>JABAKD010000005.1:3562154-3744654 GCA_012845835.1 Undaria pinnatifida
ATAGTAGCAGTACTACAACAGTACCGACGCTGTTCGCATTGAAGGCGATGCATTTACCACCACGCGCCTTTCACCACCACCACCACCACCACCACCACCACCACCACCACTACCCCCACCTGCAAACCTACCTCTACCCCCACCCCCACCCCCACCCCCACCGCCACCTCCACCCCCACCCTTAACACCGCCATCATCACCGCCGCCTCTTGCAGCGCGTGCCTTCCCCTTCCCCGCCGCTTCCTGCTCCACCCAGGTCCCAAATGCATCCTCCCGTCTCGTCGCCATCGCCCTCCAATGGTCCACAAAACAAGGCTTGACCTTCGCCGCCAGCATCAGCTCCAACCGCGGTCGCCACCGCCTGTCGATGCTGTACATCAGCAGGCTAGAGTTGGACTCCAGGGCTCGCCGCACGTCGGCACGGCTCGCACCCATCTCCTGGAGAAAAAATCTAACCTTCGGTTCGATGTTGTTGTTGGAATCAAGCGCCAGCAGCGCAGGCTTCCTGATAATCAGGGAAACAACGCTCTCCCGGGTCATGCCCAGGATGTCTCGGAGCCGGGACAGCTTATGCTTGAGGTTGTCGTCGATGCTGGCTCCCAGAATAGGCGGGGCTAGCCTCACCAATCTCCGACTGCCTTCCAGGTCAAGGGATAGCTCCGACTGCAGCCACGCCAGCTTCGGCTCAAGATTGTCCTCCACGCTGTACCCAAAAACGGCGGGAAATTGGAGCACCATTTTCCTAACTGCGACATCGTCTAGCCCCAGTCTCTCCTCCAACCACCTTATCCGCGGCTCCAGGTTATCTTCGACGCTATAACTGAGCAGGGTGGGATATCTCACGACCACTCTCGATAGATCCGCCCGGTTCATCTCCAGCCGCTTCTCCAGCCAGATCAATTTCCTCTCTAGCCCATCGTCCACATTCTTGCTAAACAAGGTGGGAAAAGACACCACCAACTTCCGTATAGCCGCGGCATCCAACCCCAACCTCTCCTTGAGCCACGCCAGCCGGGGCTCGAGGTCCGCCTCGACACTCGCTGCGAAAATACGTGGAAACCCCCGGACAACCTTGCGGGTGTCCCGCCCATCCAACCCCAGCCTATTTTCAAGCCAGCTCAGGCGTACCTCAAGGGCCGAGACCCCCGCGGCCTCGCCTTGGAATGAAAGGGGCGCGGCTAGAACAATCTTGGCACCTTGCTGTTCGCTGAGCCCGAGGCGCTCTTGTAGCCAGCTCCCCCCCTTGCCCCCTCTCCCCTTACCGCTACCGCGTAGGGTAACAGAAGCAGCAGCGGCGGCGGCGTCCTCGCCCCGTCCTCTACCCTTGCTACCGCTAATGCTTAGAGCAACATCAGCAGTAGCAGCAGAGGAGGAGGCGGTAATTCTGCCGGGGGGGGGAGGGAAAGGGGGCGTATTTCTTCTCCACGGCAGTGCGTGTCGTGGTCCGATTACGTCGTGGGAACGGGTAAGCGTGAGGGACATGAGCGCCTCAAGGTATTTTTTCTCGTCGTCGCTGTTGCTGCTGCTACTGTAGTTGGTGTTGGTGTTGGTGTTGGTGTTGGTGTTGGTGTTGGTGTTGGTGTTGGTTTTGCTGGTTTTGGTGTTGATGCTGCTGCTGCCGCCGCTGATGTTGTTGTTGTTGTTGTTGTTGCTGTTGCTGGCGTCCCCGCCGCTGTTGCCGCTGCTAGCGCTATGGGATCTGCGTGGTGGGCCGCGCTTCGAGACCTTCCTGGTTGAGATACGCCCGCTGGCCGTTAGGGCGGCGGCGGCGGCGGTAGCAGCAATAGCAGCGGAGGAGGAGGAGAATGCCAAGGAAAGGGGGAAGGAAGGGGTGGACAAGGAGGAGGTGGAGGCACTTCTAAGCATCGGGGACAGGGTGGTACTGAGGGCGCCGATAGCGGTCCGGCTTGCCACCATCTTGACACGGCCGGCCTGTGTCCGTTGTATGGGCCGAATCAACCTTTGCGGTGGACGGGGATGGGCGTAGGGGTTGGGGTGGCGACAGGGGTAATGTGGGGGCAAGGGTGGGGGTGGGGGTAAGGGGTGGCGTGGGGGGGGGGGGGTGGGGGGTAGGGGCGAGGCGGGAAGGTAAACGGATATCGGGTGAGAGGCGGAGGAGCGACGGGGAGGAATGGGGGGAACAAAAAAGTTCGCGTACGGGCATATCGTTTCATCATGCTGCTGCGCTCTCGCTAGCAGTACGTATACGGCCGACGAGGCGCCACTGCTTGCGGTCTTCCTCTTCTTTTATTATTTGCCAAGTTTAGGTCGCTACCAGGTGCGTCGCAATTTCACTCTACCCCTTGGTCCCGAAATAGAAAAGGAGACGATTCAGTACGCTGATTGATGCGTTCGTGCCCAAAGATGCTACTGGTATCACACGAGTGGGTGTCCTAAGAGACCGGTCTCTCGAGTGCTTGGGGGTTTCACTCGTATGGAAATTTTGTCGAAAAACAAGTGACGATTAGATCACAGCATCGATCGCACGAAGCAGCGCGCGCCGCTCGGGTAGGGGACGTACCCGAGCTGCAATCTAAGGAGCTGTACGACCTGCGTCCAGCAGTATATAATACCGCAGGGACGAAAAAGTAGCAGGTACCAGGTACCAGCCAAGTATGACGCAGCAGCAGCAGTTACCGGTACTTTCGTTCTTCTTTTGTTTTTGTTTTGTTTTATCCTTTTACGGATGGGGAAAAACAAAGCTCGTCACACTTCCAAGTATCTTCATCCATGTCGTGTGACAAATTACCTCATTTTGTATTCGCAAATCAGTGCCACCTGGCGTATCCTCCAGTTCCCGTGGCAACGACAGCGCAAGCTGTCCCTACCGGCGGTCGCAGTTATACTACGCCAGCAGCGCAAGCGCCAGTGTATACGGATGCGTGGGTGTTTGTTGTCCTCACATTAACCCGTGCAATCAAGTACGCCGACCCGACTTGATCCCTGGGGATCAGGCGCGGTGGAGATAGCCACCCGGAAAGTCATCCATCCAGGTTTTGTGGGACTTGCAGGACGGGCGAGTGGCACATGAGTATGCGATGCGCACGTGCATATTGCAACTCTGCGCAAACAAGCCACAAACCCCACACCCCACAGACACCCAACCATATACAATCACGTGTGTTACAAGACCGCGGTTTGACCCCTCGACTGACCGCTCCACCATTACTAAATACAATATACTAAGGATAAAATAATTATCGACGCGTCAAACAAGACGAAAGACCTGTCTCCCAGCCTCTTTGCAAACGCAATTACTGCTGCTTGCCCTGCTGTCTGTGCGAGGTAGGAACCCAACAACTAGGAGTTTGGCCGCAGATACTCACCAGTCTCTTGAAACCTCTATGTCCTGGGAAGTTTCGTCGGCGTTGTTGCACAACTACATGTCCACACGGCTGATGAAAGAACCCCCTGCCTCTCGGCTACAATCAGCTTGAAGGGAGCTTGACTTTATTTAGTTTGCTTTCCGATACAGGGATAAGGGGATCACTACGTGGAGCGAAATCCAAGATGAAGGTAAGATACTAAGATATGGATACTTCATGTTTGCTTCTGTTTGGTTGTACATACCCGAACGCAAAGCAGCGGTTACGCCGCTCAGACGCGCCCACGAAGCATGCAGCAGTAAGCGGTTCCCACTGTAGACTACACTGTACTCACTCGTCATATGATACTGACTTGGGTCGTCCCCAAAAAAAAGAAAACATTACGAGTATGTATGCGTTATTTGTGTGTTTTATTTACCGGTTTTTTTACCCGAACAGGGGCAAACGACGGGTCGTGGCTCACAACAGGCAAATGTAAAAATATCAGTTCAAAGCGTGAAGAACACACACCGAGAGCCCAGGGCCCATACGATAGATAGAGACAAGTAGGGCAGCCGCGGCCGTTGGAAAAACGATTTAAACACCATTGTCTTGACTTTGAACATTGTGTCACGATTGATTGACGTTCGACCTCAAGATACGAGCAACCCAACACCAACCTGTATGATTCCGGACAAAGGCAATTTAACCGTATGTAGCTGAGAGCGCCGAAGAATTTTGGATTATCCATGCTCGCGGGGGCGAGAAGTCGCCCCGAGCTGTGGTTTTGTGTTTTCCCAGGCCAAGTGCTATTATGTGCTCGTGCTGTTTGGTAGATATATCCCTGAAACACGCAAAAAAACAAAACGTTTCTTTTCAGCTTTCTGTTAATAATAACGATCGACCCTCGATCTAGAGACACAAGGGCACACCAGGGCCGACCAACGCTGTTCCGGACAAGGCCACATGAATGCAGACTACGCCGTCGAAGGTGTTATATTGATCCATGTGTGGCAAGAGAGCTTGCCAGCGTTGCTGTTGTGGGTCTTCACCCGAGTTGCGTACGAGGTGCTCAAATTTTCTTTTTTGTTTGGCTGTTTTTCTTCTCGTCGTCGTGATGGATGGTGCATTATTGATGTTGGCGTTGACAGCAGGAAGTAGTAAGTGATGATTGGCTTATTGCCTATAGTTTGGCGTTTCCGTTCACTTTGTTTGATTATTTAAACGCTGGGATCCTTCGATTTTAATCAAGTCAGTCGCTGTTGATTAATCGTGACTAGTTGCGTAGATCTAATCGGGGTAATCACGCAACCCTGACCTCGTCGATTTTACAAACAATCGCATAATAAGTTAATCAACTTGTTAACTATTTAGTCTATCTATCGTAGTCTATGTGTGTTGATTATCATCGCCAGTCTAGATAGTGTTCTTGTGTTGATTTTTTTCGACTTGAAAAGAGAGGCGCGGTCAAGCGGTCAGTATACCGGTTCGACCAGTAGAGTATGTATGATAAGACTTGTATTATACTACATTCGTCAGTATAGACTATATACTGAACTGCATGATCATGATACTGGACGCGATTACGCTGAACACACGAACGAGGCTTTGAGAAAGTGATGTCAACTTTTTGGGACTTTTTCCCCCGGGTTGCTAGACCGCGCGCCTACCCAGATGTCGACGGGCGTCAGACACGTGCGGGGGGGCACCGCCACGAGCGCGTGACCGCCAGGGCCTTGGGACGGAATGTTAGAGATGCTACTTGTCAGTGACCATCATGACATGATGTCGTCACTTGATGACACTTAAAGTCATCTGGTAGACTAGGTCTCGTCTATACATTGCGAGTTGCTAGTACGACAGACAGGTTTCAGTCTGTATGGTAAGTTTTCGTGTATCGATACAGTACCTAGCAATAAGTAATATATTGGATACACGATACACAGCAGTCTACAGGCTAATCATATCCAGATACCTGGTACATGTAGTATGTACTGGTACACGTTGAGAGGGACAGTCTTCGGTATATCTCTTGGAACCGGTAGCAAGATATTTAATATACGAGTTGTTGCTCAGAGAGAGGTAAGAATAAGATAGGCTACGTAGGGTCATAAGATCACATACCCTGAGATACGAGCTGTTAAACAACAAAGCTGTAGGATCTCGTTTTGGGGGTATTTTGCTTCTTGGGGTCGTAGCTTGTTTTGTATTTTGCTTTCACCTCGTATCATATTAATGCACACCCCCCGCTCGGAGCACGGGGGCCGGAGAGAGGGGCAGGCCCCCGGGGTTGCTCCAACAGCAGCCCCTCGCTATCGTCCGTAACCTGAGTCAACTTCCATCCCAACCGGCACTGTCGAGCTTTCGACGCCAGCCTCCAACAATGGTATTTGGCTCAGCTTACGGACGCATTGCGTCTCCCCCCTACCCCCTTTTGCTGTACCCTAGGATGCGCGCGTCAAGATACCAACTTCTCATTTCTATCCGCCTGGCACAAATAATAAGGTTGCGTACTAGCTGAAGTAATTACGTCGGCTTCTACTCCTCCAGCTTTGGAATGGATTTAACTTGCCCCCAATCTGTACCCTGCCCCGGCTGGATCCCGTTACCCATCCCCTCCTGGGCCATTACATTTGCTACCCAGCTGGGATCCTTCCCGTGGCTACGAACGTACGCCTTATACGCATCAGACGCCCACCAGCCCTCCCGTT
Source organism: Undaria pinnatifida (assembly GCA_012845835.1). Classification (NCBI taxonomy): domain Eukaryota; class Phaeophyceae; order Laminariales; family Alariaceae; genus Undaria; species Undaria pinnatifida. The sequence continues at coordinate 3,568,171 of JABAKD010000005.1, forward strand.
GCAACGTCTCTTGGGAGGCACCTCTTGCTGACAAGTGCGTTGCGCCTCCAATCCTAAGGGAGTGCAGAGCGTACTCATCCGCTCGCCCGCCCGCCAACGCAACCACTTCTCGCAGGGTTACCGTCGCTTATTGCTTCGTCCACATGGACCATCTGCCACCACCACTGCCATACTCCACCAGGGGAGCCACCGAGGGCACAAACAAATATCAAGACATCAACTCGAGCATAAGATCGACAGCACCGCCACCGGCCCCCACGGGCCTCGATGAACCCGCCCGAACGTGCGAAATAACCGCCCCTTTGCGCAACTGGTCGCCCTTAGACCCACGAAATCGAACCTCGATGCGGTCGGCTCTCGACCATTGCGCCACCCCCAAATGTGCCCGACCGCGAAAGAAAGCCACGTCTGCCCGCCGTAAACAACACGTTTCGTGGATGCGCGACCGAGTTTCCGCGAACACTTCGGACGCACGGGTCAAAAATCAAAACGACGCACACATCGCAAGCCACAACACGCGCCCCCGGTTACGCGAAGCAGGGATAAAAGTTTCGCCAGCAAGCAACACAGCCCACGACACGGGCCGACGCACGGTCGCCTGATTACCCACTTCGGCATGCGAGCGCGGCGCACCTTTGAGGAAGCTCGCGATGACGAGGTGAGTTGTGCCGAGCTCGAAACCGCGTGAAATGCGATGAAAAAAGTTGATGGCCTACAGATGGCTTTCGATGGTCGCCGACCGCAGTTTCTTGGTAAAAACGCGTACGCTACGTACTCAAACAAATGCCACACGTTGGTCATACCATCAATACTGCGATCAAGAAAGACGGGAACACCAGAACGTACCCGAAAGTCTACCCATGCGCCAAAATATCAATACCCCAAATAAGCTCGTTCAGTCGAGGCCGCAACGGCGTGTCGCATGAGTCCGAGGCCAACACCGAAGTACAGAGAGAAATGCCGATGGTCCCCAGTTCCTGAACCTGCCACGGGACGTTGGGACGAACGGCGCGCAAAATTATCAAGAACGGAGCCGTGATCCCAGCGAGAGATACCGTCGGCGGCAGCGTTGTGGATACCACGAACATGCGTCGCCTCGAAATGCCATCCAGATGACACTTCGACAACGCGGAGGAGACGCATGAGGGCACCGGAACACGGTTCCAACCCCCCCCCTCGACACCACCACACCCAATGCACCGCGGCCTCGTTGTCTCCCCGCAACACAAAACAATCTCTCCCGTCGCTGACGGTCGATCGGCACACGAAGAAACTAGAACAAATGCCGACACAACCATGCCCAAAAGTTCAAGCACGTTGATAGATAAGTCGTCCACGCCGCGGACGGACTTACACGACCCACAACACCGTGGCTGTTCCTGGGCTGTGAGATCATAGCGCCCCGGTAAACACCGATTTCGAGACAGTATCCCCGGACGGCGCTTTTTGACGCGTCCGAGAACAACGTACGTTGTGCCGGGCGCTCCAGCAAAGGATACATCGGCCCCGACAACATCCCGCCGCACGCGCGAAAACACAAACCACCGCCAGAACTCGAGATCCGCATGGAATTCGGGCCCAAGGGCAACACGCCGCCCCGGATTGGCCATTCGGCCAGCGAAGTGATCACCGGCTGCGATGCGCGGCATCCCAACCGAAGCCAACAAACGATGCACGAAAAAAGACCCTCGAGGAACGGCAAAAGAGATGTGCGTGAGGAAACCCGCCAGGTGCGACACCTGCTTCGCTGAAGCATAGATGCGAGTCGGGGGCCACTCCGCTAAAAGCAATCGCAGCTTAAGGCGCTTATGTGGCGGCGACGTCACCGTAAGCCCCTGGGCTGTGTCCACTAACCAGCCCAGCACTTCGAAACGCGTGTTCCAGTTGGTGATTTTGCTGGGGGGCAAAAGAGGAGGGTCGGACGCGCCACGTACGTCCAACAAGCGAAAGTGGTCCGACGCCAACGACTGCACAGCCTGCATACAGCGATGACCCTCCGGCCACCACTAAACCTCGACAAGAATGCCGTCGTCTACGTCGTACCGCACGAAGAAACGACTCCCGGCGTAGCCGCCGCTACCGGAAACGGTTCGACAATCGCGAGGGAGGGACCTGACCGAACCCCCCCGCGGCGGGGCAAGACGCACGTGCTCGACGGCAGCCGCCCCTTGTGGGGAAACGGCCGCATCTTGAAACGTAGAGTGGGTGTGGGCATGTTCCAGCGCAGAAACCATCAGCCCCCAGAACCCGGGGCTCTTACGCCACCCGAATTGCAAGCGAAGATCCACAACTACGTATCCGCCCATCGGGTACGCAAACACCGGCGCCCCTGCCGCGAGTCAACTAAGACTTGACGAAAGGCGACTTTCACGTCAACGCGGCAAAGGACGATTCTAGCTGTGGGATCGTGCATCTGCCGCAAAAGCAACACCCGTTACAACTCATTCCGAAGCACATGACCGAGCTCGCAGGAGGGGGCGTAGGAAAAATCGGTATCGTCGTTATCGCTGGAATGGCCGCCCGCGAGCGCAAACGTGAGGTCGTGAATGATGCGGAACTTAGGCTTAAGTACGACAGCCAACGGCGAAACACGTAAACCCCGAATATCAGACGCGGAACTTAATTTACACACCAAAGCCCGACCGTGCACAATGTCAGCACATATATCGCCTCGATAATAACACGCTTTTTGTTTTTTATTCGTACCCTGGAATTGTATCGGTTGTTGTTGTTGTTGTTGTTGTTGTTGTTGTTGTTGTTGTTGTTGTTGTTGTTGTTGTGGTTGTTGTTGTTATTGTTATTGTTATTCTTGTTGTTGTTGTTGTTGTTGTGGTTGTTGTTGTTGCTGTTGTTGTTGTTGTTGTTGTTGTTGTTGTTGTTGTTGTTGTTGTTGTTGTTGTTGTTGTTGTTGTGGTTGTGGTTGTTGTTGTTGTTGTTGTTGTTGTTGTTGTTGTTGTTGTTGTTGTTGTTGTTGTTGTTGTTGTTGTTGTTGTTGTTGTTGTTGTTGTTGTTGTTGTTGTTGTTGTTGTTGTTGTTGTTGTTGTTGTTGTTGTTGTTGTCGTTGTCGTTGTTGTTGTTGTTGTTGTTGTTGCTGTTGTTGTTGTTGTTGTTGTTGTTGTTGTTGTTGTTGTTGTTGTTGTGGTTGTGGTTGTTGTTGTTGTTGTTGTTGTTGTCGTTGTTGTTGTTGTTGTTGTTGTTGTTGTTGTTGTTGTGGTTGTTGTTGTTGTTATTGTTATTGTTGTTGTTGTTGTTGTTGTTGTTGTTGTTGTGGTTGTTGTTGTTGCTGTTGTTGTTGTTGTTGTTGTTGTTGTTGTTGTTGTTGTTGTTGTTGTTGTTGTGGTTGTGGTTGTTGTTGTTGTTGTTGTTGTTGTTGTGTTGTTGTTGTTGTTGTTGTTGTTGTTGTTGTTGTTGTTGTTGTTGTTGTTGTTGTTGTTGTTGTTGTTGTTGTTGTTGTTGTTGTTGTTGTTGTTGTTGTCGTTGTCGTCGTTGTTGTTGTTGTTGTTGTTGCTGTTGTTGTTGTTGCTGTTCTCACATTAACTCGCATAATCAAGTCCGTGATCACAGGACAGGCTCCAGTCACTCTGGAGATGAGCAATACCCCAGGACAAAACGCAAACAAACCAAAGGTGGTACACGAATATATCACAGCTGACGCAGTTCGTGCCTCCACCAGAAACATATAAAAGTGAAATCGGGAGTCAGCCTACGATGTGTCCGGTCCATACTGGTGCATACGTCTCACTGCTCGCGCCTGGAAAAACCGACTATACCGCTTGCCACCCAAGAAAGACTAGCACGTATATATTGCACGTAGTACCTATCACTACGCATACCCACGACAGACGCAAGTCAACTGAAAAAAATAAACAAAGAAAAGAAAAGAAGATAAAGGAAAGGGAAGAAAAGACAAGGAAGCGAAAAAACGATAAAGGAAAGGAAAGAAAAGAAAAGACAAGAAAAGCAAGCAAACACAAGACAAGAAGAGGAAGCAAGGAAAGGAAAAGAGAAAACATGTCATACTAGCAGACCCTAGGAACTGGCTAAAGACGGCATTGGGCTCATAGAGGGTATCAGGTGCATCATCAATGGCGCTGGGGAGAGAACGCAACATATGGCGAAGAAGTCAAGGCGGTCTTACGCTTGTGACGGCCATTGGAAGGCCCACAAATTTCAAGACGATCATGACCAGATCCAGACTTCAGTCTCTTCGACATGACGCCCCTCCTTCCCCCCTCCTCCCCTCCCCCTCTCCCCCCTGCCCCCCTCCCCCTTCCCCCCCTCCCTCCCTCCCCCCTCCTCCCCTCCCCCCTCCCCCCTCCCCCCCTCCCCCCCTCCCCCCCTCCCCCCTCCCCCCTCCCCCCTCTCTCCCTCCCCCTCTCCCCCCTCCCCCCTCCCCCCCTCCCCCCTCCCCCCCTCCCCCCTCCCCCCTCCCCCCCTCCCCCCTCCCCCCCTCCCCCCTCCCCCCTCCCCCCCTCCCCCCTTCCCCCCCTCCCCCCTTCCCCCCCTCCCCCCCTCCCCCCTCTCCCCGGCCGCTTAGAGATGCCGACGGTGGATGGCGCTGCCGCAGCCTTTGCGCGTCGCTCTGCAGCTTTGCGTCTTTCCGTTTCATGCCAATATTCCGCATGAACAACTCGGCTCCCTCCTCTACCCGTCTAAACCATCTGCATGCCTTCTGAGCAGCCTTTCGCCACTCTTCGAATTTCATTGAAAATTCGTCCCAAAGGCCGACATATCCTCCTTCAGATGAGCCATCCAGTCCTTCTCTTGCCCCCCTGAGTAGCCCTTACCCCCAACAAAGCTCCCCAAACATCACCCTCTGTGGCAGACGCTCCTCTCCCATTTGTGCTACGAATCCCGCGAACAATATCCTCCGTTTGCGCACTATCGCTTCTATGCTCTCGGAAGCTGCCTTGGCAAGCGCGTCGGCGTACGATAGGGTGTGGTCGTCGCGCTTCCGTTTCCGCCATCCGAGGCTTTTAGTACCGTTGTTCTAGGGTCCATTTCAAGGGTCTTTTTTCTTTTTTGTTTGCGACGGTTTTGGAGGGTCCTTGTCTTTGAGCTACGAGCGACGCACAGGCGCATCACCCACATGTGCTCACTCCTTTTTGCTCACCATGAATGGGCTCTCATCTGCTGAGCGAATTAATCAGCAATCAACATATCGACTTGGGGTCGCCGACCGACGTCTTCTCTGCTGGAGCTCTCTGCTCTTACAGGCTCACCTAAGCGTGGCCTTCGTTTGCCTCAAATCATATATAGGCTGTGTCTTCGTCGGGTCATCCGAAAGCGAGCCTACGAGCGTACACCAGCTAATAGCAGATACACGCCGCATGCCATCTCATATATAAGAGGGTTTAACACGGAACGTATCAGCCGCGGTAAAACAAAAACTGTTAAAAAACAAACTGCCTAAAAAAACTGGTTTAGAATAAAAAAAAAAGCTGTCTGAGGAATAGCCAAAAACAGAAACTAAACCCTTTTTCAAACCCTTCTTGGGGTTTAGAGAATCGTAGGACGACGCAAGCTACGGTAGAGAGAGGTGCGCCAACCATCGTTTTTTCCCCCGTGGCAAGGCCTTGGCTTGAACAGCTCTATGCTAGCCAGATACCCCACCCCCAAAAAAAAACTTATTTTTAATAGAGAATAATATAAACTGAACAGAGCAACCCCATTTGATCAACCCTTGGCCTCGGTATAATAATGTTTATACTCCGGAGTATATAATATTGCAAAAAATTAACCATAAAAATCGCAACATTCCCACGATATTGGGTCAATAAAGCGCCTTCACTACTGAAAAATTTACTTGGAAACAGTATAGGGAACGGTTTTCGGGGACGAAATTACTTGAAAGTATACCGCGCTGCCGGAGAAGTAACGGGGGGACCACCGATAGGGACAGATGTCGCTATAGCGGGAACCGAAGGACACGCCAGGAAACCAGCTGGATTGCGAATGAATGCACAATTGAGTTAAATGGACACACGGCGAGTGTATGAAAATACGTGGAAGTGTGGTTAGCTTAACCTTTTTTCTTCCCCCATCCGCCGGAGGTTATGAAAATATAAAAGTTAGTATAAGAGGAGGGATTTTGCGGCTCCCGTCGTTCAGAAACATACCAGCCGAAAATGTCACCACTACGTCTATCGTGGCACACCCGTCGTCGCGCACGCGCCAAGGTTCGGGATTCTCGCAGAGTCGCGACGGCATCATAATAAGCCCGTCACTTGAGGAGGTCCGTCATTCGCAACGCTTTGGGCCCAGAACTACCCTCCCGCCCTTACCATACGCATGGCTCTTAAGCATTACGGCAGGCTTGCAGCAAAGTAAAAGGTCAACAATAGTTAGTGCTGTCGGGATGCGTCCGATCGGTAATGAAAGATAGAAAGCATTCCACCAAATCGCCCAAAAAAAGGAGGTATATACGCGGTGTTCATAAATCGTTCCTGGCGTAACCTAACGGGGGGGGGAGAATGGGAGCAGGAGAAACACCGAAACAGACAACAGAAAACGTATCGAACTGCGCCCATGTTGTTCGGGGATAACTACTTAGAATTAGAGTAGACCCATGTTTGCAGCCGAAAAATATCGTTACGGACCGGTCGCATTTACCTCTTGACCTCAACATCATGGATGCATGAATGCGGATCGTACATCGACTTGAAACAAAAGAAACACGCCCAAGAGACTGATTTTAATTTACTACCTATTGATCCGCCGCTACCACCCACACACCCACCCACCCACCCACCCAGAGGAAACGCAAACAAACGATTTGCGCAACACTGGCTGGAAGCGTAAACCTGAAAAATTCAGACAGGCATTCTTCAACAACGCGGGCGAACCAACTAGTACTTTCAATATATCGGCACATCATTACACACTCCCCCGCCCCCGACCCCTACTCGTACACGCCTTCTTTCGGGTCATGGTCTACCCCTCTTACGTCGGCATCGACCACTATTTTATTCCTAACGACATATATCATTACACCCCGCCCCCCCCCCGCCCACTTACACAAAACCCGTGCCTCCTTATACGAACGCTCAGTGTCTTAACTTCAGACGCGGCGCGTAACTCGCCTACAAGCTTAAAATCTACACTACTACTGATGTTGTGTACCAGGTAAAAACACCGTAATAGTGCAGATCTCGGTAAAAAAATCGTCTTGAGTATCCGCGACTCCTGCTGCAACCGACCGCGCGAGGATCACATTCAACCCCCTAGGCACCCCCCCCCCCCCCGTGACTCCTGCTGTAACCGACCGCGCGAGGATCACATTCGATCCCGTAGGCACCCCCCCCCCCCCCGTGACTCCTGCTGTAACCGACCGCGCGAGGATCACATTCGATCCCCTAGGCACCCCCCCCCCGCCCCCGCCCCCGCTCGCGTCAAAACCCAAACTAGGAGGACACCGGAAAACGTCGCCGGTATCATACTCCGTCACGACAACGACGTTCGCAGCCGATAATCAATATCGCCAGTAACCCTTTTGTTACTTGATTATATCTTGATTATAGTATAGCGATCTAAAAAGCAAGATTTGCGATCGTATCAACCGTCTACTATTAATAATAGGAAGAGCGCACAACAGTATAACTACTATAACGCTGCGCACGTTTCATAAATCTTTGTACGCATGCATTTCGGGGCAAACCAGGTCCGAGGCAAGTCGTACCATCACAGCAGCCCGGCTGCGTCGCGTTGCTGATATATGCAACCCCTCAGCTACTCTTGGACCGCAGTTTCCTCCCCCGAAGCCCCAAGAGTGTTCAATGATCGCACATAGCCGCAGCGTGTCGTGAGAAGTTTGGGCCTTCTCCAACTAAATCAACACCTCCAACATCAAGCTAGATCAATAAGAAGACTCTACGATTAGATAAGCAACATCATACGGTTGGCTGTCGCACCGGGTTTAATATCGTCAGGCGGGCCAATAGCACCTTGAGTACACCACCTTTAAATTGTAGAAAACCAAACCGTCTACACCTTACTAGCGAAACACGAACCGCGCACAGCGCCAGAATAAGCGCAATAGGTGCGCTTTCACTGCTTATTACTTGAAGTCCGAATGCTACCGACGGCACGAACGACACTATAAGATCAATGCTACGACCGACGGCATGACCACCACTGCTACCGACGCCACGACCAACACTTAGGGATAGTGACGGCACGACCGACACTGCTGCTGACGGCACGGTCGACACTGCTACCGACGACACGATCGTCACTGCTGCCGACGGCACGATCGACACGACTTCCGACGGCGCGACCGACACTGCTATCGATGGCACGACTGACACTGCTACCGACGGCACGGCATGGTCGACACCGCTACCGATTACCATATCGACACTGCTACCGACGGCATTGTCGGCACCGTGACTGACGGCACGATCAGCATTGCTACCAACTGCACAATCGACACTGCTACCCACTAACCCGACCCAAGGCTGCCGTTAACCAAAAAATCGCACTGAGCGATCGCGCACAGGACGATCTGTCGATCGGTGCCTGTGCCCGAGACTAAAGTAGATTGTGGGCAGGGCAAGATCACATCTATTTTACCCCTTCAATATCTTCAACCCGCGGTCGTACAATAATCACTCCAACTGGCGGAAAACAAGGGAAAAAACAATACCAGGTATGCCCCAAAGCTTGGCACACGCCCCCCCCCCGCCCCGCCCCCGCCCCCCCCCCCGCCCCCCCCCCCAAATGAACAAAAATATACCCACGGTAGAAGTTTCAACAGCAACGAACAAATTTTCGCCGTGCCGCTCCTCTTACTACAGTAGAAGCAACATTGCAGTAGACTTGTATAGCAGTTAGCAGCAAAAGAAGCAAAAGCTCGCGACTATAAGTCTTGCGTTTTTTCACATCAATCAGCGTCCAAAAATGTGGATTATCGTTTGCATCCATCCACCGCATCGCCCATAACCTAAGTACGTATTACACTGTAATAATACTTTATAGCGTTTTCGCCCTCTCGTTCGCAGGGCTCTCTCGCGCGCCACACACTCGTTGCACGGCGCGGAGCACAAATATCGCGACGCGATCCACACGGCATGCACATCCAGTCAGCCTCGACGCCGCAGAAGGCAGAGGACGGCGCTTTCTGAAGCACGGCACGCGCTTCTTGGCCCCTCTCCCTCCCTTATTTCTCCGCCTCCGTCCTCCCCTTCCTCCCTCCCTTCCTTCCTCCCTCCCTCCCTCCCTCCCTCCCTCCCTCCCTCCCTCCCTCCCTCCCTCCCGTCCCTCCCTTCCTCCCTTCCGCCCTCCATCTCTTGCTCCAGCTAGAAAACGGTCATACAAGCAACCGCGTGGAGGCAAGACAGGCGACCAACCGCTGCCGAGGGCGTATACAGCGGCAAAGGTCCGAGGCCCACGTGGGGCCTGAGACGCCTTCCTTTCAACACATTTAGTACCGCAAAAACTAAACCAACTCTATTCCCTATTCCCAAATACTTTTCCCCCCAAACAAAGGTGGAGTCGTAAAGGGGCTAAGTTCAACCTAAAAAGCGGTCCATCTCGTACGATATGAGCAACAAAATTACGGAGACGGCCGTCTTTCACGGCGAAAGCCCGCGGCGCCTGACGCGCCTGTTTTCGTTCACACACTTGACTATCCCAAACATAACCCCAACTCTATTTTCAAATTGTTTGGTTCCAAAAAAAAACTGTGGGCGCACACTTGTACTGGCATCGCGCGGGGCTTGAGATACCCATTTTTAGCACAGCCTACTACCGCAAAGATAAAACCTTTTCTATATCCCACAAGTTTTGGTCCCCCCTCAACAAAGATGGGGGCGGTTATAAAATGGTCAAGCTTACCCAAAACAAATCGCGCCACCTCGTACATATGAGCAAAAAAAAACTTCAAAAAGGTGCAAGTGCCAGTGACGGAGGGAGAAGAAGGCCAATATTCCCCCAACGGCACGAGTTGTCTCTTCCACATAATAGGATCGGGGTCGCGAAGGAGAAGGAAGATGCGATCTTCACTCGTCGGCGATGTCGCTCGCTTTTTCGAATTTTTCCGTGGGCGTGCGACCTGCCGAATAAAAATATTTACGCATAATCGCGGAAAAATCGACGGTGGCAAGGGGAGAGAACAAGGACCACAAACAACATCAGCAAGGCGTTTGCGAACTACCAACTTTGGTTGGGTGGGAGGTGGGTAGGAAAGCACCAGGGCTTTTTCACGGGTCGCACCACGTCTCGCGGGTCGGACAGGGTCAGGGTGGCCCCGCCCGACGTGTCATACTTGAACACCTCCTGACCCGACGCAACCCGACCCGTGACACTTCGAACACCTCCCAAGCGGACCCGACTCGACAAGCGATATTATTGGAAAACCTCCTGACTCGACCGGCGGGTCGGGTCTTGATACGTGAAAAGCCCTGCAAAAAATATTACATTATTAATAGTATTGAAGCCGTCGAATGTCACCATCCGAGGCCAACCCAGCTCACGAAGAAAAACAAATCAGCGAAAAAATTCGGGTACTACAATTCGACGCGAGTCGACGAGGGAAGAAAATGCTGAATTTTTCTCGCGATAAAAACGAAGGCACATATCGCAGTGGGGGGGGGGAGGAGGGCCCGCTATGTGACCCCGGATCTGAGTTACTACTGGGAGGGAGGGCGAGAGTATATTGTAGTGCGACGAAAACAAATGGGACGAAGAAAAAAAAAAAATGACGTTTTTCGTGCCATTTTTTATTTTCTAACCTGAATTTCTCGTGGGTTGGTTGGCCTTGGATTTATGGCGTGCGTCGGTTTCAATACCATTATTGTTTTGTTTCTTTTCAGCCCCCAACGAAGGTGGAAATCGCAAACACGCCAGTTTATATATTTAAAGTGAGTCTATAACACAGTCAGCTTTTCAACAGCCTTGAGTACAAATTTAAAGCGAGTCTATATAACACAGTCAGCTCTTCCACAGCCTGCGATCCTCGTCGCCCATCTCGACATCCCAAGATTTCCGCAGGTGTTCGGATGACAATATAATCAATGTAAACTTCTTTTGATGCCAACATCACCAACTTCAACTTCAACTGATGCCAACACCACCAAATTCAACCTCAAATGATGTCAATAGCACCAACTTCAAGTTCAACTGAAGCAAGTCCCACGTCAACTGATGCCCAACATCATCAACTTCAACTGCAACCCAGGAAAAACACCAAAAATGAAAAAACGTGCTTACCCAGGAGCTTGAGGATTTCTCTGCGATCTTTGTCGCCCATCTCGACCTTCAACAGCTCCGCCGGTGTTCGGCCATCCTTAGCTGGTCTGTCTACGTCAGCGCCCGCCTGTATGAGAGCCCTTATTGCGCCGACTCGTCCCCATCGACAAGCTAAGTGAAGGGGAGTCCTGTGAGGGGGGGCAGAGACGAGGTAGGCGAAACAAAAAAAAAACATTCCATCTTGAGTGTCGATGTCTTGATTGACTCAAGAAAGCTGCTGACCGATCTACTGGTTGACTGGCTGTGCGCTGGGCTGTGTTTTTGTTTTCGTATGTTTCATGTGTTTTGATTTTTGGTCTTGTTTCGTTTTTTGTTTAGTTTGTTTAGTTGTTGTGAAAGAAGCAGCATGACATCAGGCGCCGCTGACATACAGTCAACGAACTACCGGTAGGAGTGTTTCAGTGCCGTCAGCACTAAAAGCAATACCAGGCATTGGTATAGTTTAATTCGTTTCGTTTCGTTTCGTTTCGTTTCGTTTCGTTTCGTTTCGTTTCGTTTCGTTTCGTTTCGTTTCGTTTCGTTTCGTTTCGTTTCGTTTCGTTTCGTTTCGTTTCGCCTCACCAACCATCGTTCGCCACGGCATCCACCTCCGCCCCCGACTCCAAGAGATACCCTGTAATGACCGTAAAACCCATCGACGCGGAGCGGTGCAGCGCCGTGTTGTTGAAGAAGTCTCTCTTCTTCACGCTGCCGCCCCCCTCAACGTACATCCTCATGCCCTCCAGATCTCCGGCCTGACCACGACCGACCACGGCGCACACGAGCACAAGCATGCGCAAAAGCATGAGCATACGCATAAGCATGAGCATAAGCTTCTAAGTATAAGCATAAGCGTAAGCACAAGCACGAGCATAAGCTTCTAAGTATAAGCATAAGCGTAAGCACAAGCACGAGCATAAGCATGGGCATAAGCATGAGCACAGGCATAAGCATAAGCACGACCAAAAGCATTAGCATGGGCATAAGCATAAGCCTCAACATAAACTTAAACATGAACATAAGCACGCGCACACGCAAGAGCACAGGCACAAGCATGAGCATAAGCATTAGCATGAGCATTGCACGAGGACAAGCACAAGCACGAGCATAAGAATAAGCATGAGCATAACCATAAGCACTACATAAGCACGAGCATATACATTATGAGCATAAGCATGAGCATAACATTACGATCATAAGCATGAGCATAAGTCCCCAGTGCCCAAACTCACGGGCGCACTTCAAAGGGGGTTCACGGATGGATAGGCACGATATGATAAGTGCTGTGTTCTGGTAAAAATACAAATGTGCAGTACCCGAACTGTAACGAACGGGGTTGGACGATAGGCACTGAAGGATGCTACTCGTACGGCACGCACACATAATCGGTGTCCACTGCTCTGGACGATTCTTAAAAACAAAAACAACTTGAAAAAACAACTTGACGACCCCCTGACGCCCCTAGCCCGGTGCCGCGGTCCTCTTCAGCTCGTGCAAGGCCTCGCCGTATAGCCATCTCTTCTTGGATATTACGCTGCACCGACGATTTCCCGCTTCACACAGCTCTACAGTTGCTTTCCGACATCTGACCTTTCGTTGTACCTCTCTGCCTCATAATCATGTGGAACTTTCAATTTTTTCTAACATTACCCCGTACCAAACATCCCGCTATCCTACATGGAACCCCCCCCGAAATTTCGTTCCTCTACTGTTCCATCATTTCTACCCGTTACCCCCAAACACCAGGTTGCCCCGAGGACAGCCTTCCTCATCGGGTGGTCAGTCAAAAAGGGCGATTGGCGATTGACAAGACCACAAGACCACCCTTATCCTCTATCATTATATTTGTTGCTATATCTCTCTGGGTCCTAAAAGGACCTCAATCACCGTATACCTGCACGTACGAGCAAGCCCCTTCATATTTGCACGGAAATTCAGTACGGGCGATATGTGCATGGCGGCTCCCCATGTGCAGGTCAGCACAAAACAACGTGCGTGGTACCCAGACCTACCCGACCCCAGACCTAACCCTAGCCCTAGCCGCAACCCTTCGGGGGGCTCGAGGTCGGAAGGGGCAGTGCTGCCGTACATTCATCGCTAATAAAATTTACGTGCACATCTCAAAAAGCCTTTCACGTACTACGTGCGATTGTAGCCGGGGCGTCTTAACGAGATTAAGCTATTAACTGTTTTGGGTATTATTTAAATCTGCATTACAGTGCAGCGACCGGCGACCAAAAATACGGTGGTGGCGAATTCTCCAAGCGTCTACAGGTAGTGTGAGCGAACGGTACGAGTGGGATTATGCCGCACCCGTCCTGCACGACCTCTTGCACTGCAGTGTTGTCGTACTTCAGAAATCGTTTGTATCATCCCCCAATCAGAAGGGCCCGATGCTGTAGTCATAACTTTTCATCGTCAATGTTTCCCTCTGATGCCCCAAAGAGTAGCTACCAAAGGGGCGTCTAGTAATGTAATAGCATGTAATACGAAGTAGGAACACGAATCATAACTTCACGATTTCCCATCGTGCTCGACCCATCTACCTACAATATCTGCTGCAACGAATAGCCTGCCTGTCCCGTCCGCTTGATCACCTACCCCGGGTACAGCGGTAGCAGTATGATAGCAGCTACAATTTCGCATGTTGCTGCCCGTGTACATGCAATTAACTTGCAGCAGAGGCAGGGGCTCAGCGTCTCGCCTACAGCCAAGGCAGCGGTACAGCCGTAGCCACCCGCAACTGCCCATGCAAAATTAACCTGTATCAGCAGCATCTCAGCATCTCGCCTAATGCCCTGAATAACCACCAACACCGTGGTCCACAGCCGTACTACAGCGGTAATCGGCGCGCCCGGAGTCTGTTCTTCGGGGTATAATAACCAGTGCAGGATAAAATGCCGGTCGCCCCGGTGGCGTATCAGGCTATCCTTGAGCCTGGTGTAGGTCAGCTCCGTGAGTTCGAGCCCCCCCCGAGTGCGTATACTCGTATAAATTCGTGGGGATTTTTCCTTGTGTACAAGTTGACTTGCGGAAATCGCGAGAGCGTGAGTCAGCAACACTCGATGAAAAATCGACGAGCAGTGGGATTGCCGAACCCTATGCGCGATAAAAAATTGAAGGCAAGAACCGGGGGGGAGAAGGGACGACACCTGTGACCACGGCTTGTCCAGAAGCTGAACAGTGGGATTGCGGAACCCTACGCGCGACAACAAAATTGAAGGCAAGAACCGGGGGGGAAAAGGTACGACACCTGTGACCACGGCTTGTCCAGAAGCTGAAAAGTAGAAGTATGCAAAAAAAAAACAAAAAAACTAGAAAACCACCGTCAAAACCAGGGCGAGTTGTACAAGAAAAGAATAAATCCGGGAGCTGTTGTACTGAGGTTAGTATAGAACGCACGCTCTCCAAAATAAGAAACCAAGCCAGTCAGTTTTTCCGTTTCTTAATGATCAAGGTGTCCTGTCTGTACAGCGGAATGGGTGGGGTCTGTCGTTGGGGGTGGGGGGCGATCCCTCCCAGAGCGCTTGTCACATGTTTTGACATGAAACGCGTTAGTTAATGTTTTCTGGCCTTCCGAGGAGAAAGGCGGTAAACGAGAATGACCACTACAGCATCCACCACACGAAGAAACGCAGGTTGCTACGATACTTCGAAGTATGTACATACATATATACACTTGATAAAACTGATGCATTTCCTTCCACAGCTGTCATATTTTGTCCCCCTCAAAAACGGGTTTTATAGTTTCCGCGCACAGACTGACCAACATCGCCCTGTTGACCCTGATAGCTACACCGTAGTTCCAAGGGGAGTCGCCGACCTGTATCCTTTATGAGGACGCACAACCCGTAATACGCGCGATCGGAGTATCACACAGCTTGCAAAGATGAGTTTCGACAAAATCTTCGATCTCACAGCTGGAGTGTACTTTTATTTTTACAATAGACTTACTTAATTTTGTCTTTCTCAGGGATTGCCCATCCCTGGCCTCTCAGAGCTCCAACTTCCATATTACTTGCGGAACCTTTCCAGCTTTTCTTTGCTTTCCAGCTTCGTTCGAAATACGAAACGCCAATAGTACATACCGGTACTACTACAACAGGTAGGTTTGTACATACCATCAGATACTACGCTGTTGGATCACATGCACGCCCAGCTCAGATCAGTCCGGCTATATATGGCCCAGCAGGGCAGCGTAGCGCCGTGCGGAGCCGTGCGGTGCGGTGCTGTGCCCTTCGCTGCGGTGCTGTGTCGCTGCGCTGTGTGCTTTCTTTCGAACATGGAGCAGTACCGGGTATAATGCGTGCTGTTGTGCACGGAGTACTACTTTTCCTTTTTTTTTTCTTCTTCTACATGTATTTGATCTTTCACGGCCCCCTGTTTTTTTGCCCCACGCAAATTACCCCCGTACTGCCGATCAGAACGTAACACCGGTAACAAAAACACACAGCACAGCTGAGCACAACAGGGCAATTTGCTCTGTACAAGCAGCTCTTGGCATTATCAAATCGCTGTTCGCACCAAATCGCGGGCCTCTTCTTTCTGCCCCCTTTACATATATGTTTTTAGTTGCATTCTTCCTTGCCTTGCGCGAGCGTAGCGGGCGGCGTCAGCCGCCCGCGGAGCGGAGCCCTTGTATATATATACATACGTACGAGTATAAGTTTTCTAGTACAACCCGTCCGTGGCCTGAGAGGGGAAAATTGACAGCATGAAAAAAATGGCGATTACAGCATCCGGCACCGCTTATTGATTAGGGGATGGTAAAAACTAAGGGTCCGAAGTACAACAACGCAAAGGGGTCGTTCAGGACGGGTGCGGCATCATCCTACTCGTACTGATCGATCACACTGCTCGTAGACGCTTAAAAACGTCGTGATCACCGTCTTTTGGCGCTGTACATGGGCCTCAAAAGGGTTAATAGCGAATTAACAAGTGCCTTAAATGTCGGACCCAGAATGCCACAAGTCGTATAACACGACACGCGCTTATATCATACCTGGTGTGTCGTATTCATTTAGCAACAAGTAGCGTGTGCGGCATGCCCCTCACACTACGTATCTGTACAAGAATGGAAGCCATGTCCCGGCATTTCAATACCAAAGCATTATCCCTGGGTGCATGCACATTTTGATACGCCTCGCTTACGCTATTGGAGCATCAGTACGTACATTGATCTAAGCAATCGAGGCTCGTTCTATCGAGAATCTAAAAAAAATGGCGGAGCAAACGGTGCCCAAATGCTCCAAAGAGTTACCCCAGATAACAAGCAGCGGGAAAAGAAACACAAACACCACTCAAGAAACAACGGAATAAGCAGCACGCGCCGCGTGGGCTTTGTTGGAAAGGTCAACGGTGCCGTTTCGAGGACGCAGGTCGGGACAGGCTCCCCACCGACGGCCAGCGTTCGACAAAACTTTCAGCATAGCTGTTCAGCCATACAAGGGTAACTGAATTCGGAAAATGGCGGTCGTTTTATCCGGATGACAAAAAAATTTGGCGTAGCAAACAGTGCCAAATGTCCACAGACGTATCAAGTACCAGGCACTGCTTAGAAGCAGCGGAATAACAAGCATGCTGTTATCCAGACCAAGTACAGAATTGGGGTAGTAACTGCCAGATGTTCGAAAGAGGTATCAGGGACCAGGTCGTGCGGTCAAGGAGCAGCGGGATAAGAAGCATGCGACGTTGTCGAAGCGTGGGCTTTGGTTGCCGGAAAGGCCAGCGGTGCCGCTTCAAGTCAGCAGGTCGGGACAGGCTCCCAGCTGACGTCCAACGCTTACGACAGCGTGCGGCATTCGTACGTGATAGGTGTTGAGTCCACGAGTATACGAGATTAACTGCTTCAGGTAATGTACCGCCACCGCTACTCGTACTGCTACTGCTTTACGTACAGACACTGCTCAAAGTACAGGACAGAACACCCGAACAAGCAACGAAACAGGGCGCTGTATTAAGAACACCCTTGCAACATCCACGGGAGTCATATACAGTGGGTACTCCCATTTAAGAGCGCCCAGGATAAGAGCATTCGGGATTTAAGAGCGGTCAAATCGGCATGTCGCGCCTACACTAACAGCTACCTGGTATATACATATTTCCCACTACACCTTCAGATAAGAGTAATGTCTAGAAGAGCAAGCTTTCAAGAGCGCATGCCTAGGCTTGTCGCGGGACTCTCTTAAAGCGGGGTACCTACTGTATCCTTCAAGAGTACGTAACGCATCTGTGAAAACGCGCAGCCGGTGTATCATGCAGCGTGTAAAGATGAGTATCAACCCTTAACTTGATCGAACTCACAGCTTGCGTATGGGAAACAGTTTTGTGTACAAGAACGACAAGCTGGTGTTTGCAGGAAAAAAACGAAACCCGGCGGCCGTTATGCCGAAGATAGTGTAGAAAGCGCCCTCTCGCAAGAAAGAAACCCAGCCTGCGTTAGTACTGCTGTTGTTACTTTTAGACACCGGTAGTTGACTGCTGCCAAGCTAGCGAGTGATGCTATTTACGTCGTAACGTCACCGCGCCACGCTAAATCATGGTGCAGATTGACACGTACCTATCATATACTCGTACTACAGTAGTAGAGCTAAAGTGCAGACTACCAGGTATCTGGTACGAGCCAGGTGCCAAGTGTCAGGTGCAGGGCTATCAATAGTGGACGACACGATCGAACAAGAACAAAACTCTGACCACAGAACGAACTTGAAAAAAAGCAAGTAACATACGTACAATGATGACAGACTACTGTTAATATTGTTGTAGCTATCTTATAATACGACCGACGACACTCGAATCGCATGCTTGGCGGGGTTTGGTGCGTGAGATGAGACGCAGCTATTCGTACAGTTACACAGCAGCTACTCGCCTACGAGCCTGCGGGTACGACCTTGTACAAGCCTGGTATATAACAACTCGTAATGCGCGCGATCGGAGTATCACACACAGCTTGCAAAGATGAGTTTCGACGAAATCTTCGATCTCACAGCTGGAGTGTATTTTCATTTTTTATAATAATAAAAGAGCCTACGAGGGAGATGTTGATTATACGGAGTATTTGATAAAAAATGAAAAACGTCAGCTGTGAGTACAACCGACTGAATGGTTGAAACTCAACTTTGCAAGCTGCGTGGTACATCTATGTTTCACTAATATACAGTAGTTGCACAAAATTTACGGAAGATCGTAAATTAAAAAAAAAACGAAGAATACACTTCAGCTGTGAGATCGATCAAAAATGATTTTTTGATCAAAATTCAGCTTTGCAAGCTGTGTGTGATACTTCCATCGCGCGTGTTACAGGGTCTGTAGTTATAATATACTCCGGAGTAATTTTTTTTAAAACATGAAAATAAAAATACGCTCCAGCTGTGAGATCGAAGATTTTGTCGAAACTCATCTTTGCAATGATACTCCGATCGCGCGTATTACGGGTTGTGTGTCCTCACACTTCTACTTTCCAGCTTCTGGACAAGCCTTGGTCACAGGTGTCGTCCCTTCCCCCCGGTTCTTGCCTTCAATTTTTATCGCGCACAAAGTTCATTCAGCAATCCCACTGCTCGTCGATTTTTCATCGAATGTTGCTAACTCACGCTCTCGGGCTTTCCGCAAGTCAATTTGTGCGCAAGAAAAAGTCCCAACGAATTTATTATTCGAGTATGCACTCGGTGGGGCTCGAACTCACGAAACTGACCTATACCAGGCTCGAGGATAACCTGATACGCACCGGAGCGACCATAAGGATATAGGTCGGCGACTCCCCTCGGAACTACAGTAGTGTAGCTATCAGGGTCAACAGTGTGATGTTAGTCAGTCTGTGCGCGGAAACTATAAAACTCGTAGTTACATAGAGCACTCCCCACTGAATGCTCCTGGATACTACTATATCGAAGTATCAATAAAGTACGTGGCGAGGGGAGAACCCCGGAAATCCCTGTTACCAGGTACGAAGTCGGCGACAATCAAGTAACGAACCCGAAAAAATACATGTTGCTGGTTGTATTGCACTAACCCGCTGAGCTCTAAAGTCACTATTAATCTATTAATATGAGCTCAGTGGGTAGTGCCATATAACCAACAGAAGATGGACCATGGCATGCTAAAAACAGGTCGTACTCCGAGTGTCTGATGCGACAACAAGACTTCCACACAAGGCGGGGGAACCGCCGTGCACACGCCAAGGCGTACGCGCATTGTTAGTGTCAGTAGCAGCCAATACAAAGCTTAAAGCGCAGCAGCAGCAGCAGGCAGCAGCAGGCAGCAGCAGCAGCAGCAGGCAGCAGCAGGCAGCAGCAGGCAGCAGCAGCAGCAGTCAATGGACAGCAGCACCTACTTGTGGACTGGATTTCGTACTGTTCCTCTTTAATAGAACCGTAGCACCAACACTACGAATAACACAAAACAGCAGTCCATCCCGCTGTCCCGCAAGAATGACATCTCCTTGATTCTTCCTCTGCCTTGCGTGCTCCCGTGCCACGCCATTTTACCATACATGTTAATATACCAGAGGTGCAAACGACGAAAAACAGGCGAAAAAAAGCACAGAACCTGAAAAGCAAATCGCAAATCGCATCTTTTAGAGTGCGTCACAACTTCCCACCTCCGCATACTCGTGGATGCTCATATCCATCATGTTCCCCATGTCTCTGCCAGCGATGATGGGCGCCAAGGCCTGCGCTGGATCACGCTCGGGAAGGGAAGGTCTTGTCGTATGTTCGTGCCAAAAACTAGTAGTTCAGGAATTTCACCTTTCGAAAAACACACCACTCCAACAATTCCAACAACTCAGCTTGGGACTGACTTGCTTTGAGCTCTCGGTGAGGAGTGTGTTGTCAACAGCACGGTGTCTCGTTGCGGATGCGCGGGATCAGTCTACCTTGCCTCTCGGTGCTTTACAGCGACGTTGGCTCGAGAAGAAATGGCCATAGTCGCTACAACCATTATAACCCCGTTTCCCTGTATTGTTTTAGCGTCTTGCATTATTGTGGAACTCCCAAAACGACATGATGTGTTCATGTGTTCATGCTTGTCTCAGAGAAGGGGAACTGAAAGCAGCATGCGTCCGACCATGCTGATGCTTCTGGCGTTGGCGGGTGTTAACCACCATGCGTTGGCATTCCCTATGGTGCCGGCATCACATGCTGTGTCAGCGACCGGCAGCACGCGGATGCGTAGCGCAAGCAATATGAAGGTGTGTGTGATTCAACATTCAAGCTTGATTTGAAATTTGAGTGCTTCTTCTTCCTTTTCTGCTTGTTTTGCCCAGCTGTAGGTACGTTCCAACCCTCTTGAGAGTGGAGTGTTGGTGTAAGTGTAGCATGACCATGACCATCGTGCGGATTCCAGGAGGGTCATGTTTTTGCTCTGACCGAGTGGGTGGAGCTTGGCCCTGCTTTCGACAGACCGAGTGTGCGTACTCGTTAGAGTAACAGCTATAATCAATGCGTGAGCGCACGCAACTCTTACTCTTGTCATACAGCGGTATAAACACACAGACATAGACACCTCATAAGAAACAGCCAAGCTGGCCCAGCCTGGAGTTCTTTGTTGAGAAAATGGGTGCGTTTTACACTAAAATTCAGTGTAACGACTCTCAAATTTCTGATTATTATACTGCAAATCTCAGCCTGCATCTCTCTGTGTTCGTTTTCTTGGTACCTCCCCGCCTGTACCGTACACAGCAAAATACCCGTACGAATAGCATGACTTCCCTACGAAAGGGACATATGTACGACGCGTCATCTGTGATAGGTGCATACAAGGCCTTCGATAGACGAGGTTGAGGCCTACCAGGGTAAGTGTTACGGAGTCCCAGGCGGCATACGTAGTTGTT
This sequence comes from Undaria pinnatifida, assembly GCA_012845835.1. Taxonomy (NCBI): domain Eukaryota; class Phaeophyceae; order Laminariales; family Alariaceae; genus Undaria; species Undaria pinnatifida. The sequence continues at coordinate 3,589,229 of JABAKD010000005.1, forward strand.
ATAGGTAGATATGAATATAGGTCAGTAATGTGACGTTTCTGACAGGCATACGGGAACATAAGGGGCGTTCGAGACGTACCTCGAACATCCCCTCATCTCCCACTGCTTTGCTCCCCGCGTTCTAATGCTTGCTCATGGAGCTGAGCCACGTACCTGGAGATGAAGGGGATACCACGAACCACGAGGAAAGAGATTACCCAGCACCGACTACCCCGCATCCCTCGGGCACTCCTCTGCATATGGCCTCGTTACGAGGTGTGGGAGAGCCTCTAGGCTGATTTGTGATCATCTCCGACCCCCCGTCCGATTTCTGGGTGTGTCCTTGACATCCTTCGGTGGTTGTGCAGTCTGCATCTACGACTGTTCTGGGTGGGCTAATGTTATGGAGTCCCATACTGCATACGTAGTTGTAGCTATGGATATATATATGAATGTATTGTAGGTAATTCGTGTCATGGGTTCGAATATCGTATGATGTGACGTTTCTGACAGGCGTACGAGAATATACGGGATGTTCGAGACGTACCTCGAACATCCCCTCATGTCCCACTGCCTTGCTCCCGTGTTCTAATGTCCTCATGGAGCTGAGCTACGTACCTGGAGATGAATGAGATGTAACGAACCATGAGGAGAGAGCTTACCCAGCACCGACCACCCTGCATCCCTTGGGCACATAAAACGTATTGTCGACGCTGACTGGACACACGACTCAGGGTGAGCACCGCTCCAACACCCGAGCCTGAGATCGTCTCCGCCCTGCTCCGTCTCGAAAGAGATGCGTGGTCAATGGTCAAATGACGAAGGCAAGAATAATCGAGCCCGCCCCTCCCCCCCTGGTGACCTGAGTAAAATATAAAAAAGGCTGTATATTACACGGGGCCGGAGAGGTAGCGCCCCCCCCCCCCCCCAACAGGGGGAGTGTTGACCTGGTGTATTTTGCTGTTCCAGACTGGCGTTCTTTAGGTCCTAACGTGATCGCTGGAAAATGTAACGCGACAATATTTTAGACGTGGCGGGAGATTGATAGTATCTCCCGCGCCCATCGAATGACGTGGAGGCTTGACCCTGCCAAGCCCTGAGCTAAGAAAGATCGCCACCCAGCAGCACCTTAGCTTGGACGAACCGGCCCTCTTATAAAAGTAAGAGCCCGACAAAAACCTTAGCGGAAAAAAAAAGCGGGGAAGCAAGAAATGGGAGAGCAGTTATACTGAAGTTGGTGTAGGGCACACCCATGAATAATATAAGAAATCTATTTTAGAAGCAATGTATCGATTTTCTCATCAAAGAGACGGTACTTTCTCTCTTTTTCTTTTTCCCGTGATCATCACTTTTACTCTCAAACTCAACTCGTACGTGAGAGGCTTTGCCCTCAGCGACCTTCTGGACAAGCCGTGGTCACAGCTGCCTTCCCTTCTCCCGCCCCCGGTACTTTCCTTCAAATTTATCTCGCATAAAACTCAGCATTTTTCAGCTGTTCATTGCATCGAATTTCGCCAACCCGCGCCCTCGCACTTTCGGCCTGTCAAATTGTAACCAAAATAATCGCTTACCGTGATCGAACCTACGACATCGACCTCAATAGTTACGCGGCTTACTATTGAACCACCGGGGACGCCGGACCTTTACTGTAGACGAGGTGTTGACCCTCACCCTTATGAGATGTGTTTTGTGCTAGCGGGTAGTAGCTAGCTCAGAAATGCTGGATGGGCAACGTGTCATCTTACGCGCGTCCCGCTTTTTCGCATCGGAAACGAGGATAATGTCCCACAGTACGGTACACCGAACAAGAAACAGGAACGCTGGCTCAGAGTTAATTTATTGAGCAAGAAAGAGTGCGCTCTACACTAACCTTGCAGTATAACTTCTCTCGATTTTTTTTTGTTCTCCTGTAGCCAGGGCTTTTCACGGGTCATGTCGAGTGAGGGTAACCCGTTCCGACCCGCGAGATTTGAAGATCTCATGACCCGACCCGACCCGATCCGTCCCGTGATATTTCAAACACCTCTTGGCCCGACCCCACTCGACCCACGAGATCTTGGTAACCTCCTGACATGATCCGCGGGTCGGGTCATGACACGTGAAAAGCCCTGGTAAATTCCAGCCTGCCTTTCACCCTGATTCTGATGACGAGGGTGTCCTGTACTGCTGTATATATCAATACGGTGGTATATGGTGTAGTCGTAGCGACATGCTTAGCCGGCCTCGCGTCTTGCCGTCACGCGGTCGTGTAGGGAGGATGCAAAACCATCCACAATATAAAAACATCATGATCTTGATCTAGATCATCTAGATCATGTGCCTGTCGTTGTGATATTTCTGCACGACCTGCGTAATACAGGTCCAACCCAGGAAACATGTGCTAGGTCATGCAGGTCACACGACTCCCACCTAGCAACATGATCTATAGACCCCTGCAGATCATATAAGGATAGGGGGATGTATCCGCCCTGAAAAACTGAGATAGGGGAGTGGGATCTGATCTGTGTAGTGGGCGACTTGTATTGATATTGACATCGATATTGCGTATGATTACATATGTCCCGACTTTTTTGTTCAGTGCAAACTTGTGCGCCGTCGCATCGACTCGCGAAGCGATGGTCGCCGGGCTCGGCGTGTCGCTTGCACGCTGCACGAGGGCCCTCCCTTCTGCCAGAAAGGGCTGGGTCTACTCGCAATCGTTCTCTACGATGCATCGGTACATTCCATGCATGAACATACCGGCATGTACCGCGGCTCTTGTGTACGTTCTTGTCGGGTGGGATCTGTATGATACCGCTCTGATGGGTGCTGCGATACGGGTAGCGCATTCTTGGCTATTTTTTTTGCCGAATTGCGGAGCTCCTTAACGCCTGAAAACTGGAAACCCTTTTTTGGGGACAAAACCACTTGGAAATAGTATAGGGGAAGGTTTTGGGGCCCTAAAGGGGTTATAACCCAGAATCGTTGGAAATGTCGTCCTTGTTTTGCATTTATTTGATTTTTGTACCCTAGGGCGAAGTGTTTGTTCATCTACTATTAATATTAGTTTCGCTGCAGTTTACTCAAGAATAGTTTTTTTTTTTTCTGTTATGTGAGGTATGGACCTACTCATGGGAGGAAGGAGCCTTGGAAACAAAAACGGACGCGTGCTACGATAGAGTGAGCACTTTTCGTCTGAATGAAGTGGTTTCTGAAAATTGACGGGGCTCCCTTAACCCAAATTCGTCGCAAACACGACGCGTGCTACGATAGAGGTGCACCAATTTTTTTCCAATACTAGCCCTCAATTTGGGAGCTTAAGACACCTCTCCCAAAAACCGATTTGGAGAAAAAAACAAAACTGCTACGTACCGGATGCAAAATCCCATGGCCTAGGTGCACAACGAGAACCATGCAATAAAAATGGCCTACCTGGTATTATTTTTTTTTTTTCCGACGATTTTGGGTTAAGGAGTGTCTTGAGTCATTCAGAAACCATTTCAGACGAAAACTGCTACCTCTGTCGTAGCATGCGTCACACCGCCATTTTTTTATGGCGTGATTCTCGTTGAATACCTAGGCCATGGGATCTGTTCATCCGGTGCGATAAGCGGTTTGATTTTTCTCCAATTCATGTTTTTGGGACGTGTCTTGAGCTCCTAGATTGAGGAACCTCAGAAAAAAAGTGGTGCGCCTCTACCGTAGCACGCGTCAACGCTGCATCTCCACCGTGGCATGCACCCTCTTGTACAACATACCGTAACGGAGAAAATAATATAGACATAGATATACCGGTGCGATCTAGATTATCTAGATCGTGCTCGCTGTTCGACGTGCCTAATCTTCCCGACAACGCAAAATTCCATCCTGCAGAGAGGAGGCCTCGATCAATCGCCTCCGCCGGCAACCTCTCTAGACCCCCCCCCCTTCGTTGTGCTCATGCTTGCCCGGGAGGTCTGCAAGACACGACTTTTGCGCAACATCTCAAAACGGGCAATACGGGATCTACTCTCATTGATGATCTAGATCGTCACCCATCAAATGTGCCCATTTCCCCCCCCGCAACGCAACTCCACCCATACAGCAGAGGGGGACTCAATCAATCGCCTCCGCCGGCAGCGTCGTAGCAAGCCCGCTCTTCTCCAGCGGTAGCAGTGCCCGCGATGGCGACGGTGGCAGCAGAAGCATCAGCAGCAGCGACAACGGCGCTCCAGCTGCGACCATGAAGGGTGGCCTGATGACGCGGGGGGGCTTTGGCACGACGGCGGCAGGGGCGGCGCTTGCGGCTTTGCTCGCGGGGCCGGACGTCGCGGAAGGGGTGGGGGCGGGCGGCGCGAAGAGGACGGTCGTGCTCACTGGGGCGAGCAGTGGCATCGGGCTCGATGCCGCCACCAAGCTGGTGGGTACGAGCACGTGTTATTTTTTTGAGCTACAGTGGGGTTTTCCCATATAATGCCGGCTGAAAAGTGCCTATTACCCGTATATTGCCAGTTGAAAAGTGCCTATGTCCCGTATAATGCCGGTTGAATAGTGCCTATTGTCGGTATAGTGCCGGTTGATTATTGCATACGGCCGTTATTGTTGGCGCCCATACCGGTGCTATAGGGAGACCACCGCTGTATTCGCTGGTGTTGTGCTGTGTTGTGTGTTTTGTATTGTGTGTTATGTGCTGAGTGTGTTGTGTGTTGTGTGTTGCGTGTTGTGTGTTGTGTGTTGTGAGTTGTGTGTTGTGTGTCGTGTGTCGTGTGTTGACCTGGCTAGCGCGTGAGCCTAATAGTACGTATGCCAGCTTACTCACTAATAAATTTGGAGTAGGACAAACCCGACGCTCCGCTTGAAGCGCTTCGTATGTCTGCACGATGGGCTGCGCTTGCCGTACGGGACATCTCCCTCCCTCTCCCCCCCCCCCCCCCCCCCCCCCTCACCCTCCGCCTGGTGCACGCGATGCCTACCTGGTCGGTGAAAACCCGACGTGCTCCGTCCCGATAGTGTAGGGGTTCGAGGGTCCATTGTCATATAACTACGGCCATGCATGAACTGAATACACCCCCTCCCTCCCTCCGTCCTTCCCCCCCTTTATCGCCGTGGCGCACGAAGGTGTCCCTGGGACACGACGTCCATGTGGCGTGTCGGACCGAAGCTAAGGCGCAGGCTGCTGCGAAGAAGTCCGGTGCGGCGGGAGCTTTCGCTTGCGACCTCTCTTCGCTTGACAGCGTCCGCGGGTTTGCCGATGCCTGGGGGGGCAAGCCTATCGATACGCTGTGCCTTAACGCCGGTGAGGGAGAAGAGATGGTTATGTTGGTGTGTGTTCGCGGGGTGGGGGGGAGGGGGGAGGGGAAGAAGGGGGAGAAGGGGGGGGGGGGGGGGGGGGGAGGGGGAAGGTCACCAGGTACCTGGCGTGTACGATAATAATGATTTCACGCTAAATCCGATATGTTAGTGCTAGCAATGGATAGCATCCATGCGATGATTTCACACTAAACCCGATCATGGACATAATCTACAAATAAAAAGGTCACTTCTGAATTTTTTTCATTGCCGTCGTTGGTTGGTGGCTGCACCTCATCTAACGCCTGCATTTGCACATTCAGGCATGGCCCCGAGCACAAAGGGGACAGTTCGCTACTGCGCCGAAGGCTTCGAGGAGACCATCGGCACCAATCACTTGGGCCATTTCCTCCTGGCCAACCTGCTCATCAAGGTACATTTTTTTTTTCTCATGGTTCCGTTGTTTTGTGTTTTTTGGTTTTGTGCGGTGTCCAGCTGCGGTGGATTTTGACGTATTGACGGGGACATCCGTCGTCAGGGTTCCTAGAAAATCCTGTTGTTGCGGTCCCCCTACCCACGCACCAACCACAACCAACAATCCCGCCGAAACACCGCGCCCCGTTCGCGTTCTCTACGAAACCCTCTAATAATCGATGTGCCTTCACGCGAGCACGCGCGGGGAAGACACGTGCTGCGACAGGGGTGCAGCCCGGTTGCTTTAGGGTTCTCGTTTGACGAGATCCATCCCGAAATCAAACAAATATCCTGATAAAAACTGCAGGTACAAACCGATGGATCATCCCTTGGCCCACTAGTAGGTGGTGTTGCGAATTATTACGTATTAATATTGATAGTGGCATCCGAGTCATCCCTCTATAGTGCGGTAGGGTTTGCACTTTTTTGGGCCAAGCGTTTCTGATGGTGCTACGGTTGAGCTTCGCAAGTGTGGCACTATTGGTTATCAATACTCGTAGTGTGATCATTTTACGAGTACTTTTTGTTTTTGTTTTTAGGACTATTAATAGTAGCGCGTACCAGAAATATGGGTCGGGAAGCGCAAAAGGAATGTTTTTGAAGTATTTGTTGAGGAATTAGTGGGGTATTAGTCCGTTTGACCACTTGCAAAAGGTTAACCAATAGCTTACCCAAAGTACGCCTTATATAAGACTCTCTCCCTCTGAAACGGCGGGATAGCAGGTCGGCCGGATATTATACGGGCGGACCTGTCAATATATCCAAGCCGTTTCATTTTCTGGGGATACCGGGGAAAGTATTTATCAAGTTCGACATGGGGAAAGTCTGAAAATGTTTATTATTGTGGATGGTGGGATTTGAAGCCACGACCCCAAAAACCCATGCTCTGTCGACGACGCCGTTTGTTATAGGCAATAGTGGGGTATTAGTCCGTTCGACCACAGCAAAAGGTTATCCAATAAAGCCTTATAACAAGTCCTATTGATAGTGCTATTAATATTAATAGTCCTATTGATAGTCTTATTAATACTCTTAAGACAAAATATGCCGTAAAAAATGCCATACCTGGTACTAACCGGTATTATCACACTTGAGAAGCTCAACCAATCAGAATGCCAGAAACACCCTTTTTTTTTATTTGCACACACACATACTTTCCAGCTTCTTCTGGACAAGCCGTCGTCACAGGTGTCGTCCCCTTCTCCCCCCCGGCCATACGCCTCCCTGAGAGGGCAACCACTAACGCACTATAGAGGGATGACTCTTGTGTACCGCACTATAGAGGGATGACTCTTGTGTACCGCACTAAAGAGGGATGACTCTTGTGTATTGGAATTAAATCACTCACTGGATTTCGTCGGAAGACAAAACGAAATGCTTGCCGTACAACATTTCCCCGCTCTTGTTCTCCCCCGCCCTCTTGAATCCCTATCATTCTCTCTGGAAACCCTTTTCTCGACCGTCGTCGCCTCCCCAAATTATGGCATGACGGCAGCCGCTGGAAGCCGGTGCCACCGGGCAGCCCCGACTCGTTGTAACGGCAAGCAGCGTGCACGACCCGGACACCCCGGGGGGAAACGTTGGATCTAAGGTGAACAGTGTTTTTTTTTTTTTTTTTATGACGATCGTTATTTTCTTAACCCCTTTAGAGCCCCCGAACCCCTCCCCCTACTATATCCAAGTCATTTTGTCCCCAAAACGGGTTTCCAGTTGTAAAGGGGTTAACGGACGCGTGCTACATACATACGATCAAAGAGGGTTTTGCATTTTCTTCCTTGTTTTTTTTGGCAAAAATTTGTTTTGGATGATGACAAGACAGGCCCCTAGCCCAAAAATGGTGAGGAATTTCATTCTTGTTTGGCGATTTTTTTTTTGCCGTTGAATGTAAGGAAGCAGTAGATAAAATGAGAAGATGTGGGGAAAGGAAATGGGAAATGGTTGGCAGAAGATGACACCGCTTTACGGAGGGGTTGTTCGATTTCGTAGATACTACTACTGCTTTATGGAAGGATACTCGATTTACATCGGACCGGCATATTCGCTATATTGTCGGAGGGCAATAACAATAACAACAACAACAACAACAACAACAACAACAACAACAACAACAACAACAACAACAACAACAACAACAACAACAACAACAACAACAACAACAACAACAACAACAACAACAACAACAACAACAACAACAACAACAACAACAACAACAACAACAACAACAACAACAACAACAACAACAACAACAACAACAACAACAACAACAACAATAATAATAATTCATCGGGTTGCACTTTTCTTTTTTTTTCTCGAAATCGGTTCTTTGTTTTTGGAGGGGGTTAAGGCAAGGTATAGAGCTCGAGTGAGGAACCTTACTAAACAAAAGGTGTGCCAAAAACAAACATTTTTTCGGACGACGAGACCCCTTAACCCCAAAACCGTCGTCGGGGTGTCATTTTCTGGTTGGCGATCTTTTTTTTCGTCGAATACCTAGGCCACGGGATTGATTGTCCTTCGGGTCGCGCTTTTGTTTTTCTCCAAATCTGTTTTTTGGGTGGGGTGTCTAGAGCTCCTCGAGCAAAAGACCCTGACGCGTGCTATATACGATGGAGGTGCACCGTTTTTTTTCTGAGGTTCCTCAATTTTGGGACCTTATGACCTCTCCCAAAGACTGATTTGGAGAGAAATAACAGTGCTAGCCTGTGGCAACGGTGGCGGGGTGCCTCGACTTTTCACGACCGCCGCTTTTGATCTACCATTTGCGCAAGTGACTGTGTGCAACCTCACTGAAAAAAAAAAGAGTTCGGCGGGGGGGGGGGTGTTGCAGCGTAGCTAACCATCCCTTTTCGTGTTGATATCGAGAATGTTAAACAGCACGAAAGCCTTACCGTATAAATACACACAAGTACCCTGTTACTACTCGTATAAGGTAGACCAAACCGGTACCCTACCACTACCTAATAAAACATCAACCATTGAGAGGGTATTAGTACATTAAAGTGTTCAGATAATGTTTGGTATGTCACTTGGTTATGCATGATAGGTAACATAGTACAATGTCATCTTATGTTAGGTTTTGAAACTTACTAAAGACGGACGATCGATTTAGTGCGCAGCTTGCAAAGATGAGTATCGACCCTAAGTCGTCGAACTCACTCACAGCTGACGTCGTTACAATATTTTTATTAAATGTGTACTGAATCCCGATATTCGTATTATAGGCGACGCTGGGAGACATGAGCGGGCTGACGGGATACCTTGCCGCGGACGGTGCGTCGAAGAAGTTCGACATGGTGGACGGCGGTAGCTACGACGGGGACAAGGCCTGTAAGTTAACACTGCTATAAGCTCATGCTTGAGACGTTTAACATATTAGCTCTTTTGGCCACGGCAAGAGCTATCTCGCACTAATGCCGAGTGGTTTTGTCTCCAAGAACGTGGGTGCGTGTGACGTTTAACCCTTGTACCACAGGCGCGCCGTTTGCGGCCTGCTGCTTGTGCCGGTGAAGCCCGCGCACACGAGGACTCTAACCCAACCCAACCCAACCCAACGAAATGATTACTGGAACCACCCCCCCCACCACCACCTCCGCCTTTCAACTCCCCCCTATCCCCCCTGCTCTCCCCTCGCCCCCCATCTCGCTTAGACAAAGACTCAAAGCTGTGCAACGTCCTCTTCACGCTCGAGGCGCAGCGGCGGCTCTCCGCCAACAAGTCTAAGGTGAAAGTGGACTGCTTTTCGCCGGGCCTGATCCCCAGCAGTGGGCTGTTCCGCAACCAGAACCCGATCTTCTCCAAGATTTTCGACTTCGCCGCCACCAACATCATCAAGGTGAAGCCTTAGTCCTACCGCAAGTTGAGGGAGAGAAAGAAAAAGAAACTAAGAAACATAGGAAAGGACAGAGAAAAAGAAAGGAAAAAAAAGGAAACGAGAGAAAAAAAGACAGAGAAAAAATGGAAACGAGAGAAGAAATTTACCAAGAAAAGACAAAAGATCGAGAGAAAGAAAACAAGCTAGAAGAAACGAAGGAAACGAGAGAAGAAAAAAAGACGAACAAAAATAACGAAAGAAACGAGAGAAAACGAAAAGTTTGCAAGGAAAAACGGTGATACTGCGAGCATGAGGCAAAACGCGCAAGGGTCGGTCTAATGGGAGTGAATCTCCTGTCTTACCCCTTTTGGAGCTTCAGAGGGAAAAATTGACGAAAAATATTGACGATTACAGCATCGACCACACGAAGCAAAGCGGGCTGCCTGCTGCCGTTGGAGGGAGTTTATTTACGTTTCGATCTTCGACACAATACAAGGAGTTGTACGACACAATCCAAGGAGTTGTAGCACACAATCCAAGGACTTGTACGACACAATCCAAGGACTTGTACGACACAATCCGAGGAGTTGTAGCACACAATCCAATGAGTTATACGACACAACCCAAGGATTGTACGACACTATCCAAGGAGCTGTACAAAGCAATCCGGGGAGTTGCACGGAACATTCCAATGACGCAATCCAAGGAGCTGTACGACACAATCCAAGGGGTTGTACGACACAATCCAAGGAGCTGTACGACGCTATCCAAGGAGCTGTACGAAGCAATCCGAGGAGTTGTATGACACAATCCAAGGAGGCGCACGACACAATCCAAGGAGTTCTACAACACGCGCGAGGCATGCGGCATGATACTGCTCATCTTGCGCGTCTCAACCGTTTCGATCGCGTTTTTGGGTCCCGAGAGTAGTGTTAGTCTCAAGGATTGAGTGAGCATGATAAACACCAGGTAGTATAGTATATTATAGTATAGTATAGTATAGTACCGTATAGTGTATCCTCAAAACATACGTACAGCAGTTGCACCCCTTGAGAACGTCCTCCACGTTTTTTTACTTGGAATTAGTCGGGGTCTTTTTTAAAGCTCTAACGGGATGGACTTGAGGTCGCGCGGAGTATTAACAGCCTCTGTCTCTCTCGACACCGTCACCAACGTGCACGCCTTTTTACCGGCTGTATTGGCCCCCGGGGGGAGGTGTGTGGTCATATAACGAACGGCCTTGCGTCCTTAGGACCATAGACCATCATATCTCTACAAAAAAAAAATGCCGGGATGGAATGCACGCCAGATTTTCTCCGACGAGGCACGCAAGGAGGGGTAAAATCGTTGAATACATGGCCATAGTCGTATGAACCTAGACCCTCGCACACCTACAGTGCGCCGGAACGAAGCAAGTCTGGTTTTCACCGACCAGGCAGTAGCCTCTCCCTCTCGACACCTTCACAAATGCGCACATCCTTCATCGGCTATATCGGCAACCTCACCAGCCCGGCGGGAGGGCAGGGTGTGTGTAATCATACCATGCACAGCCGTAGTCCTTGGGACTATAGAGGGGGGGCGGGGGTGCTTGGGACTCGCTTCGCTCACTCGATTTCTCTCGAAATCAACCGAGCCGATTTGTTGAACAACTCCGCTTCGTCAAAACCGATTAGAGTTTAGTCGAACATTTTACCGTCCATAAGGTCCCCTCATCAGCCAGGGAAACAGGAGGGGGTGGGGGGGCGGGGGGGCGGGCTCGATTCGCTCGCCCGGATCGCTTATCACATTCGAGCTGGCCCGATTTTCAAGTGAGCAGATTCGTTTCGTACAACCTCGATTAATCGGAGTCACCGAATCTTCAATCGTACTTTCTTCCAGCGGCTCTTTTAATCGGTTTCAACGGCTTTTTCAATCGAACGTTATGTCTAACGGCTCTTTTCAGGTGGCTGCTTCCGTTGGACAGGGGGGAGACACCTTGGTAGAAATGGTCACGGAGGCGTCTCTGCAGGAGGGGGCGGGGGGGAGATTTTTGGCGACGGAGCCGGGGAAACCTGATTCGCCGTTCGCCGCTCAGGCCGTGTCCACGGAGGCACAGGATGTTTCGAACGGGCAGAGACTGTGGGGGCTCAGCGCGGAGTGTGTGGGTTTGGGCTCGAAGACGCCGATTTAGGAGAGATATTAAGTAACTCCACGATACAACTGCGTTTACGTTTTCGGAGACCATATGCTTGGAAATGGTGTCGGGGATTGTTTTCAATGTACTATTATAGACAGGTGTCCCTAGGAGTGTCCCCAGGCTCATTCGCGTCGCCTGATGGAGAAGGTCGCTGGCAGGCTGGTAGGCATGCAGGCGTGCAGGTAGGCAGGTAGGTATACAGTACAGTACGGGCAATGGAACGTTATGTTTTTTGTGTGTATTTTTCTCGTTTTTTTGTGCCGAAGAAGCCGGGGGAGCCTGGCTCGCCTTTCGCGATCCAGTCTGTTTCTCCGGAGGACGTTTCGAACGGATAAACGCTGTGAGGGCTCAGCGCGGAGTGCGTGGGCTAGGGCAGAAGACCTCGATTTAGGATGCCTGTGGATGAACTGATGATAAAGATTATGGTGATGATGACGATGATGATGGTGATTGTGAGGTTCTTTACGAGGCTTGTTCCCCTGGTTCCTATCACGTGGTCACAAGAAAGGCTAATCAAGCATTCTCAAGGAAGAACAAATTATGACGTTCAAAATGTTATTCACAATTCGAAGCTCATTCCTTGAATATATTACGACGTGGTAAAACAAAAAAGGCCCAAAACACAGCACCCCGACGCAAGAGAAGAAAAAAAACAAACGTGGAAGAATACGTGCACCACAGTACCGATACGCAAAGGGAGCGGGGCACCATAATACAACAGACTGCCGTGTAGCATTCCCTGATCACATTCGTGGACAGCTGTCGCGCGGCGCCGACTTGTAAAGAGCTATGAATAGATCACTTCTACTAGACAGGTAGAGGTTGTTGTGAAAAGCGTGCCCCAAAGCTCCTTTGCGCCCCCTGGCTTATAAAAGGGCGGAATTCTTCGAGATATAGGTTGTACGACAAACAAGATGTAAAACGCGCGGAAGTTTTATGTTAATAATAGGGTGAGTGATTGTTTTCTTTAGGGTGTGGGAACTACAGCACTGCTGTAGCCAAACGTGACACCTTGGCTCCTGTCATCTCGGAAAAGAATGGTTTAACTGCACTCGTATCATAGTCGCATCGGCTTTACTCGCGACCGAGTCGCTTTTTTTGTTGCTGCTCTCATTGGCGCAATGATGGTCGCGGTTTCCACATACATGGGGATACCGTAATTATTAATACCTGCTACAGTGACTGACCGACACGGCGTCGGCGTCACGAGTATCTAGTAGATCAAGATCTTCGTTGTTATTTTGAAAGCTAGTTGTTAGTTGTTGTGCTTGTGGAGAACGGCTCAAACCGCTTGTTGTTGAGTTGTTTCGTTCAACGCAACTTTTACATACATCCACACTGCATATACATGCGGATACCGTCATACTTGCCGGATGGAGCGTTGCATGGATGCGGCGGCGGCGCCGTTATTAGCATTTTTTCGTTATTTTGGTTCTGATGGTGAAGCAGACCCTAATGCCACAGCGTACAACCCCCCAATGTTTGCGTACGGCCGTTGACCATTTCTTAGGGTCCCCTTGCGGCTTGATACGATATGATATCTCAGGATCATCTCCGGTGCTTATAGTGGGGGGTGGGTTATGAAAAAACTCAAGTTTTTACACCCGAGATAGATGACCAGCTTTTACCTTAAGTCGTCGGCTAACATTTTCCTTTTATTCGTAGTGCGTGTACCGGTACGAGGTCGTGCGTGCTCCCATCAGAAATGGAAATAAACGGACTTCATAATAAAGTGCCACAAGCAGAAAAAACAAGAAAAACACACGCGTACGTCATATAACAGCACCAAGCTGCTGCAGTAGTCTATACTTCGTAGTACTTCGGGTAGTAATGTTGATTGGCAGCGCTGCGTACTCGTCGTTTATACTCTCCCTCCCTATGGATGCGCCTCAGATCTAGGGTCTCTGGTCAGGCTCTTCTCCCCCCTCCCCATGCCTTCATTTTATCGCGGGAAGACTTCCTCAGACCTTTCTGCCTCGTCGACTCGCATCGAATTGCGTACCAGGTACTACTGCTAAGTACTCGCGTAGCGAAATGCAATCGAACGAAGATCTTCGAGCAGTCAGTGGGTGTCACAAGATCTTTGTTCCGGCGGTCTTGAACGTTTTACCACCGCCACCTCGTAGACAAAAGGTTCACTGCGGTACCACTGTAGAGTGCTCGTCGTCCCACCTACCCACCTGCCCACCTGGTACATCCAGCTTCGTCGTTTCGTCGTTTCATGTTTCATCTCGGCTCTCGGCAACTCGGGAAACGACAAAATTAACACCGTTTCAGCCGTTTCATCGTTTCACCGTTTCACCGCATAACTTCAACATATTTCCCCATTTGAGTTCGGCCTCCCAGGCTGTATAGAAAAATCGAAGACTCGTTTGATTTTTGAGCTCGGATGACCTCTGACCTCGAGGAAAGCACTAGCACCAGCCCAAGCCTGGCCCGTGAACAGGTGAATCAAGGGCGGTATGACCTGCTAGGTGTTCTTCGCGTGCCAGAAAGTTGCTCGGATTGGTAGAAAAATCATTGTAGAATGGTTGCAGTGCCTGCAATGATGATGGTGTGGCTTGGGCCTAGCTTGTGTGGTGTTTGTTGCCTCTTGCCCACCTTTGGTACCTGGTCCAGGACAGGAGTAGCACTTGCTCTTGGATCCAAGGTCCAAGGTGCAAGGGTACAGCGACCTAAAGAACGTTAATTGTTATTTCGTCAACCTTGTAGGACGAGCTTACAACAATACCAGTGTCATCATGCTGCGTGCGTGTCGTGTATCTCCTTCCGTCGTACTTTGGGACACATTCTCTACCCCAGCAGAAAGGGCTGCTTTGTTTGAACCTGTGAACAATCGTCATCTTGGTTCGACTACTGCTGTTGCCCCCTATGGAGTAGCTGGTGAACACACACCCTGTGGGACGAAGGTCCCGACCCGACCTTCTCCAGAAACGCTGGTATATATACCAGCGGAGCACACACAACGAAAGCCGTGATAGTTTTGTAAAGACCTCGTTGGCATCTCCCCATAATTGACGCATCGTTCGGGCGTTTGCTAGGGCTGTGAGTTGGCTGACTATTAGTTGCCAGCTAGTTATTAGCTGGCTAGTTTAGTTAGTTAGTTGCGGCGGTGCCAACTATCCAACTATTTTTGGGTTTTGGGTTTCCTTGCTTGTAGGAAGGCTTGTTTGGTACGGGGTGCGTAGTTCTCGGCGTCCCCAAGCAGTACCAGCGTACCAGCACGCACAGAGAGAGGTCTTCCACAACAACTCATGGCGCATCAACCCATCGCCATCGACGGTGCCGGTGCCGATGGCAGAGCCGAGGGTGCCGGCACCGCTGAGCCTGGCCTGTCGACGGACCATGGCGGTGATGGAGCGTCAGACGAAGAAGTGACTGCTGTACCGAGCGCTCCTCCGAAATCGAGTGCACGCGACAAGGCAGCGGTTCGCTACCGCGTACAGACAACTGTGATGGCGGGACTTTGTCCCAGACGTGCTATTTATTAATGTAATAATACAAGTATGTCTCTCTCATGAGTGTGTCAACTGGATGATGAGCACCTCTGGCTCGGGTGTTTGAGCGATGCTCGCCCTGAGCTGTGTGTCGATCCCAGGCTATTTTGTGTCCTATTTTTAGTTTGTACTGGTGATGTGCTACTGCCTGCTGCGCGAGTATGTACGTATGTACCATATACGTTTATGGCATCTCTTTAATATCCGACAAACTGAGACGAATTTTAGAAATATACCTGTTTCGTGATCAAAACCAGAGATAAACTTGGCCCATTTATCATGCTTCTTGTGTGTAAAATGAAGGCAAATAGCGTAATTTTTGCCTCCGGCGGCGCCTTCAGCGGGATCCTCCGGAGGCGCCTCCGGCGGGCCCTCCGGGGGCGCCTCCAGCGGGGCCCCCTCGGCCGGGGGGGGCTTTTTTGGCTCGCTTCGCTCGCCTAACTTTAGTCGACTAGTTGGCTGGCGAAGCCAGCCAACTAGTCAACTAAAGTTAGTTAGTTCGCCAGCCAACTAATAACTAGGCGGAAACTCCAGCCAACTCACAGCCCTAGCGTTTGCACTCTCCACGTTGCCGAGAAAATCAACCTGGAAAGTCGTCCGAGAGGGTGTGTTGACTATCCTGGTGCCAGGAACCTGATACCAGGAACCTGGTACCCGGTCTAAGCACATAGGTGTGACGGTGGTGGTATCATGACGCCCGTACGATAAAACGCAAGATAAATCGTGGTCGTACACGAGCACGAATGAATCCATACAGCGTTCAGGTCACGTGTTATGAGCTCATGAGCTCTCGGGTGTTGGTTGGACCCGAGAAGGCTTTCTCAGGCGAGCTTTCGTGGCGGGGCGGCTACTAAGGTCTTCGTCCGAATCGCTGTTTTTCGCGTCTTGAATCATGGGGTTCGCTACCCCCTTTAGAGCCCTAAAGCCTCTTCCTATACTAAATTGAAGTAAAATTGTCCTCAAAAAGGGTTTCCAGTTGTAAGAGCGTTAAGGCCACGGGGGTTAGTCCACAAGCGTCCCCTGGTCCCCGATTTTCCGGTGACTCTAATATCTAGATGTTATCGGAACAGTAAAAAACGTGACCATGTTAACACGCTGCGTTTAGAAACTCGGCTAGTTCGTGGCTTAGGGTTAGGCTACATGGTGGTCAAGTGTGTTTCATCCACAGATGCTGTGAGTCTCTTCAGATTGGTTTCCCTCCGGTTCTCAGCAGAGGTCCACACCTCGACTTTGACGCGCGGCAGTGATCGAAATTTGGGGTACACAAAACGAGACAAAAAACGATCCCCAACTGAACGTGTGCACTTCACTAGCGGGCAGCTACAGCTCCCCACAAGCAACCACGGCCCGCGAAATTGAGGGACGCTCCTGGCGGGGTATATGACGACGTCGGGTGCGCCAGATAGCAGTCGTAGACAGCCAGAAGCGAGTCACGAGATGTATTGCGTGATTTCGAACTTGCGAGCCAGCAACACCAAAAGCTCCCGAAATCTCTGAAATATTTCAATTCACGCACGGGAGCAAGCCAAATACGATGGGTACATCACCGATGAAAAAAACTGTTTTCACCAAAAGTTTGCTGCTCGCCAGGTGGATGGTATAATTCTTCTCGAGTATAGACCAGAATATCCGGTGGCAAACAACAGTTCATTCCCGTGAGAGGTAGGAAGTTATGAAGTCCGCAAAAGGGCTCAAAACACCTGGAAAACTCTGCACTATTGGTTCTTTGCAGCATTTTTCTGAGCTTTCGAAGTAAGGATCTTTGTTTGCAGATGGCATACTCTATTTTCATGTGGTTTAAATACACGCGAAATACCTCCATATGAGCTCCTACTCAACATATTCCTGAGGGAACGCAGGCGGCCTTAACCCTTTTACAACTGGAAACCCGTTTTTGGGGACAAAATTACTTGGATTTAGTATAGGGAGGGGTTCGGGGGCTCTAAAGGGGTTAAGGAAGACGAGCTCCCCAGACTCTTTCTCTCCTTACTTCTGTTTCGCCAACGATTACAGCGCGGTCTTCTTCGTCCCCTCTGTTTTGATCTACCTGCTCCCCCCTTGTTTTGTTCGATTTCTGTTTGTTCGAGCTGTCCAGCCACCCCGCCGTATGAAACCGGTAAGACACCAGTTCGCCCCCTACGATGAACTTCCCCGCCGATTTTTCCCTGCCAAAACGAAGGGGGGCAAACTTAACAATATTGGGACGCGTGCGCATATGATCGATAGAGAAGGCTCTTTTTTGGCTGCAACATTTTCGAAATTGCGGGGGGTGGGGACTCCTTCACCCCAAAATCGTTTGAATATGTGTCATTCTTGTTTTGGTACAACTATTTTATATCTAATTTTCAAGGACGTCAGCCGTGAGTTTGACGAATTTCAGGTCAATACTCATCTTTGCAAGCTGCGTTGTTGGTACTTGTAATATACTATATGAGTGAGTTTTGATTGGGAGGTGTCTTATTTTTTGTCCACTATAATGGTAAGTATTGGTATTTATACTTTAGGTGGGGAATTTTGATTGTATGTAGAACGAGGCCATGGGTTTGTTCATCGGTTTTGCATTTTCAGTTTCTGCTCAAGAACAAAATCGTTTTCTTGGGTGGAGGTATATAGCTATTGTAGCTCTTCAAGCGGTGAAGGAGCGCCTCGCAAAACGATTGGATGCACCTTTAACGTAGAAGCATGTGTCTTGATGACGTTGGAATTATTTCGCCGAGGTCTGCCCCATGTAAACGCATCGCTGGCCGTTTGCACTTTCTCCGGGTTATCAAGAAAATCAGCTCGAAAAATCGTCTTGGGGGCGGGGGATGTTGTAGGCTACCCGATCCTTCGTCCGCTGCTGGATACCCTGGTGATAAAATACGTACCTGGTACCCTACTTTGTTACGGGGGAAGGGAACTACCAGGACCCAAATGTTGCTAGTAAATATGATGATAATGTAGGTTTCAGTGTTTATCGTAGGTCCTGATTACTATGGCCCCCCCCGTAAATAGCAGCGTAGGCCCGTGCTGCACTATTCGTGGCACTTTTGGGCTTTTGTTTTTTTTCTCTGAATGACGGTACTCCTTATAAAACCCAAATGCGTCGGAATTTCGTCATTCCTGTTTTGCAATATGAACTTTTTTGAAAATCCCTAGGCCATGGGGTTTGGTCATCGTTCTTTTTGCACGTTGGGTTTTGCTCAAGGATATATTTTTGGTGGGGTATAGACCTCCTCGAGGGGTTGAAATCCTCAGAAAAAAAACAGGGCGCCTCTACCGTATTAGCATGATGTGTCTGTTGTTGAATCGCTGGACACATCGTTCGCGCGCGGGCTTACTGGCACGCTCGTTTTCGTTGACTACCTCAGCAAGAACAGCAGTTGTTCATCGGTATAGGGCACCTTGTAAGGAGTGGGGTAATGAAAAGGCAGCCTAATATTTTTATAAGAATATAAGAAATCCGGGAGCCGTTATACTGAAGTTTGTGTAAAGCGGACCCTCCTCCCAATAACGAATCCAGCCTCTGGGTAAGTGTTTCTGTTTCTCCATTGGCGTCATATTTTTTTCGTTTGGTGTCCTGTTTCTTATGTAGTGTTCTTTTT
This sequence comes from Undaria pinnatifida, assembly GCA_012845835.1. Classification (NCBI taxonomy): domain Eukaryota; class Phaeophyceae; order Laminariales; family Alariaceae; genus Undaria; species Undaria pinnatifida. Next base: position 3,607,997 of record JABAKD010000005.1, read on the forward strand.
TTCTCATGTGGTGTCCTGTTTCCTGTGTAGTTTCCTGCTTCTGGTGTGGTGTCCTGTTTCTTATGTGATGTCCCGTTTCTTGTTTGCTGTCCTGTGCTCTGCCCCTTCAAATTCGATGGCAGGTGCAAGCTTTCGTCCCATCGACAAACCTACCTCGGTAGGTGACATGTTGCTTTGCGCCGCGAGCGCCCGCGGGTGGGGGGCGAAGCGAGTACCCGCCGCAGCTCTCCTGCGAAGCATTGCCCTGCAAGGTAGGCCTGCTGTCGGCGCCGAAGCCGCCCTAGCCCGGCCGTTAGCCTTGCTTCCGACAAGGCTGTGCTCCGGCCGAAGTAGGAGAAACGACGCCTGGTCTTCATCAAAGACACAAGGTGGTGGTGGCTATGGTGGGCCATCCTTAAGGGCACAACGTGGTGGCAATGCTGGACCATCCTTAAGGACACAAGGTGGTGGCAGTGCCGAATCGTCCTTAAGGACACAGGGGGGTGGCCATTCCGGCTCATCTATCAGGACACGCGGTAGTCGGGATACCGGGTCATCCGCGTGGACACAGGGTAGCCGCGAATCTGGGCCTTTCTTAAGGACCCAGGGTGGCCGGAGTGCCGGGTCATCCTCAAGAGCACAGGGTGGTCGAGTAGGAAGTAGAGGCGAGGGTGGGGGGGGGTACTCGAATCATGGAGGGGGGGAGGGAGAGGGGAGACCGAATAACCGCCGCGGGGCGGCTAATGATCCGGCCGCGCGCGTGCGCAAACAGCGAGCCCAGGAAAACAGCAGAGCCCCGCGGTTCCAACCGTTCGGTCGCGCGGGGGGGGAGGGAGGCAAGGTGGCGGAAGGTTTATACGAAGATTTTGGCATGAATAATGTACGGGAGTATTCCGAGGAGACAGCGGATGAGCGGAAGCACATTCTGAACCGGCTTGAGGGGGAATTGAAGATGAGGGCGAGCGCGGTCGCGGATATGATGGAGCAGGAGCCGCGCATTGCGGATCAGAGCCCCGAGGCTGTCTCCGAGCGGCTCGCGTGGCTTAAGGAGCGGCTCCAGCTGAGCGAGGAGCAGGTTAGGAGCTTGGTGCACAGGAGGCCGTCCGTTTTGTGTCGAGATGTTGAGGATGGCATGGAGCCTAAAGTGCGCTGGCTGCAGGAGGAGCTACGGTTAAGCGACGACGAGGTTGCGTCTATGGTGACTTCGGCGCCCAACATCCTCACCGTTAGCATCGAAGGAAGCATGAAGCCGAAGCTCGCGTGGCTCTCCAACCGGCTCCGGCTATCCCACGAGGAGCTCGCCTTGGTGGTCATGACATGTCCGCAAGTCTTGACGAGCAGCGTGGAGGGTGCCCTCGAGCCAAGACTAAAGTGGCTACAGGAGAACTTGCAGATCGGTGGGACCGTGTTGCGCGAGCGGGTGCTATCCTTCCCGTGGCTGCTTAACCTAAGCGAAGAGGGGAAACTAGCGCCCACCTACGATTTTCTCAAAACTGATTTGCTCCTAGACGAAATAGAAATCAGGAAAACTCTCTTCCGGAACCCTAGAATGTTCTTGGTCCCCCTGCGCCCGGCCCACGCTTCTACTAAAAAATGGCTCTGTGAGAGCTTGGGGATGGAAGACCATGAAGCGGATGCTGTCTTGACCCGGGACGCGCGCTTGCTGCTACGCAGCACCGAGGTTTTGGACATCAAGGTTGCGTTTTTCTGTCAGGAAATGGGGGCCACGCTGGAGGAATTGCGGGAGGTGTTGCTGACCAGCCCGAATTTGTTGCTTGTGAGCGTGGAGCTGACGTTGGCCTCGCGGGTTGCGGCGTTGAAGAAGGCAGGGGTGGACGTTTCGTTTTCATTGCATTGGAATGCGGTAGCGTTTGGGCCGAGAGGGGATGTGTTTGACGATTGGGTTGGCAGACAGGCCAGGAGGTCGTCTAGATGACGTTTTTTTTTTGTGCGCTCGTTCGCTGTTTCGTTGACGACTCTTTCGGGACCCATTTGCATATAATAGCGACCTACGAAACGAGTATCGAGTATTTTCAGGCGTAAACTTTTTTCAAAATGGGCAAGCGCGTGCGGCAGCACAAGTACGTAGTGTCGTCGTGCCGCGCGCGTACCGTACATCTCCCTGCGTGGCACGTATTGGGCTTACCCCGTACATACCCCATGCTGCTTCGCGTGGTCGATGCTGTAAACGTAATAAGTTTTTGACGTTTATTTTTCCCTTCGGAAGACCGGAGGGTTGGCTGAGTGCTTGTGGCAGTATTTGTCAACTCCTTTGGGACCTAGGGAACGCGTGCTGCTATAGGTAATCAGGTATACCACTTTTTGGCGAGCACACTTTCTGATTTTAGGCGTTCCTGAACCGAAAATCGTCGACATGCGTTTTTGTTTTTTGGGTAGTGAATATTTTGTTTTTTGTGCCTAGGCCATGGGTCTGATGATCGAGTAGTTTTGCTTTCACGCATAGCTCAGTTTTCGGGTAGAGCTCCTCAAGCAAAGATTTCGGTTGACGGTCTAGTAGTTTTGACCCGTCAAGGCGTCTTTGGATCTTATCATACTAGTTTTAGTATTGTGTGGAGTTCCTTGACGGCCGTCCGTCAAGGGGCAAGAGTGCCGTCAACCGTTGGGAGCCCCATCAAAAGTACGGTGCACACCTCCATCTTAACATGCGTTTAGGTATAGCGAATAAAATGATACCAAGTCCTAGGGTCTTATCAACCGTTTAGTGGAAGCGCGCAGCGGTACTGCTACAGTAGTCGTCCCTCTACAGCGCCGATAGAGTAGTGCCGGGTGCCCGTTACAGCTGGACGCATCCCACGGGAGGGGTGCAGCGGACGTTTCGACGCCTGCTACGATGGAGGTGCGCCACTTTTTTTTCTGAGGTTCTTCAATTTGGGAGCTTAAGACAACTCTCTCCCAAAAGCTGAGTTTGGAGAAAAATAAAACTGCTAACACTGGATGAAAAATTCCATGGACTGGCTAAACTACCAGAAATCGTGCAAAAATACTTACACCTATTTCCGACGATTTTGGGTTAAGGAGCCAAGTCATTCAGAAACCATTTTCGCCAAAAAAAGGTATACCTCTATCGTAGCACGCGTGTTTCTGGGCTCTCCTGACGTGCGAGAAGATCAATATCTCACCCCCGACACATGACGACTTCGAAAAGCATTCGCTCGCGCAAGTTCGAACAGTACCAGTACTTCTATGCGCTTCGCGGCCCTAAAACAAGCGTACTCGAGTAGAGATGTCAGAGACTGCCTGATACCCGGTAGTGCCTCACTTTGGGAGAGCTCAATCCCCGGTCAGAAACGCTTCTGGCGCAAAAAGTACAACTCCTCGTACCGCACTGTGGCGGGATGACGCAGTGCTGATATTGTCGGTTGGCTCAGATGGGAATTACCAGTAGTGGCAAGTATGCGGAGTATTGCCGGTTGCCGCTATAGTGCAGGTATTTCCCTCTATAGTGCACATTATACATTATACCGCACTATTGCGGACGGGTGTTACGATAGAGGTGCACTACACCCTTTTTTTCTGAGGTTCCTCTCGATTTTGGGACCTGTACCACCTCTGCCAACCAAAAACTGATTTTGGAGAAAAAAGACAAAACTGCGCGGTGGACCGGATTGAAAAATTCCATGGTCTACTGTAAGTCACAACAACAAGAAAAAATCATGCAACAGAAAAAAAGTGGTCTAAATTTTCAACGAATTTGGGTTATGGAGCCCAGTCATTCAGAAAAAAAATGGCCAAAAAATGCTGCGCCTCTATCGTTGCACGCGTCTGCGGCTCGGGGTACACGCCCCCTACCTCAATAGCCCGACAGCCCCACCAAGCTGCTTCGCCGATGACACTGTGTAATCTCTTCTGGTGGGGGCATGAATTGCGTCAGCTGTGTTGTATGCGTGTACCACCTTTGGTTTGTGTTTTTCTCCTGGGGTATTCCTCAGCTCCAGAGTGACTGGAGCCTGTCCTGTGACCACGGACTTGATTATGCGAGTTAATGTGAGAACAACAACAACAATCGCCACTTACTTTTTGCTTCGGCCCTTTTCCCCCTTCAAGTCCCGAAAAAGGTGTTGAACATTGAGTAGTCGATGGAAACCGACGAGCGGAGTGAAAAAGCTGAACAAAACCCTCTGCTCGATAGAAATCGTCGAACTAGCTGGTGTCGGCGACAGGGACTGCTGCCGCCTTGTTGGAGAGGGCGGGGGTGAATGCTTCGTTTTCGTTGCGTTGGAATGGCTTAGGTATTCTAAATAAACCCCTTTAATATGGTCTAGTTCAGTTTTGGCTATTCCTCGGACGGCTATGATATTTTCTTGAAAGCAGTTTTTTTAAGAAAAGTTTTTCGGCCGCGGCTGATAAAATCCACCTCAGGACCCCGACGGCGCCACGCGCTCGCGGCGGTGCCTCCGCGTATGTCAACAGCTGCCATCTGGGAAGGCTCGTGGTCCTACTCGCTGAGCTCGGCGAGGAATCCCGGCGGAAAAAGTCCCAAAAAGTTGACAGCACTTACTTACTCAAAGGCCTAACGTCCCTGCACTCAAGTTAATCGCGCCCAGTATGCTGATGCAGTCCAGTATATTCTGGTGTTGGTTGTGGTGTAATCTCAACTAAAAAAGATACTGACTGGATCAGTCAGTATACTGACCGCTTGACCACGTCTGTATTTTCAAGTAGAAAGTAATCAACATATTTTGACACTATTAAAAACAGTGATGTCGGCCAACACATCACACCTTTTTTTGTGGCGAAAAAAAAAATCCTACACATATTTCGATATCCTTCCCTTGACGACTTGCTTATATAGTTGCCAAATAATTTTGGTTGACGGTCTAGCTTTGACCCGTCAAAAATACTCGACGTTGTCAATATTTTATAGTTTTTTAGTGTCGAGAGGAGGTCCCTTGACTGACAGCAGTCAAGGGAAAAAATCCTACATATATTTCGATACCCTTCCTTTGACGGCTTGCTTATAGTAGCCAAGTAATCTTGGTTGACGGTCTAGCTTTGGTCCGTCAAAAATACTCGACAATCTCAACATAATAGTTTTTTAGTGTCGGGGGGAGGTCCCTTGATTGACTGCTGTCCGTCACGTCCGTCAAGGGGCCAAAGTGCCGTCAACCCACATCTATGCTTGCTCGTGACGGTAAAAATATTTCGTTTTCGATGTCTAGCCCCGGGGCGGTCCTTTTCTCGCGTGGCCGAGATGGGAGAGGCCACCGCCCCCACGGCTTTTGAAAGCTCATTACGGCAAGAGTGTGCTCATTAGGGCAAGAGAGGGTGGGAAACAAGGGCTGGGGCGGCAGGCCTCGTGCCCCGCCGTTGGGGGCTTGTGGAGGGGTGTGAGCGTTACAAAAACGAGTGCTGAACAAGCGGTTCGGGCGATTTCACGTGTGACAGCACCGTTTTCCCGATATTCGAACGCTATCATGAGTCATATCCCACGATAATAACGGTGGGTGTTGCTGCTTTGGGTCCAGCAGTATGGGATTATTCACAGTTAGTACGATGATTTTACGAGCATGTTATTTTAGGACTACAGTGTAGCGCGCCGAGTTGTTGGTCGGGTTTGTGAGGGAACGAATGTGTCTTCGGAGTCAGGTTTCGGGTGGTATATTTAGACAGATATCCTCATGCTAGGAGATCTCAGAAATTTCTTAGAATTGTGCTTCACCCCCTAGCTTGGGAGGACTCTTGCAGGGTATCAACGATCTATATCATCTGTGTATTAAAGGACAGACAGATCCCTGGTCTACATGTTCTACATGGCCTTTTGTACAGTGTTGCCTAAGGAAGTGAGAGCCATTAGATCTGGACTATCTCTCTAGCACAAGTTTCCTGTGGGTTGGATATAAATTACACAGATAGATCCCACCTGCACAAGGTAACATGATGACAGATATAATATTTAGATTATCCAGATCGGGGTCTGTCCGATGCGTGGAAAGACCTCCCCCCCCCCCTCCCAGCCAGCAGGCTTCAAGCTCCCAAAGGCGGATCCGGAAACGACTCCCTTCTCGAATCTCCTGACTCATGGTGGTGGGAGGCGCTCGAACGCTTTGAGTTAACCCTCCCCTCCCCCCATGCAGCGAGACTTGCCCTATATACTATCTGGTCTAGTTTTGACAATCAGTGGCGACAGAGTACGGTTTAGCATTAACAACCCAGCCAGGAGCTATGCACACCCTGCAAATGTCCATGTCGCACAGATGCGCGTGCTATGGTGAAGATCGCACATTCTGGCTGAAACGGTTTCTGAAGGGCAGGGCTCCTTAACCTGATACTAAGATCGCCGGAATTCGTTGTTTTATTTTGCAATATGTCAGCAAGAAAACAAAACTTCCCCTCTCGCTGTCACCAAAAATTACGGAGACTCCACACGACCACTTTTTAGTCTTACAAGAAACGATATCCAACACCTCTGGAACGGCTACCGTTCATACAAATGTTCACGAGAATATCTGTCTACGTGACGGTGGAGAGTGTACCTGCGACCCATACAAACCGATGGCCGACTGGCGCATGCCAAAATAATAGGAGGCTATTAAAGAGTAGGATCTTCAGGAGGTCCACCCGTCAAAGACCGATTTTCGTTACATAGTCAAAAAGTGTGTGCAGACCACTGGGTGAGCTGTCGAGCCATGGGTTAGATGCTGTGTGCTTTCGAGTATGGAAGAGGAGATACACACCTTTGGCACGACATTCCATCAAGTAACTTGTCGACTCTCGAGGTCACGTGCGAAATATTGGAGTGTCGACTGAGACCACGTGCGTAAGATTGACCTGTGCGTCGTGTGTAGTAGATATTACACCAGGTAGTAATTAATTACCACAAGGAGGAAAAGCAGAACAGGAGTGCATACACAACAAGTTTCCCTCTTCTCACGCGCATCTGACATCTGTGCAACTCATTGTGCCGTAGGCTTTGGTTGGCCCAACGAGAGCCCGTTTCTCATGCCATCCACTACAGAGTCTAAATCATCATGATCAACGCTGCTCGTAGCTCGTAAATCATGATCAGTACTGCTCGAGCTCGTAAATTATGAACGTGGTGCTCGAGCTCGTAAATCGTTATCAGTACTGCTCGAGCTCGTAACTCATGATCTGTGTTGCTCGCGCTCGTAAATCATGATCGGTGCTGCTCGAGCTCGATTCACGACGACTCTGTGTTAGCCTCGGCTGAAGACCGTCATCGGTCAGCCGCCTGAGTGTGCATTTTCACCACATTATATAACAGGGGCCCACCCAGTTTATTTCTCCGGAATCCCCACATGAGGCGCTCTATATTTCACCCAAAAACACAAGAACATTCTGAAAAACAAAACAAAAATGTGCAATCCCCGATATAAAAAAACAAACAACCTTTTTTCACGGCCTAGACTAGACACATAGCTCTAAACGAATAATATTTTGCAAAAAGACAACATCTTTTTTGTCATTTTTCTTCGACGGACGCGTGCTACGAGAAAGGCCCACCACTTTTTTTTTTTCTAAAATTTTCCTTAATTTGGGAGCTTAAGACCTCTCCCCCAAAACTGATTTTGGAGGAAAGTAAAACTGCTCTTCTACCGGATGAGCAGATGCCATCTGGCCTAGCTATTCAACGAGAATCGAGCCATCCCAAGGTAAGGGCGTTGCAGTTTTCGGGCCAAAAAGTCCCTGGGTGATTGAACTCCTCATGTGAGGAACTACCGGCCGACGAAGTAGTTTCGCTCGAGTACTTACTTCTTCAGGACTAAGGGGGCATAGAAGCTTGGTCGGGTTGTGCGAACGAATGCCTTCGATTTTTTTTTTTTTCGAGTGAGATATTGAGTTCCTCATGTGAAGAGCTCAGGGAGTTTGCTGATGCTGCAACCCCTACCATACCGTGGGATGGCTCATTTTCATTCAAAAAATAAATGTGGTATTTCCGACGATTTTGGGTTAAGAAAGCCCCGTCATTCAGAAAAAATTTACGCCAAAAAAAGGTATACCTCTATCGTAGCACGCGTCGTGATCGTTCGGACCCCTCACCACGTACTCTTTCTGTCTACAGGCTGGAATTAATCAGCATAATGTCTCGCAGAATCAGCATAATGTCTCGCAGAATTCCACCACATAATACATGCAATTTTACCTCACGACGGCATGTAGCCTTTGGCAGTCCGTCCGTCGATCGCCACGAAGCTGAGCTCCCTCTCCGGCGCGCGAGATCGGTCTCGGTAGGTCGCCTGGTCGATTGGGGCCGTCGGTCCGTTCGGTCCCACGTCGCCCGGTTAACCGCGCGCCGCTCAGTCCATCGCGTCGTCGATTAGTCGATCGACCTCGTCGCTTCGATACCCTACCGTAATTCGTTAGCGGCCATGAGCCTCCCACCGTACGTCGATCGCGTCGTCGTTTGGTCAGTCACGCTGTCGCTTTTTTTGTGCTTTCTTTTTTGCTTGCAATTGCGTACTCTACGTAGCACGCCGTCCTTGACAGTCCGCCCATCGATCGCCATGAAGTTGCGCTCTCTCCTTCCGGCGCGCGTGATCGATCGCGGTATGCCGGTCGGTCGATTGAGCCATCGGCCCGGTCGATCCCCCGTCGCTCGGTCTGTCGCGCCGTCAATCGGTCGATGAACCCCGTCGCTCGCTACCTACTATACTTTTTAGGCACACCCTTACGCCGCTTAACGTGCATTGGTCGCAAGGTGGGTCACGCCGTCGCTCTTGGAGTTATTTCGCTGGCCACTGCGCACTGTACGTAGCATGCAGTCTTCGACAATCCACCCACCAATCGCCACGATGTCGCGCTCTCCTTCCAGCTTCCAGCGCGCAGGATCGGTCTCCGTAGCCCTCTCGATCGACCGGGTCGTCGGTCTGTTCGCTCTCCCGTCGCTCGGTCAATCGCGCCGTCACTCGATTCGCCGCGCGGTCGCTCAGTAGACCGACCTCATCGCTCGAAAACTCGTGGGCACTTTACGTCGGTCGCACCGTCTTTCTTGAATGCACTCCGCATTAGCTTACAAAACTGCGTGGTGTATAATACCTGGTAGACGATACCCTCTCGGATTATTAGGGCTTTGGTTTTCTTTTACTAACAGCAAGTACGTCGCCAGCTAGTTCTTAGCTGGCTAGGTAATATAGCTACTTGTGGCGGTACCAACTATCCGACTATTTTTCGCATTTGGGTTTCCTTGCCTGTTGGAAGGCTTGTTTTGTAAAGGGTACGGATTTACCGGCGTCTCCAAGTAGTACTACCGGGGCCGGAACACCACGGTGCAAACACAAAGAAGGGTCTTCTGTCGTTAGCTCTAATACAATCATGCCTCACTCGGTAATATGTTCATTGTCCAGTGGATGACGAGCACCTGTGACTCGGCTGTTTGAGCGATGCTCGCCCTGAGCTGCGTGTCTATTCCAGCGAAAAGACCATAAGGCTCAGTAGCGAAACCTTCAGATTGGTGTCGTGTGTTACCAGGTATTATTATAGCCAGGTAACTCATCCAGTACCACTGTAACATGGTGTTGGCTATAGCTCAACTTTGAACCATTCTTGAATCGCCGGCGATGAATAATCTATAATACTCAACGTACAAACCTGGTGTACCGGTACCTGGCATGCTACCTCGAATGCTATCTGGCTGCACGAAAGAGTGTGTACAACGCCGCACAATGCTCCTATTGGTGTGAAAGAGATCCTCCAGAGTCTATTTTCTACGTTTACTTGCGTACGTACCTGGGGTATTCTCGTTTTACTTTAGATGGTGTGCCGCTGCGTGCCCGACGAGAGTATTTATCGCTTGAACACGACGCAAACACCAGTGAGAGACGCCCCACAACGGGCACGGCATGTCCATGTTCCTGGTGCATCTATCTCTATGAAGTGTAATGTACCGAGACGGACTGTCTGTTTTCTCGTGACTTAAGGGTTAAGGCCGCGGGGGTTCCCTCAGGAATCTGTTGAGTAGTGAGCAGGCATTTCGCGTACATTTAAAACCACTTGACAAAGATAGCGTTTGGCATCTGCAAACAAGATCCCAAATGCTGCAAAGATCCAATAATAATACAGAGCTCTTTCTTCAGGCGTTTTTATAACCCTTTTTTGGACTACATATATAGACTATGTTTATAACTTCCCTACCACCCACAAGATAATTACTTGTTGTTTGCCGCCGTCTTTTCTGGTACGACTCGAGAAAAGAGTTACATCGTCCGCCTGGCGAGCAGCAAGCTTTTTTTGGTGAAAACCGTTTTTTCATCGGTCATGTATATGTACCCATCGTACTAGGCTCCCGCGCGTGAATTGAAATATTTCAGCGATTTCGGGAGTTTTTTCTTTGTGTTGCTGGCTTGCAAGTTCGAGATCACGAAAACATCTCGTGCGAGTCGCTTACTGACTGCCTACGACTAACTACTGTCTGGCGCACCCGACGTCGTCACACACCCCACCAGGAGCGCCCCTCGATTTCGTGGGCCGTGGTTGCTTGTGTGGGGAGCTGTGTTGTTGTAGCTGCCCGCCAGTGAAGTGCACACGTGCAGTTTTGGGGATCATTTTTTGACTCGTTTTGTGTACATCAATTTTCGATCACTGCAGCACCTCAAAGTGTCGGGGTAGGTGTAGACCTTTTGCTGAGAGCCGGAGAGAAGCCAATCCGAAGAGACTCACAGCATCTGTGTGTGGATGAAGCGCTCTTCTTGATGACCACTATGTAGCTTAACCCTTAGCCACGAACCAGCCGAAGTTCTAAACGTAGCGTATTATTTAACATAGCCTAATGTTTTTTATTGTTCCGATGAATATCTAGATACTAGAGTCACCGGAAAACCGGGGACCAGGGGACGCTAGTGGACCCCCCCCCCGTCGCCTTAAACTCAGAGGTAAAAACTTGGCTCTTGGTGCTTGGTCGATGTATCGTACTTTTCGAGTGTATAATGATGCCAAATCGCGTTTTTTTCCCCTCCGGCGGGGCATTCAGAGGGATCTTTCGGAGGCGTCTCCGGCGGACCCTCCAGGGGCGCCTCCAGCGGGGTCCCCTCGGCCGGGGGGGGGCTTGACTTTAGTCGACTAACGCCAGTCAATTATTAGTCGAGTAAAGTCAGATAATAACTAGTGGGCGGGGGCTCCAGCTGGCTCGTATTATAGTCTAGTGGGACAACAACAGAGGAAACGTTTTTACTGTATTTTCAGTGGTACTGCCTCCGCTACTATAATAATATTAATTTATACATTATACTTCGAAGTATACTACTACTGCTAGCAGCTGCTCCTACTACTACTACTACTGCTTCTGCTAGCTGCGCTGCTCCTGCTAGCAGAGCTGCTCCTGCTATTATTATGCTGCCGCAGCTGTACATCATAGCCTCTTGACACTCCTCCCGTTGATCGCCACGAAGGTGTGCTCTCCTCCACCGCCGTCCATTCCGGTACGCGGGGATTGGTGCGAGTGTGTAACTGTCCAGGTCTCCTCGGCTGAATAGAAGAGCAACAATCGCTTGCTTTATTTGCCGCTTTGGGGGTTATTCAGGGGGCCTCGAATCGGTTATTTTGCCGCTTTGGCGGCTGTTGCGGGGGCTTTCAAACGTCTGTGAAAAAATATAATCGTACCACAAACGGCTTGCACGTAGGTACCTGTGTGGATGGTACGTCCTGGTAAACGTATGAGACACCCACGAGGAGAGAGGGGAGAAGGTCCTGCATATCGGGGTGGTCAGGAGAATGCTGGCTAGGAACCCATAGATAATAAGGCGTGAATGGTACCTGGAAAGTACGCAGGGGGTCCTTGCACCCGCTGTGTTGCATTCGGAGTGTGTGTTCGTGGCTCGTTTGTGCTCTGTCTGCGTGCGGTCGGCATTTCTCGGGAAATCTCGGAACAACCCCGGAACCCGTAATCATGCATTTGTATAAAAAACGCCTTTGGCATTGATGGAACTCCTCGGGTTTTCAAGTTGCTGCAGTGCTCACGACAGCCGCAGCTAGAGCAGTTTGGGCGGTGTGGGCGCGACCGGCGTACCTCCACGCTCCACGCTCCACGAGCACAACCTTCGCAACACCGAGAATCTTGCAGAACGGCAGAGGTTTTGGTGGAAAGGTGAACGATGAGGCAACAGAGGTGCCACTCTCCTGACGTTGCTGCTGTTCTCCGCCCTCGCGTCATGTTCTTCCTAGCAGTACTGGCGATGGCGGCCGACCGACAGAGCGTGGGAGCATTCGTACCCTCTCCCCTTGTACTGCCATCAACTTCTAGGGTTACAGGTGGTGGTGGTGGTAGTGGGAATGGTTTTGGTGGGGGCGTGCACCGCAAAGCGAGCCACAGCTGCAGCAGCAGTAGGTGCACAACCGGCGGCGGCGGTGCAACATCAACTGGGAATCCGAGGCACACGCACTCGTGCTCGTGTACGTTGTCCAGCTCGAGCTTTGGGCAACAAGAGGGAGGGGCCGCCAGTCGAGGCCTGGCAGGAAAACTCCCCAGCAGCTTTAGCAGCAGCTTTAGCAGCAACAGCGACAGGAGCAGCTGTCGCAACAGCAGCAATCGTAACAACAGGAGCAGTAGCAGCAGCAGCAGCAACAACAGCAGAACCAGCTTGAGCAGCAGCAGCATCACCGCCACCGGCGGTAACACCAGCGAGAAGGAGGAGGAAGTACTCCCAGAGCTAAACCACGACGAGGTCCGCCGATACTCCCGGCATCTCATCCTGCCGGACGTGGGAGTGACGGGTCAGCGGCGGCTAAAGGCTAGCTCGGTGCTAGCGATCGGCGCTGGAGGTCTCGGGTCACCGGCGTTGCTGTACCTGGCCGCTGCCGGGGTGGGACGGATTGGACTGGTGGACGACGACGTGGTGGACGAATCCAATCTTCAGCGGCAGGTAGGCCATGACTGCTTGGGGGCTGGCAGGGTATCATGCTCGCATCAATGGTCGCAGCAGTTCTTAATGCTGTACCTGGAATACAAATCGATGAACCAAACGTAGACTTTAAGGTGTGGAAAACACTCGCCTCTGAGCCTATGGTAGCTCACGTTTTACCCTGCTTTCAAGACGTGTGTCTCCTGTCTCCTGGCATGTTTGCTGAGTAGCTGGTGCAAGTGCTACTAGTAGTTGGTGGTAATGAGGCGCGGCCTCAATACCTGCAGTAGTCATATCTGCGATGCATCATACATGGAGTTCCTTGGAATGTATTGGCAATGTCGATGCCTTTGACTTGACGTCGTTTTTTTATAGTTACTAGTGGTACTCCCGAAATATGCCAGTTGCCGGCCGTTTGGCGGACAAGAACAAATTGGTGCTGTATCCTCTGTACCTGGTATTAAGTACTAAAAGAACAAAATAATAACAGGGCAGTACGACAATGCCGCCGTACGTACGGTAGTAAAGGTATCATCCTCTGTATGTAAGTTTTGCAAAACAAAAAAGATAACACGGCAGCAGTAGTACGTACGGTAGTAAAGGACAGAGGAGTGCAGCATTTTTTATTATTATTATTTTTTTTATCCTCCGGCGGAAGGAGTGCAGCAGTGGGGACGGTGGTACTCCCAAGCACCAGTGGGAGGCCGGTATTAAATTGTAGAAACAAAAAAAAGGGTTCATCTCCCACAGGACGCAAAAAGACTCCCACGTACAGAACGGCCCACCCACCCACCACGGACGACGCAGTGCACTCTCCACCCACCCACCGACCAAACCTTTACTACATACAGCAGAACAGCAGTGCAGCAGTACATACAGCACAGCAGAACAGCAGTGCAGCAGTACGTACAGCACAACAGAACACCACCCACCATGCACCCACGAACCTACCCAGTACAGCAGTGCAGCAATGCAGCAGTACCTAGAGCAATACACCTGACAGGCGAGCAGCAGCCGATTTGTTGGTTACAATGCTCTCGGGCTGGTTAGGCCAAGCCAAAAGCGCTCGCTTTGCCAATTCTGCGCACGGCGAGCGGCGACGGCTGGACGCTGCTGTGTTTGGTCCTGGTGTTGTGTGATTGCTGTTGACGCAGACGCGCTTGTGGTCTCGTGTCCATGGCTGTGTCCATGGCCCAAGTGAAAATAATTAGCAGGCAGAAGGAAATAACTCGAGTAGCATTTGTTGTTCAACATTTATTTTTAGTCTTCCTCACAATATAGTTGGGAGTTCGAAAAAAAAAAATTAGCAGGCAGCGACGAAGAAAAAGCGGGGGGGGGGGCAAGCGAGCCGTCCCCGGGAGGGCGATTTCCACGCTCCCCCCTCGCCGAGGTGGGGCACCGACGGCCGTTCTTTCGCCGGCATGTCGTAGTGCTGCTGTGCGGATGGGACGTGGCGGCACCGCGAGGCCGCCTGAGGCCGAGTGGAGCTCGGGAGTCGCCGCTTTTTCAGGGGGGGTGTTTTAACCAAGATATTTTTCAAAGATCCAAAACGTCACGACCACCTTCACGACCATCCTTAGCGTATTAATTAATAAGGATTACGCCTGAGAATTACATGTTATCGATTTGAGGGTGTACCGGTAGGCTCGACGTCACTGCTTCTGGAACCCGAACGAAAAGGGTATGATGAGCGAGAGCTGTTGCTGTTCTCGACGCGCTTGTGGGCTTGCTTGTGGATATAGATACTCGTACAGCTGCAGCAGCTTAGGTATGATGGCTCTCCCGTTTTTTTCGGTCGAACTCTTGACAGGACAATCAGCATCCATCTCCGGTATGGTGGGGTTTTTATTATTCCGTACGAGCTAAACGAACATCTACGCTGTTTTGATATTTACGTTCTGTATTCAGAGCAAAAAAAGAAGTCGCTGATCAACCTCCTGAAAATAAGTACTCGTAGTACAGCAGCATAGATAGTTTTTACAGCAAGAAAAAGTCGTCCAACAACCTCCTGAAAATAGCTACTACTCGTACAGCAGAAGGTGTAGAAGCAGCGGTGGTAACAGCAGCACGGCACACGGGACCGGAGCCGGGCCAGTGTCGCTGCGCGCGTGTCTCGTCGATCAACCTCCTGAAAATAGGTATACTGGTACAGCTGCATGTTGCAGCAAAAACCATACTGTACTCGTATATAATGTAGCCCAGCAATGCCTGTCAAATGACCAAATGCCGCACACCCAGCAGTTGGTGCCTGTAAAATCACACGTTGCCGCACCTATCTCGACGAACTCTCAACGACTTACATTGAAACCAGCACGAGAAGAGTTGTCTGTCATTTGCGCGTGCACAGGACCCGTCGGAACTGGCCTTGGTGCCGCGTACGCTGAGTGCGGTGGACAAACGTGGCCGAAAAACTTGATACAAACAAACATATACACATACACACGAACATTACAGATAAAGTAATTCGAGGCACCCTATCCTCGTATGCGATCCGATATGGAGAGGATTTTTTTCCTTGGAAAACCAAGAGAAAAGGGCTCAGCGCTGCGCGCTTGGCGCGCCTCACTATTAATAGTAGCAACTCCTTTGGGACCCGTGTTGACCAAAACGACCAAAAATACACCCGCTTTTTTTTCGCTTAGGTCATGATCCAACCCGCCGATCATGTCAGGAGGTTCTAAAAATCTCGCGGGTTGAATGGGCTCCGGTCAGGAGGTGTTTGAAACCTCACGCAACGGGTCGGGTCGGGTCGGGTCGGGTCGGGTCGGGTCGGGTCGGGTCGGGTCGGGTCGGGTCGGGTCGGGTCGGGTCGGGTCGAGTCGGGTCGAGTCGGGTCAGGAGGTTTTTCAATCTTGCGGGCCGGGACGGGTTACCCTGTGACTCGACCTGACCCGTGAAAGGCCTGAAAAAGACCACGAGCGCGATCGTATCAAGCGTGTATTAACCCTTTGGGGAGTTGATTGTATCTTGATTAAGGTATACCAGGTAGCGACAAAAAAAACGACGATTGCCCTGATATTTGCAAGCGTCTACGAGTAGCGATAGCGCGCACCAGCACGAGTAGGGGTCATGCTGCACCCGTCCGTGGAGTCTTTTTCATGTATATCATCGCCAACCAGCAGTCAATTTTTCCCTCTGAAGTGTCTCAAAGGGGGTAAAGAGGAAGAGCGTGCATCAGGGCGGGCAATCGCTGTGCTGCCCCCGCGCGTGCCACGCGGCTCCTTATGTTTCAATCCGGATGCATCCCCTCCCACATCGCCCATCGACCCCGGCTGCTACGTGTGACCGATGCCGGGCCGGCAATCGTTCCCCTCTCAAATCTCAAAGGGAAGCCTCTGCAACACCAGTGCAGCAGTACAGCAGACAGGCTCAGGCAGCAGACACTAGGTACAAAATGTGCGTTTCTGTGATACGAGACTGTATCTCGTATGATGAACCTCGGCCAGGATCACATAATGTTCTGCTGCATTGAGTATTATCGTTTTCCCCTCATTTGTGTGTGTGTTTCCCTGTTTTGCACAATGGCGTGTGCCTAGCCCAAACGATCGCAATTGCGCCGCTTTTTTTTTTCAGGTCATCCACGGCACCTCCACCCTCGACACGCCCAAGGTCGACTCCGCTCGAGATCGCATGCTGGACGTTAATCCGCACATCAAGGTCGAGACCTTCCACGAGCAGCTCACCAGCGAGAACGTTCTCGGGATAGTAGACGGCTACGATGTGGTGAGTCGCCTACCGCATACCACGGAAGATAACCCACGGGTCGCCTCAAACGACTTTCAGAGCTGAATTTTTCCCGACAGCGGGGGAAGTGCAGAAATGCCAACGCCGAGCGACGCATCTATATATAGAAAGATGGGGATGATATTTTCTCAAAGCCGCCGTTTTCGCTTGTGTATACCCCCCTGGCTTTGGATATATTTCGGCTCTGAAAATCATCCCGGGGGGTGGGGTATCTTGCGCTATTAACCCATCTCCAACTCCTCATTTTTCCTACTTTAAATCTAAGTGTTTTGTCCCCGTGTCGGGAGTGCGGTGCTAGAAGGGTTAATAGTGTTGTTGTACGGTATTAACTTGTTTGGGATTTCAGACGCAACTATTGACGAAAAAACTGGGCCTTCATTACAGCATCGGCTGATGCAGTTGTGTTGGAACTGCAACGCAAAAAGCTGCGAGGCAAACGTTAGGCACGACGACGCTCGGATTGGCCTCTAAGGTTTTCCTGGATGCTTGATTGGATTGCGCTCGTCGCGTTTTCGGTCTGTATATAATGGGCTCCATGAGGCTTAACCAATACAGCAGTAACCCTTTGAGCCGTTTGGGGTCCCATGTACAGCGATATAGCGATAAAGCGAAGTATAAGTGCGTTTAGTCGTCATGGCGTGAGCATGCCGCGCACGGTAGTGCAGGCTATGCGCATGCCTGCCTACAGCTACTTGCGATGGAGTTCGACTGGAAAATCGTCGCCACCTAATCTAGCAGCCAGCATTGCTTCGTGTGAAGGACGCTGTGATCGGCTTTTTTTTGGTCGTTTTTTCGTCTCTGAAGCCCGCCCAAAAGGGTTAAGAACCAGGAATAGCGAACCCACTAACGAAAAAAAAAATGTGTTGGGACACCAGCGTTCGTGCGCGTTTTTGTGTACCCACGGTATAAACAACACCAACACCCGGATTCCACCCGGACCTGACCCCATCCCGATCTGTTCCGCCCGAGGCCCGCGAGCGCGCAGAGCGAACCGTCGTCTCATGTGCAGGCCGGGTTGTAGGTGGTCGGTCTTTGTGTTGTTTTATTTTTTGTTCGGTCGGCAGCTGTCTTAGAACTCTTGTGTGTTGGTGTACAAAACCGCGCAACCACGTTTTTTCGTGGTCGCTCTATCTGGGTCCCCGAATGGGTTGGATAACTGGTATTCGTAATGCTCTTTTTGTAGCGTGGATACTATCAAATACGTGAACGAGTTTTTTACGCAACGCGTGCAAGAGCTGTGTTTGGACTGTTGATGTTCAACCGGTCGAACACACACACGACGTGTCGGTGTGTAGATAACCGAGTAGTTATTTTTGTTGTTGTTGCTTGTTGTTGTTGTTGTTGTTGCTTGTTGTTGTTGTTGTTGTTGTTGTTGTTGTTGTTGTTGTTGTTGTTGTTGTTGTTGTTGTTGTTGTTGTTGTTGTTGCTTGTTGTTGTTGTTGTTGTTGTTGTTGCTTGTTGTTGTTGCTGTTGTTGCTGTTGTTGTTGTTGTTGTTGTTGCTTGTTGTTGTTGTTGATGATTGTTGTTATTGTTGTTGTTGTTGTTGTCGTTGTTGTTGTTGCTTGTTGTTGTTCTTGTTGTTGTTGCTTCTTGTTGTTGTTGTTGTTGTCTTGCATTAATGCGGCGTCACGGATGCACCGTCGTGGTAGTATTGGATAAACAATCGACATCACTACTTATAGGGAATGTAGGTACGCACTCGCAAACCGAGTTGACATCCTCGAGGCTGGAATGCGCCTTTGCTGCTATACCGCAGACCACTTTTCCGTGCTCGTAGCCCCTTCGCGTTCCCCCTCTTGCCGAAATATGCATACTTAAAGACGATGTCGGCTGGTCGGGGGAGGGGTTGCGTGCAGCCAGGTTCCCAAAGAGTTTTCGCCTTCGCCCCCCCCCCGCCCCCCCCTCCCACACACACCCCGCCCTCCACCCCCCCCCCCACCCCCACCCCCACCCCCTCCTCGCCTCGGCTTCCTCCACGGCCAGGTGCTAGATGGCAGCGACAACTTCCCTACAAAGTACCTCGTTAACGATGCGTGCGAGATTCTGGGAATACCAAATGTTTACGGGGCTATATTGGGTTTCGAGGGACAGATATCCGTATTTTCCTACAAGGTGGGTGGGTAAGGTGGCGGAGATGGGGGGGGGTGGGGGGGGGGGGCGGGGAGGGCGGGGGGGTACTCATTTAGTGCATTGTCATAGTTGTGTAACAATGTATCCTGGGGAGGGGGGGGGGGGGTTGGATGGGTGGGTGGGTGGGTGGGTGGATGGGTGGGTGGGCGGGTGGGAGAGTGGGTTGGTGCGTGGTTGAGTGGGTGGATGGTGATGGATGAAGACGATGATGATGTCGGTGATTACGACCATGAAGATGATGATGATGATGACGATGATGATGAATGTTGTTGTTGTTGCTGTTACTGCTGTTGTTGTGCTATTGGTCTGCAGGACGGGCCAAGCTACCGAGATTTGTTGCCGAACCCGCCGCCGCCGGGGCTGGTGCCGTCGTGCGCCGAGGGGGGAGTGCTTGGGATTCTGCCCGGAGTTGTGGGGTGCATACAGGTGATGTTCACATATCGCGCTGGCTGTCTGCCGTGGTCTTCCGTTGTCGTTTCGTGTCTTGTCTTGTCTTGTCTTGTCTCGTGTTGTCTTGTCTTGTCTTGTCTTGTCTTGTCTTGTCTTGTCTCGTCTTGTCTTGTCTTGTCTTGTCTTGTCTCGTCTTGTCTTGTCCTGTCTTGTCTTCGCTCTTCTTGTCCTGTCTTGTCATGTCAGATCAGGTCTTGTCTCTTCTTGTCTCGCCTTATACGGTCCTATCTTCTGTTGTCTTACCTTGCTTGCACAGGCGACCGAAGTGATCAAGCTCCTTCTGAACAAGGGAGACATACTTTCCGGTCGGCTCCTCGTTTACGACGCTCTCAAGATGTCCTTCAAGGTATAACAATTTTGCACCGCGCGCGTATGCTGTTTGCTGCACCTCAAGTCCTAGGAAACCGCGCCCACGTCTTTGAGAAAAAAACTGCTGGGGACTAGTGACGCTCACTACAATAGAGGTAGCCTCCCCCAACTTTTCGTGAACGAAATCGCCGGTTTCGAAACCAGCTCTCTCCCCGGCCGTACCTCCTGAAAATACGATGCCCCTTGCCTCCCCGACGAGGTCATCGTTCGATATGATAGTCCTTAGCAAACAAGAAACTATGTGAATACTTCGAAGTTTATGTTTTTCATAGCTATCCTTCCTCGTGTCGAAACGGCCGTGAAACGTTCGTCAAAAAAGAAAACGGCTGATTTTTTTTTTCGGCGAGGGGGGGGGGGGGGAAGGGGTTATGATGGAGGTAGCGTTTTTTCGGCGGGGGTTCTCTTTAACCCATTTTTTTTTTTTTTTTTTTTCTTGCATTTTGTTTCTTTTTATCATTTTTACTCCTGGGTATACAATTATTCTGACAACATCAGCTGTGAGTTCGACAATCGTAGGGTCGATGGTACTCATCTTTGCGAAGCTGCGTCAATACACCGGCCATCCGTTTTCAGTAAGTTTCGTGAGTAAAAACCTCGTTTTGTACCTCGCTCATAAGCTTTTTCATCGGTCATCGGATTGCCCCTTTCACTTTTCTGAAAATCACTTTTTTGGGTTTCGTATAAATAAGAGCTCATCTCTTTGTGGGTTACGTATAAGCAGAGCTCCTATTTTTGAGGGTTGCGTATAGATAGAGCTCATATTTTGTGGGTTGCGTATAGACAGCCTATTTTTGAGGGTTTCGTATAGATAAAAGCTCATCTTTTGTGGGATGGGTACAGACAGAGCTCCTATTTTTGTGGGTTGCGTATAGACAGAGCTCCTATTTTTGCTGGTTGCGTATACCGGTAGGTAGAGCTCCTCCTGTGGGGGCTGCGTGTAGGTAGAGTTCCTATTTTTGTGGGGGTTGGGTATGGTGTATAATTATTAATAGAGCTCCTCTTTTGAGGGTTGCGTATAGATATGACTCCTGTTTTTGGGGGGTGCTTTTTGGGGTTGCGTGTGGACAGAGCTCCTCTGTTTGTGGGGGTGGGTATAG
The DNA here is from genome assembly GCA_012845835.1 of Undaria pinnatifida. Taxonomy (NCBI): domain Eukaryota; class Phaeophyceae; order Laminariales; family Alariaceae; genus Undaria; species Undaria pinnatifida. The sequence goes on from JABAKD010000005.1 coordinate 3,628,579, forward strand.
ATAGAGCTCCTATTTTTGTGGGGGTTGGGTATGGTATATAGTTATTAATAGAGCTCCTCTTTTGAGGGTTGCGTATAGATATAACTCCTGTTTTTGGGGGGTGCTTTTTGGGGTTGCGTATGGACAGAGCTCCTCTGTTTGTGGGGGTTGCGTGTAGGTAGAGTTCCGGTGGGTATAGATAGAGCTCCTATTTTTGTGGGGGTTGGGTATGGTATATAGTTATTAATAGAGCTCCTCTTTTGAGGGTTGCGTATAGATATAACTCCTGTTTTTGGGGGGTGCTTTTTGGGGTTGCGTATGGACAGAGCTCCTCTGTTTGTGGGGGTTGCGTGTAGGTAGAGTTCCGGTGGGTATAGATAGAGCTCCTATTTTTGTGGGGGTTGGGTATGGTATATAGTTATTAATAGAGCTCCTCGTTTGAGGGTTGCGTATAGATATAACTCCTGTTTTTGGGGGGTGCTTTTTGGGGTTGCGTATGGACAGAGCTCCTCTTTTTGTGGGGGTGGGTATAGATAGAGCTCCTATTTTTTGGGGGGTTGGGTATGGTGTATAGTTATTAATAGAGCTCCTCGTTTGAGGGTTGCGTATAGATATAACTCCTGTGTTTAGGGGGTGCTTTTTGGGGTTGCGTATGAACAGAGCTCCTCTTTTTGTGGGGGTGGGTATAGATAGAGCTCCTATTTTTGTGGGGGTTGGGTATGGTATATAGTTATTAATAGAGCTCCTCGTTTGAGGGTTGCGTATAGATATAACTCCTGTTTTTGGGGGGTGCTTTTTGGGGTTGCGTATGGACAGAGCTCTTTTTGTGGGGGTGGGTATAGATAGAGCTCCTATTTTTGGGGGTTGCGTGTAGATAGAGCTCCTACTTTTGGGGGTTGCGTGTAGATAGACCTCCTCTTTTTGGGGGTGCTTCTTGGGGTTGCGTTTATATAGAGCTCGTGTTGGGGTTGCGTATAGACTGAGCTCCTCTTTTTGTGGGGTTGCGTATAGATAGAGCTCCTCTTTTTTTGGGGGTGTATAGATAAAGCGCCTCTTTTGGGGGTTGCGTATAGATAGAGCTTTTTTTGTGGGGAGTGCGTGCGTAAGATAGAGCTCCTATTTTTGGGGTTGCTACATAGTATAGCCCCTCTTTCGGGGGTTGCGTGTAGATAAGAGCTGCTATTTTTGGGGGTGCTTTTTGGGGTTGTGTATAGATAGAACTCGCATTGGGGTTGGGTATAGATAAAGCTCCTCTTTTTGGGGGGTGCGTGTAGATAGAGCTCCTCTAGTGAAGAACCTCAGAAAAAAACATGGATGCGCTTTTACCGTAGGTGCGTGTGTGCCAACCATCTATTGTGTGTGGTGCCTGGTAACGCTTCGCGGTAGCGCGGTAGTTTCGGGAAGCAAACTGTTGCGGAGATCCACTGTTAACGCGATGAAACCACATACGAAAAAAAAGGGAAGCGTCGCCACCTTTGAGGCGAGCTCTCCTATCCACGGACTGCGCTCCATTGAGGCTCTGCATACTTATCTGGTAAGACCAGCCAACCAACATTTGGCTTGAGTCTAACGCAACTATACAAAGATCCGGGCGCTTCCTCCCCCCCCCGCCTTTTTTGTTTTATATTGCATGCTGCTAACAGGAGTGGGTCTCCGCAAATACTTGAAAATATGTGTGGTGTAAGGACTGGGGTAGGGTGACGGTTTATGGCGACACACATGCCACCGCAAAAGGTGCGCCATTTTTTTTTTTTTTTTTGTGAGGCTCCTTGCTCGCTTGGGCTCTACACGTGCCTCAACCCCCCCCCCAAAAAAAAAAAAAAAAAAACATTTCGAGTAAACTGGGAGTGAAAACCCGATGACGGAACCCTTGATCTCGTGAATGCAAACTCGAAGAGTTGATACTCAGCAAGAAAATACCCTGTTGGTAGGTACGAAGCCGGTAAAAAATTGTGGGCATCTTTGCGGCGGTAAGAGGCAGGGGGGGGGGGGGGGGCAGTAGGCCCCTCGCTTGGAACAGATCTCCGACGCGTGCTACAGTAGAGAGTGGCGCTAGTTTTTTTTTGGCGAATATTATCTGAACGACGGGGCGCTCCTTAAATCAATATCGTCGGAATGTCAAAATCTTGTTTTGCCGATTTTTTTTTCGTTGCATGCTTCCGAAGGCCGTGAGATTCTTCATCGACTTGAAGCGCCAATATGATGTTATTTTTTTGATAAAATTTATGCTAACAACGTCAGCTGTGAGTTCGACGAGTTTACGGTGCGATGCTCGTCTCTGCAAGCTGCGTACTACTACATCGGTCGCCCGTTTTTTTTTCTTGTAAGTTTCATGAGTCAGAGCCTAATACTACAAGATGGTATTGTATTTTTTCTCAAGAATTGGCAGTTTTATTTAGTGGGGTGCGACGAAAGCAATAGATGTCCGTGTTGAGGGGCCTCAGAAAGAAAAGGGTAGACCTCTACCGTCGTCCCACCTCTACCTCTGCCGCCGGTCCCGCCGTCCTGCCGCTAAACCCTAACAGCCTACTTGTAACGACGCCAGGCTACGATGGGCGTGGAACTGTTGGGGCAAAAATGATGTTTTTCTGATTTTTCTGGACCCCTTGAACCCAACATCGCCTGAATCGCATTTTTGTTTATTTTGGCGTTATTGTTTGTTTTGTTTGTTTTTTACACCTTTAGGCCGTGTGATATTTTGTATATATATATATACAAAATATCACACGGCCTATATATACAAAATATCACACGGCCTATATATAATATCACACGGCCTATATATATAATATCACACGGCCTAAAGTTTATTTTGGCGTTTTTGTTTGTTTTGTTCGCTTTTTACACCTTTAGGCCGTGTGATATTTTGTATATCTATACATATACTCCGGAGTATATATTAGTACGTCAGCTGGGGTTTCGACAAATTTAGGGTCGATACATGATACCTGGTATTATAGTATATGATATTAGGGTCGATACATGATATTTTATAGTATGATATTAGGATCGATAAATGATATTCTTCATCAGGCTGCATTCCGTTGTTATCGAAAATGTTTTTTTCTGGGTTAAGGTATAGAGCTCCTCAAGTGACCACCCTTGGAAGGCAAAAAAAAAGAGCCAGCAAAAAAGAGCCTGCGCACCTCTACTGTGGCATTTTTTTTTTTTTTTCTCCATCCCATTTATTGTCCTCGCATTACTCTCCTCGCGCTCCCTCCCAGTAGTAGTATTAATAGTGGCTCAGATCCGGGGTCACATAGCGGGCCCTCCTCTCCCCCCTCCCCACTACGGTATAATAACGCCTTCGTTTTTATCGCGAGAAGAAACCAGCATTTTCTTCCCTCGTCGACTCGCGTCGAATCGTATGTGTTAAATTAACAGTATGAGCTCGCACTAAGCCCTACTCAGAACCCAAACCCTCTGTACGAGATCCCCGTCTTAGCCCCTTTTAACCCTTACCCTTATGCTATCTCTTACGTTAAGGCCGCCGGGGACATTAAACCATCCCCCATCCCCGGGTTTCCGGTTCACTCTAATATCTAGCTCTTTTTTTTGGGGGGGCGATGAATTACGCCGCATGTTTAACACGCTGTATGTCGACCTTGAACCACCGGGTGCCTCCGCAGACACGGGGTCTTTTTACGCGTAGTGAGGCGTTCACAGCAGCTCGTGATTCTGTTCAGATTGGCCGTCCGCACTTTTTTCGACGGAAGTGTAGATACATTATATTGAGTTATGGGGGGTGGCTGCAGCGGCCGAAAATCGTCGATATTTTCACTAGACTCAGAATGAGGCAATGACGGGAAGGGAGGAAGAAGCGGGAGGACTACGGTCATTGGCCCGGCTGGGATGGTAATGTTGATGAGGATTAAGGTAGACTCTCAGCTAAAACATGTACAGGGAAAGGAAACAGTTTGTAGATAACAGGAGAAAATGTGGGGAACGGAAATGGGCAAATGGTTGGCGGAAGATACCACTTCAATATGGTGCGATCATTTGACTTCGTATTATAGGTGCTACTGCTGCTTTATGGAAGGATATCCGATTTACATCGGAACGGCATCTACGCTATATTTTCGGAGGGCAAGAATAAATAAATAAATAAAACAAACAAACCCTCGTCTGAGCGTTTACCCTCCACTTGGGGACAGCTATATCTCATCGCTCCTCACAAGTAACCACAGTCCGCGAAATTAAACCATGTTCACTATGAGGTGCCTGGGGGCACCAGGTGCAGCGGGCAGCAGTCGTAGGCAACCAGAAGTGACTCGCGAGGTGATTTCGGGCAGTCGAAGTTGCCAGCCAGCACCACCAAACATCTAGAAACTGCTCCTACAGCGCTGTAAATCCACGATTTGATGCGTTTGCGAGGTAGTACCAGGTAGGTACTGCGATGACCACAACACGTACGAAGGAGCGGCTTTTTTCACCGAAACGTTAGCTGGAGTTTGCGCGGATCTTTTGCATCACTATTATGCGTCCGTCGTGCCCGAAAAAAAAGGCAAGCAGGGGAAAATTCGTTGCCGTTTGAGTTGGTCAAGTATATCGGGAGGAAAAAGCTCAGAGAATGGGAGGAAAAAGCTCAATTTTTTTTTCCAAAAATAAATTATCCGTTTTTTTTTTCGAATCCGACAAGAGTGGATATTGCTTGCAACAGTCTTGACTCTGTTTCCATTCCACTTGCTTTTTTTTTTTTGGCAAACCGCTACCAGGCTCCTGGTACCGTGAAATTGTCGCGGGTTATTTTGATAAACGTATTCCTGAGGGTCCCCCCCCCCCCCCCCGCCCTTAACGATTTAACCCTGACAAAAGCATGCCATCGCGGTAGAGTTACGGCGTGTTTTTTCTTTTTAAGGGTGGTCGCGCTTGGCTCTATACCTCACCTTGGAATTGATTTTGAGAAAAAAACTGTTCAAGTTGCCACCCGATCACCAAACCCATGCACGGCCTATCTTGGGGTATAAAGCAAAACTGTTCCATATTGCAAGACAAGACAATTGACATTCGGACAATTTTTGGGGGTAGCTAAGGAGTCCCATCGTCCAAACAATAGTTTTGCCTAGGAAGTGCTGTTCGTATTGATACCTCTTTCATATCGCGGCACGCGTGTTACCCTTCGCCCCTAGCGTTCACCCTTAACTGTACCCAACGCTATTAATAGTGAATTTAACCCTCTTGCCACTGGGCCTTGAAAGGGGATTATTGACGACGAAAATCGACGATTATGGCGTTGGCCACTGCTGGTTGATGACGAAAATCGACGATTATGGCGTTGGCTCCTGCTGGTTGATGACATGAAAAAAATTGGTGTCCGAACGACATCAATGCAAAGACTCTCACGGGGCCGGGTGCAATGCCCCGGGCGCTCTCACGCTACTACCCGTAGACGCTTGAAAATATCTCTATGTCGTCGCTTTCTTTTTTTTTTTTGTCGCTCTCTACGCACGGATCCCAAAGGTGTTACGAACCCTTTCATGTTTCCCCATCCGCGAAAAACAGCAACAACTTTAAACTAGCTACTTCGAAGGATCTAGCTAAGGTAGCTCAACTAACTAACTAACTAACTAACTAACTAACTAACTAACTAACTAACTAACTAACTAACTAATGTTCTAACACTATCTCTTACCCTTACCCTTACCCCATCCCCAACCTTACACCTACCCCTAACCCTAGCCCAAGCCCTATCCCTAACCCTGCCTTCAACTATACCCCCTACACATGCATACATTGTACAGATACCAGGGTCTATGGCCATACGACCGCGGCCATGCCTGAAATGAGCACGCCCCCCCCCTCCCCCCCCCCCCCCCCCAACGCACGCCTTGCCCGGTGTACCTAAACCCACCCTGCTGTTGCAGGAGTCGCGCTTACGCAAAACACCCGGGCGTCCGAATGTGACAGGCCTTGTCGACTACCAAGGATTTTGCGGCTTCACCGCGAAGTCAACCCCCCCCCCCCCTGCCGTCGCCGCCGCTAATGGAACTCCGTCTGAAGACGAAGATGGTGATGGGGCGGTAGCGGAAGGGGGTACGGGGGAAGGGGAAGAAAGTTTCCATCGCATTTCACCCCGAGACGTGGTGGCCAAGATGGGGGGTGGCTGGGCGCCGTATGTGTTAGACGTCAGGTAGGTGGAATGGCGTGTGAGGGAGGCGGGGGGGAGGAACGGGGGGAGGGGGAGGGGGGGGAGAGGGACGGCGGGATGTAATCATCGTATCAGGCATGGCCGTAGAGCGTTAGGGCCATAAACCTTCGTATGCCGGGACGGAGCGCGTCGGGTTTTCAAAGGCCACACAAACATTGCTTGCACAGGAGGGCGAGAGTGGGGGGGGGGGGGGTCCGTGAAGAGCGGGGCTCTGTGATCTCCTTCAGCGCAAGTGCGGGAAAGGAGGGCCGGCGTGTTTGGAAGCGGGCGGGCGGGGGGCGGGGGGGGGATGTGTATGGAGTCAACGTTTTGTTTCCGTACCCTTAGCCGCCGTATGCAGGACTAAGAGCGACCGCCACCTTTGCCTGCGTAGCGTCCTGTAGGTCGGCATGGCGCGGTGGAGGCGGCAAGGGGGGGGGGGGGGGAGGGATGGTACGGGGGGTAGGGAGGTGGGGGAAGGGGGGGCTCTATCGCAGGTGAGCACGTCGGCCACCCCTCGTCGGCCGTGGAATTCTGTTTTTCCTCGGCCCCGTCTCATCTCGACCCGACACCACTTTCATTGTATGGATGACGCAGAAATGTATTTCTCCTCTCCATTATTTTTCGTTTTTTTTTTCTTCTTTCTCATTCGTATTTTTTTTTGCCGTTTTTGTGTGCTACGCCTTATGCACCTCTCGGCGTTTTTTGTTGTTGTTGATTTTGTGTGCTACCCCTTGTGCACCTCTCGCGTGCGCTCCGCGTGCGCCCCGCGTGCGCGTGTGCTTGTCGTCTCGTGTTTCTTGCTCGCCCTCGTTCCTTAGGCTGCCCCAGGAAGCGGAGATCGCCAGCCTCCCGTTCGTGGACCGTGTGTGTCCTCACAGGAAGGTGGGGGGGATAGTGCAGCATCTCCCGGATGGCGGGGATGTGCTGGTGCATTGCAAGGTAGGCTCCAGGGGTGTGGGAATGGGGTCGGGAGGGGGTGGGTGATGCAGTCGGGAAGGGGTGGGGGGGGGGGTGGAGGTGGGCGGGGAATGGGGGAGGGGGAGGGGGGGAGGGAGAATAGGAGAGGGGGGGGGGGTTCGGGGGGGAGGGGGGGGGGAGCGTACCCATTTGTTGCTCTCCTTAGTAAGTTGACCATTGACCACGCATCCCTTTCGAGACGGAGCACCGTTTCTACTCCTAATAGAGACACCTCCAACTTTTCGGCGCTAATTACGCTTCTTCCGTGTATTTACATGAAAACCGTTTGGTTATCCTGTCCCCGTCCTGTTTCGCCGTCTGTGGCCACCATCTATTTCCTCGGATAGCGATAATTTTCTCGCTACTCTCTAGTCTCCCAAACTCTTCCATGTCGCATTCGTCTAAATTCCTCATCTTTTCTAACACATCCCGTTCCTCCTTGCATATTTCACATTCTCCTACTACGTGAGTCCTACTCTCTATTGTTGTGCCACACGGGCGCATATTTGTAGCCACGTCCTCCTCCTCCGGACTACGCACTGGTTATATCTGTTTCTTCTTTCCGGTAGGTCCAGGTCCCCTACAGAGGGTACCTTGGCCGCTTTTTCGAGAAAATGGTTGACATACTCTTCAAAATTATATATATATATATGCTGACGCTAACCCTAACCCTAACCCTAACCCAATGAAACGCAACCAACCAACCATTGTGGGGTGAAACCCCCTTCGTCTCGTACACAGTGTGCGTCAACCATCGTCTCGAAAACGTTGTAAGCTGTACGTACTGGACGCCCCTGCACGGAATCGCAGTTTCAGATTTTTTCGCGTAGTCCATTGGGCCGTGCAGGTACATTTTTCATTCCAATATCATCTTCCCTCAACCCTCCGTGTATCTCTCTCTGGTAGTGCTTCTCCTCTTTCACCTTGTTTCTTAGCGCTAGCCTTTCCCTTTCTTCGGTTCTTTCTTTCACTTTCGTCTGGTACCCGCCAAACTTCTTTATAGACAGAAGAGTACCTCTTCTTGGTCTCCCCCTAAAATACTTCTGATTTTTTTCTCGACTACGTTATCCCATCTTATTCCAGCTCGCCCTTTTGTTATTTTCTCCCATACAGCTCTATCAACTATGGTTGGCAACCTCTTTTCTGGCACATTCTTTACTTTACTAGCTGCCATTGAACTTCCTGGGTGTGGGGGGGGTCCGACCGATCGAACGATGGGGATCGTGCGCCGTCTGTATCGTTGACTCTACCGCTACCGCCGCTAAGGGTAAGACTAACGCCAATGGTATCGGTCCCCTGAACAATGCCGGTATGTATATATTGCCCATAGTACCGGTGCCCTGAATAGAGCCGGTATACCTATTGCCAACAGTGCTCGTGCCGTGAATAGTGCCGGGATACCAGTGCCGGTGCCCTGAATAGTGCCGGTACATTGGGCTGGCATATACCGGTACAAATGGGAGCTCTATTACTGCTGTAGTCAGAACGAAGTGCCGCTGCTCTATGTAGTGCCGGTGAAATCGCTTGGCACGACAGGAGCTCTCTTCAAAGCCTATTGCCAATAGTGCCGGTGCTCTGTGTGGTGCCGGTATATTGGGCTACCATTAATAAAAGCACTCACTCTGTATTGGGTAGTCTCTCAGCTGGGGAACCCCCCTCCGTCAGGTGGAAGCGTTTTGTCGTAAAATGCTACGTACCCTCAATATATCGTACGACGAGTATTCGTTTTGTTTTCGTTCAACACTTTTACTCTCCAGCTCAACTCGCAAAAGGCTTGACCCTCAGCGACATGATTCTGGCTAAGACGTGATAACAGCAGGTTTCTTTTCTTTACCCCACCCCCCCGTGTGTACTCGGGTGCGCCCTTCGTTTTTTTCGCGCACCGGGGTTCAGCAGCATTCCCACGTTTTCAGCTTGTTTATGCCCCTCGTCGACTTTTTCATCGAAATATGGTAGCACGCAGGAGCCACTATCTACCGTTCTGAGATCGCCGCACACAATCGCTGCTTGAAAAACAAAACAAAACAAAACACAGGTCGGGGGAAGAAGCGCAAAAGCGTGCGCGACGCTGATCGAGCACGGCGTCCCGGGGTCCCGTCTTTTCAACATGGAAGGTGGTATCATGCGGTGGGCGAAGGAGATAGACGGCAGCTTGGCGGTGTATTGATGCGGGGCGCGCGGCGGGGCGCGCGCGTGCACGCGGTTGGGGGGGGGGGGGGGGGAGGGTACTGTTTTGTCTGCTTGCCTTAGTCATTTGACCATTGACCATGCACCCTTGCGAGACGAAACACCGTTCTCACTCCTAATAGAGAGACCTCCAAGAAGATGGGGGCTCGTTGCGTTTTTAAGTCATTCGAGGTGATAGACTTCGTCCCCCAACTAGCGCTTGCCAATTCCCTTTTGTGCAAAGCTAGGGGGACACGTGACCTTTCGCAAAATGGTCGCCGGCGAGTTTTTTTTTGCAGTGTGAGAGGGCGACTGCGGGGGTGGGGGGGTGGGGGGGGTTCAGTTTGGGTCCGGACGCGCGCTCGCGAGGGAGGTGCTGCTTGAGGGTCTAGTCGTTGTCACAGCTCTCCTTCCGCTTGTTGTGTGCTCCCAGCGCTTGTTTTGTTTCGTGCACTTTTCGCTTTGATCTCTCGTTTAGGATCGCACTCTGCTGGTCTTTGCAACACAAATATGGGTCTCCCATTAAAGCGGTATGCCGATACAAGGCGGTATCCCTATACAAGGCGGTCAAAATCGCTTCGCGCGGGTGGGGAATTGCACTCACTCCTCGAATACCTTTATTTTGTGAAGCAAATAGAAAATGTGAGGCACTAAAACTTCGAACTCCTCGTAAATTTTAGAATGGAGACATGTTTGACCTTGGCCCCTCCTCTTTTACCCTTTGCGCCTGCTTCGCGCCTGCTTCGTGCCTGCTTCGCGCGCTCTTAATATTCCAACCAACGACTAAACCTACGGTACCCGCACCAGTCGTATTTCTTTATCGTTAGCTCGTACGTACGACGTATGTACGTATTGTCTTGATAGGGTGGTCTTACTCTGTGTTGGTTCGTTGGTTGGTTGGTTGTACGTACGTACGTACTATCCCAAGAGCGAAGAGGCTTCTTTGCTTACACCCCTCCTTGCAGTACCTGGTTCCTGGTAGATGGCAAACATGACGCGTTTGTTCTCACAAGCGCACCGTATTATACACCAGCCAGCGCCATTATTAGTACGAGTACCACTATTTGTCTTATGACGTTCTGTCAGCCGAAGGAGCGGAGATATAATAATACTCTTTTATTTATGTATTTATTTATTCTTCTTTTCTTCATCCCATTTGTTATCTTTGCTCTACTCTTCGCGCGCTCCCTCCCAGTGGTATTTCAGATCCGGGGTCACATAGCGGGCCCTCCTCCCCCCTCCCCACTACGGTATATTTTAAAAATAAAAATACACTCCATCCAGCTGTGATATCGAAGATTTTGTCGAAATGCATCTGGTACGAGTATATATTATATAAAGAAAAATACATTCCAGCTGTGAGATCGAAGTTTTGTCGAAACTCATCTTCGCAAGCTGTGTGTGATACTCCGATCGCGCGTATTACGGGTTGTGTGTCTATATATGTAATATGTGCCTTTTTTATCGCAAGAAGAATTTAGCATTTCCTTCCCTCTTCGACTCGCGTCGAAATTATTGCTTTGAGGAAAAAAGCTCAGAGCTATCATCATGTCATGTTTTTTTTGGGGGGGGGGTTAACACACTTCTACTTTCCAGCTTCTGGACAAGCCGTGGTCACAGGTGTCGTCCCTTATTTCCCCCGGTTCTCGCCTTCAATTTTTATCGCGCATAGATATGGTTCAACAATCCCACTGCCCGACGATTTTTCGTCGAGTGTTGCTGACTCACGCTCTCGCGCTCTCCGCAAGTCAATTTGTGCACAAGAAAAAGTCCCTACAGCCTATGAATTTATGCGAGTATGCACTCGGCGGGACTCGAACTCACGAAACTGATCTATACCAGGCTCAAGGATAACCTGATACGCCACCGGGGCGACCGGCTATATTTATATGCTAAGGACTACCGGTGTGACCGTAACAGAAAGGTCTGTCGTAGGCTTGGCCGTCGTAGGAATATATATGACGGCCGTAGGAGAACTGACTTATTATGTCACGGCTGTCATAGTCTGTGCTTAGTGGAGCTTAGTGTGCGTTCTTCACGTTGAATGAAGTGTTCTTTGCGCACATCGACGTCCAGCCCCCCAAGGGTCCGTGTCGATGCTTCATCATCCTATACGGAAAGGCCGGTCGCCCCGGTGGCGTATCAGATTGTCCTCGAGCCTGGTGTTTTACAAAAAAATGAAAAACGTCAGCTGTGAGTGCGACCGATTGAATGGTTAAAATTCAACTTTGCAGTGGTGTGTGTGTGTGTGTTCTTCACATTAAACCGTTCTTCTACTCGTCGACATCCAGCACACCCAGTGTCCGTACTGATTCTTCACCCTAGAAAGATCAGCTCTGTGGTCACAAGTGGTACATACATCTAGATGTTCAGCATTATGGTATTAGTGGGGTATCAGTCCGTTTGATTACTTGCAAAAACTTGACCAATAGCTTACCCAAACTAAGCCTTATAACACCCTCCCCCCCTGAAACGGCGGGATAGCAGGTCGGCTAGAAGTATGGGATATATTGCTGTTGTTGTTGTTCTCACATTAACGGGATATATGGGCGGACCTGTCAACATATCCAAGCCGTTTCATTTTCTGGGGATACCGGGGAAAGTATTTATCAAGTTCGACATGGGGAAAGTCTGTAAAAGTTTATCATGGTGGATGTGGGGATCGAACCCACGACCCAAAAACCCATGGTCTGTCGACGACGCCATTTGTTAAGGTATTAGTGGGGTATGAGTCCGTTTGACCACTTGCAAAAGGTTAAACCAATACGTAGCTTACCCAAACTAAGCCTTACATATTATAAAAATTAAAATACACTCCAGCTGTGAGATCGAATATTTTGTCGAAACTCATCTTTGCAAGCTGTGTGTGATACTCCGATCGCGCGTATTACGGGTTGTGTGTCCTCATTAAGGATATAGGTCGGCGACTCCCCTTGCAACTACAGTGTAGCTATCAGCGTCAACAGGGTGATGTTAGGCAGTCTGTGCGCGGAAACTATAAAAAAACCCGTTTCTGAGGGGGACAAAATCTGACGGCTGTGGAAGGAAATGCATCAGTTTATCAAGTGAATACTGTAAGTCGAATAACCGGTGAGGGGAGGGCGGAGTTTTTAAGGACGTGGGGGCCTGATTTCGATCAAAAGGGGGGCGGGAGGGGGAGAGGGGGGGGGAGGGGACGGGTGGGGCAGGTAAATTTGTGCGTGGAAACTATAAATATTTCTTGTAGGGGAGGGGGGGGGAAATGTGCCGGGTGGGGGCGGGGGGTATATAACAAGTAGTTGCACAAATTTTACGAAAGAAAGGTCGTTCGCGCGTGTTATATATTTGATCCTCATGAAAGATTTAGGTCGGTGACTCACTCCCCTGCATGTTGTCAAGGGTCAACAGGACGATTTTCCACAATAATCATATTCTGTGCACTGGTATCATAGAGATGAGTTTCGACAAAATCTGGAGTGTGTATTTTTATTTTTATAATAATAATAGGTCAGTTTGAAATTCGTTAGTTCGAGTCCTACTCGTAAAAAAATTGTAGGGACTTTTTCTTGTGCACAAATTGGCTTACTTTTTTTGCGGAAAGCTCGAAAAGAAGAGCGTCAGGTTAGCAACAGCACCGCATGAAAAATCGACGAGCAGTAGGATTGCTGAAATTCTATTGTTATTATTTTATTTTTTTCATCCCATATATTATCCTCCTCGCCTTACTCTCGTTCGCGCTCCCTCCCAGTAGGCACTCAGATCCGGGGTCACATATCAGGCCCTCCTCGCCCCTCCCCACTACGTACGGTACGTGCCTTAATTTCTACCGCGAGAAGAATTCAGCATTCCCCCCTCCCCGCGTGTTGACGCCTTCCGAAAGCACATAATATAATAGCTTGTTGCTTCTTCTGCTCTCGTCGAGTCGCGTCGAAGTGTGCCTACCCACACGGTTAGGCGCTTTCAGCAGTAGTAGTAGTAGTAGTAGTAGTAGTAGTAGTAGAAGATTTGATCCTTTTCTTTCCACATTTTTGCAAATAAAGTCAAATCTCACCACACAACTCAGGGACCAATCAATGTGAAGGAAGGAGTTGACCATCCATCACACCAACGTTAGCTAGTATTAGACGCGTCTCAGCACGCTACGATACAGGTATTATACCGTTTTTTGGCGAAAAGGCCTAAATGGTTTCTGAATGACGGGGCTCCTTAACCTCTACTAATACTATCGTCGGAAAATACGCCCCCTTAATTTTTGCATATGATTCTCGTTGTGTACCTAGCTAGGCCATGCGAACCACGCACGGCTTGTTGTCCAGAATGAAGCTGGAAGGTACTACAAGAAGTGTGAAAAAAGAGAGACAACCAAGCTCCATACTCACATACATACGAAGTACATGTTAACGTCCTGTGTGTGTGGTAGTTTCACATAGATAGAAAGGTAATATATCGTACATAGACAGATATGCTAAGAGCATTTTGCAACAAATCGTTACTACTATTATATAGACTATACTTCGAAAGTAAAACATAATAATGTTATTGATACAAGCTTTCCCTTGTTTGTGGGATGTATAATAATCATTGCTACAAGGGCTCCGCATGGGTGCCAGCATTCGCCGGCACCCATGCTTAGGGTAGGGCAGAGGGCAGCACTTCGAATTGTTCGATTCAATACTAGAGTAAAAAAAGTCACCACACACGATCATCGTCTGCGGGTACAGCATGTAAGGTAATGCCAAGAGTCCGATATAGACTAACAATCATAGCAACAATGTACTACTATTAATAGCTACCGTTTTTTAAGTGAATCCGATTCCGAGCTTCATTCATCAGATGATTTCGATCGGATAAATCCGAGCACACGCCGACTGACCCTTTAGTCTGGCGACTTACCGTGTCGAGTGCGTTTCTTATGATACTTTAACTCAATCAAGCATCCGGGGCCAGTAAGGTGACTTACCATGTCCGCTGCGTGTCCGCTGCGTGTTCTCTTCGTAGCCACTGAGAGGCACGCACCGAGCCAGCTTCTAAATTATACAATGTATGATATAATATTACTGGTATCGTCTTGATCCGAGCCTCCCAGATCGACTGTCTGTGTGTTGTCTGATCGTGGAGAGACGTGCTGACGTTGTTCCAGGCGCGAAACACGGTGGTATGGTTGCCTTCGTCATTCAACCCCTTGAATGCTATTGTAATGCTGCTGCTTGTTGCTAGCTGTGTAGATCACTCACTTCTTGCAGATACAGTACGCGACTACATACAGCGCTTACGATTTTGACAGCTAGCTAAGAATTTTAGACTCGAGTTTTCATAGACAATAATAAAAATATGTCATTTTTGTCTGAACACTCACTGGCCACGATTCATACACAAAAAGCAGGCTTCACCCGGGCACGATAGGGTCACATGCCGGGATCGGAATCCATCCACACACCTACAACTCTGACAACCAGGGGACTAACCCGGATATCATCCGGGTTGATACTTCCCCGCACGGTGTGGAAATCCCATCCCCACCGGCTTATCTTCTGATTAGCCATGGTTCGTATGTTGAGCCAGCCCCACCTCGGGAGGATATAGGGTCCCATCCCCGGTCCAGAGGTCGTTCCACATCTCCAAAACTTCCATCGACCGGGGAAGCAAACCGAGCTTTCTCGGGTCGACACCACCCTGCACGATGAGAAAACCCCAATCCCGTTGGCTAATCGCTGATTGGTTCGAGCTCCACAGCGCTGTCCAAGGCGGATAAAGGCCCATCAATAGAGGGCATTTCCGTCGCACACGGGGAAGATATGGTCCCATCCCCCATTCATGAACCCCCCGAATCTCTACAGCTCCAAAAACGCGGGAACAATAACGATGACCTCCCGTGTCGACACCACTCCGCACGACGTGGAACCCCAACCATATTCGCTTTCCGCTGATTGGCTGGGGCTCGGATACAAGGGCAAAACGCCACCATGGGAGGATATAGAGTCCTGTGCCCGTTTCAGAAATCTTGACAAACCGGGGACGATAACCAATTTCTCCCGCGGGTCGACACAGCCCCGCACGATGGTGCGACAATCTTCTATTAATTTTTAATATTTTTGCCCTCTGACAATATAGCGTAGATGTCGTTCCGATGTAAATCGAACATCCTTCTCCATAAAGCAGCAGTAGTACCTAATATATGAAGTCGAATGATCGCACCATAATGCAGCGTGGTATCTTCCGCCAACCATTTGTCCACTTCCTTTCCCCACATCTTCTCCACTTTTATCTACTATTTCCTTTCCCTGCATAGGTTTATGTTTGCGAGCTGAGAGTCTACCTTAATCCTCATCAACATTGCCACCCCAAGGCAGTTGCCGTAGTCCTCCGGCTTCTTCCACCCTTCCCCTCGCGGCCTGACGATCCCTCAGAGAGATAGCCTATATCGATGAACTCTGCGCGAAATCGCGACCTGAGTGGTCACAGAGATGATTTGGAATAGTCGCTCCTTGCACACGCCTTTCCGCGCTAGGGACGATGCGTCCGTCCCTCCAACGATGCTTGCCGCCACCTGATCTATCAGGTCGCTGCCTTCTTTACCGAGGCGCCCAAAGCTTTCCACCGCGAGGGTGGCGAGTTTGCAGCTGCGTTCGTCGAAGGACACCTGCCCCGGACGAGCGTAGTGGTTGCGCTTGCACGCCTCGGAAGTGGAAGCCGCTGATCCGTTTTGATCTGCGCTTCCTGCCCGCATGTGAACCCCTGCTTGTGGGTCCGCATACGTGACGTCGAGGAGTATCGACTTTTCGCGGTACTCCGCTGCCGTAGCATCTCTTAGTCCACCTGCCTTAATCACGATGTCCATTCGCAAATCCATGTCTGCGTGGAACAGGGCTCCGCTGTGGACCTGGTGGCGGATGGACATGCTCTTAAGGGTGCGGGAGAGCGCGTGCACAAGGGGTCGGTGCTGGTTCACTTGCGCGCCCGATCGGTGACACAATCGTGCATGCCGCGTATTAACCTCCGCTTCACCGCAGCATGGGCACCTCGCAGCCAGGAATTCCTCTGTCCCCAGAAATCTCTTCCCCGCAGTCACGAACTCTGATGCAGGGATGGTTCTAGCAATCTACAGGCCTCGCCCTTAGGAAGGCGGTAGCCCCTGATCCCGATTGACTCCGTTGCCGGGCCTTGGCCAAGTCTCGTGTCTCCTTCTCGCCTTGAGATTCGCTTGTGTCTCGCTGGGGCCTCGTCTCGGGGAGCTGGTCCAGCGAAGAGACGTACCTCTCATAACGTACTCGGTTTACCAGTTTACCCAATCTACGCTGCGCTTTGCTGGATCTGATAGTTTCGGCGTCGTGTGCAGGCAACACGTCTGCAACTGATTGCCCTGAGACACCTTGCTCTCCTGCCCTAAAGGCTCTGTCCCACCAGCTTTCCGGCACGATGTTCACCATGGCCTCGTCTGATAATTATCATTATTATATTTCATTTGCCGTCTCTGACAATGTAGCGTGAGTGTCAAAAACTATAGACATGGTGAAAGAACACATACATCCAGATGAAAGCGTGAAACGATGTTTCCGACAACCAAAAACCACGAATGAATACTAGATGTACCTTCCTGTTCGCCTGGCCCTGCCCCCTCCAGCCGCAAGGGCCGAGTCCTCCCCCCCATACACTTCCGAAGAAGCATCGAACGACAACCCGCTGTCTACATAATAAATGGCTACTTTGTAACTGCTGCCGTATGTTTCAACGCGCAGAAGGCTGTGCGGTGTCGCTGCCTGATGCTATCGGCCGTGGCAAGGAAAGAGTCCCCGCCGTCTCGCTCTCTCTGTGAGTCTGCCCTCTTCATCCCCTCCCCCAAAACCCTACCGCTACCACCCTTAAGCTTGCCACTTCCAACCGCACGGTCCAAGTATTATTATTATTATTATTATTATTATTATTATTATTATTATTATTATTATTATTATTATTATTATTATTATTATTGTTGTTGTTGTTGTTGTTGTTGTTGTTGTTGTTGTTGTTGTTGTTGTTGTTGTTGTTGTTGTTGTTGTTGTTGTTGTTGTTGTTGTTGTTGTTGTTGTTGTTGCTGCTGTTAACTGTTGTTGTTGTTGTTATTATTACTAGGAGTATTATTATTATCCATGGCGATGTTCTCACCCCACAAATCATACCAGATAAAGTACCAAATATATTTCGATGTTTAAGGTGGTCCGCACACTTTTATCAGTTTCTCCAAAACGAGCGGCGAAGCCGCGCTCGGGTCGGCGCCCTATCCTGGGGTAGGGTTGGGGTTAGGGTTAGGGTTAGGGTTAGGGTTAGGGTGGATCGACGCCCTCTCGAGAGATTTGACTAGAAAAGCAAAAAAACACCTAAAACAGCAAACAAACCTCGAAGAGGAAGTGAAATATATTTGGTACTTTATCTGGTACGAAAATTGTGGGACAAAGCCGGTAAAGGCGCCTCGAGGTAAAGTCGAACAACAGCAACAACCTCGCACTGCCAATGCCAGGGGACATTTTTGACGCGGTTCGGCGCAAACACACATCAGGATGATGATACTTGTAGCACTTTGATTGACCCCTTGATCGACGGCACTTTTCCAATAATTTACCTTGACTGGGGTCAATCCATTAAGGTTTAGTGTGGAACGACGGTTCGGCTTGACACTCTTGACCGATGGACGTGACGTTTTCCCTTGACTGGCCGTCTCCTGGGATCTTTGGTTTGGCGGTCACGCGTGTTTCTACGTTCTTTCTGCATTCCGTTCGTTCTTTCATTTATTTATCTTTCATTTATTTCTTTCATTCGTTTATTTATTCATTATTCTTCTTGGTTTTTACATTCATTCAATCATTCGTCGATTTAATCATTCAGTTCGTTATTTCATTCGTTCTTTCATTCGTCGATTTAATCATTTTGTTCGTTGTTTCATTCGTTCATTCGTTCGTCGAGGTTTCATTCATTCAGCTGCTTTTCATGGTAATCATTATTATGAATTCCGTCCGGAGAGTCAGCCCTCTCTGATGAATCCATCGACCCACGACGAATAATCCGAGTGAGCGAGTGAGTGCACACACACACCACACAGAGCAAACAGCGAACAGACAAGCGGGCAGTCGGCCGGGTAGGGAGCAGACAGAACAACACCAGACAACAGGCGTTACTTATTATTTGCAGCCCGTGTTGCTTCTCTTTTATTATTTACCCCTGATATCAGATAGATAGATGATGCTGATGGCACGACGATGACGACGACAGCGTCGTACGAACTACTCGTCGTTTGTTATTAGTTTTTGACATCATTCATATTCTTCATTCATGACGACATCCATTCGTTCAGGATTCATTCGTTGGTAATTTTTTTCTTGTTTTTTCCACACTTCTAACTTTCCATCTTCTATCTGGACAAGCCGTGGTCACAGGTGTCGCCCCTTCTTCCCCCCGGTTCTTGACTTCAATTTTTATCGCGCATAATAAGGTTCAGCAATCCCACTGCTCGTCGATTTTCATCGAGTGTGTTGCTAACTCACGCTTTCGCGCTTTCCGCACAACAAGTCAACTTGTGCACACAAGAAAAATTCCCCACGAATTTATACGAGTATGTATGCACTCGGCGGGATTCGAGAACTCACGAAACTGACCTAGATACCAGGCTCGAGGATAACCTGATACGCCACCGGCGCGGCCGGTTCTACCGCCCCCTGAAGCAAAGTTAGTTGTGCCAAACCAATCAAAGAGGGTCTTCATAACGAGTCATCATCCCATCCATCCATTTTTTTATTTTTTTTTTTTATTTTTTTTTTTTTTTTATTTCGTATTTCTCTCTTCCAATGTATTTCTGTTGCTGACGTATGTATGTTGTGCCTGTCGTACCCAGTACTAGGGCATGACATTGCGTTGTCGAATGCATTACGATGCATTATCTCTGTGTCGTGGCTTGTGACCACAGAGCTGATCTTTCTAGGGTGAAGAATCAGTACGGACACTGGGTGTGCTGGATGTCGACGAGTAGAAGAACGGTTTAATGTGAAGAACACACACACACACATGGTGGTGGTGTGTGTGTGTGTGTTCTTCACATGGTGGTGGAGGGTGGTAGGTGGAGGTGTACTATTATAATAATGTTTGTTGTGGCGGAATCTTCTGAGCTCCCAACATCATGATTAGCGTAACTGACACAAGATAACACACCACGGTAGTGAAATTTTGAGATTTAAAAATATTGTCACCGGGTGTGGTATACTGTGGGGGGTGTGATATCTTGTGTACCCCGGGTGATAAAGTGCAGCTCGCAGGGGGCCCAAGGGGGGTGCAATAAACCAGCGGGTGTGATGGGACGTCCGAGCACCCACAAGGTGTGTTTCGGGGTGTGATAAATGAGGGGGTGTGATAAAAAGGGGGTGTGGTAGCACGTCCGAACACCCACAGGGTGTGTTTGGGGGTGTGATAAAAGCGGGTGTGATGACAGTTGAACCGCTGCTGCCGCACACTTGAAGGGGTGTGGTATGCCTGCACGAACACTTGCAGCTGCCCCGCACTCCTGCTGTACGTACTTACCGGTGATGCCGGGTTGTGGTAAAACAAATGGGCCCAACATAGGTGACGAAACTCCTTAGCACATGACCTCGGCGATGACTCAACCCCCTCAACGGCGAATAAATTTTCAAGCAAAATACGGGCTTGGATTGGAGCATAAAAAATAAAGTGTGTACCTAAATCGAAGGTACCTCGCCCGATATGATACGAGGCGGTGGCTGCGCCATCCGTCCTGCCCCCACACAAAAGTGGGCTGTGTAGTGGTACTCCGAGTGGGGGATGCGTGGTTGGTCGGTGTTGGGAAGCGTACTCCTCATGGGTTCCGGTGCCCTTGTTTGGTCTCTCCTCATGGCTCGCTGGATAGACTCAAAAGCTTATACATTATTTCCTCTACATTGAACTCTAAAAGACAGACAAAACAGGCCTAGCCACGAAAGGGCTGGGTAGAGCAGGTAGAGCAGGTAGAGCAGGTAGTGAGATGTGGGGCGTCCTGCTTGTCCCATCATCGTCACCTACACTATTATCGCCCATCTATGATGGCCTTGACGTGAATGTGACATCTAATGTCACATGGTTTCACCTCAACCATGAAATGGTTTCACGTCGAATCTATAAACTATCCCTCTACGGAGGGCACTTCATTACAGCTGCTGCTACCTACCTCGCTATCGGTACGACCAAAAAAGAGTTACGCAGAGACACCAAGACCAAAAATTGAAGCCACAAAACACAAATCTACACTACGATATCACCGGGGTGTGTTATCTTACGTACCCCGGGTGATAAATCGATGGTTTGTCAGAAATGCCCAAAATTACCACCGGGGTGTCGTATCCTGTGGGGGGTGTGATTTCTTGTGCAGTACGGGTGATATCTTGAGTCAGTTACGGTATTATCATTATCAATCACACATACATACATAGATAGTCAGGTCAGGTTCATCATTATTATTATTATGATCATCAATCACACATCGTCAGGTAGTAGTGTGGTAGTAGTAAGAGGAGGAGCTCAATATCTCACCCGAACGAAACATGCCCTCCTCGAAGTAAGAAGGCGTTCAATTGTTGTTGTGCAATTCGGCCAAAACAACAACACTTACTTCTATCTTCTAAATTATGCGTTACGAAGTAGTCCTGAAAATTTATAGACTACTACTGAGTACTCGTAACAGCAGTGTAGTAGTAGTATTATAATATACTGCAAGAAGAGCAGCTGCTCCTCGTAGTAGTAGTACTAGTACGTAGCTGTACATACAAATTAAAATACACTCCAGCTGTGAGATCGAATATTTTGTCGAAACTCATCTTTGCAAGCTGTGTGTGATACTCCGATCGCGCGTATTACGGGTTGTGTATTATTATTATAAAAAATGAAAATACAATCCAGCTATGAGATCGAAGATTTCGTCGAAACTCATCTTTGCAAGCTGTGTGTGATACTCCGATCGCGCGCGTATTATTATTATAAAAATTAAAATACACTCCAGCTGTGAGATCGAAGATTTCGTCGAAACTCATCTTTGCAAGCTGTGTGTGATTAGATGATGGGCAATACATACACGCACAAATTGAGCTGCCCCACCCGTCCCCCCCCCCCCTCCCCCCCCTTACCCCCCCCTACCACCGCTCCCTTTCGATCAAAACCAGGCCGCCACGTCCTTAAAAACTCCGCCCTCCCCTCACCGGTTATTCGACTTACTATAGTATTCACTTGATAAACTGATGCATTTCCTTCCACAGCTGTCAGATTTTGTCCCCCTCAGAAACGGGTTTTATAGCTTTCGCGCACAGACTGGCTAAGATCACGCTGTTGACCCTGATAGCTACACTGTAGTTGCAAGGGGAGTCGCCGACCTATATCACACACCCAGTAATACGCGCGATCGGAGTATCACACACAGCTTGCAAAGATGAGTTTCGACAACATACATATTCGATCTCACAGCTGGTTGAGTGTATTTTTATTTTTATAATATACCTGGTATATACCGGTATCGGGTACACTTTAGTATGTACGTATGACGCGGTATTTGCAACATATCAAAAGTATTGACGGTCCATCCATCCTGTAGACTGCTGCTGCTGTCTTCATGTGGCAGCACGATTATTACGTTGTTGTGTTGTCGTGTTGTCGTCACTGGTCATGAACCCTAACCCTGTGAGCTACTGCTGGGAGGGAGTGCGAGAGAGAGAGCTGTGGAGGGAGTAAAAATGGGATTAAGGGAAAAAACAAATGATCGATCATGCTGTCGTCACCGTCACGCAAGCAGCACGGAATGAGAGGAGACAACTTGAACCGAACCTCTATCTACCGTTTTCTTTTATTTTGCGAAACTTTTTAGAATTTCTCCCGCCCCCCCCTCCACCTCGCCCATCTCCACGATGAAACCAAAGCCAAACTTTTCAAGCGTGGCAGCAACGCAACCTAGCTTGTCAAGAATCGTCGTGGCCGCGTGGCGTGGCAGCAAGCGGCAGCAAGTCAGACAACAACCAAAAACAGTCAATCAAAAATCCATCGCGGTGTAAACGACGCGCACCACCACCACCCTTTTTTTTCACCACGGTGAGCGGAAATATAATATTTCTTTCGGTATTTAGAGTACTACCAAAATACTTCTTACATTTCCGTTCATAGTGATACTATTAATAACTCATCATCGGTGACGGAAAATTCCATTATGAACGGAAATATAAGGACCGTTTTGATGAGAATATTTATACATAAACACTCCTTACATTCGATCCATCCTACGGTAAGGGTTTCAGCATCAGTCCCTTGAGCTCTTCACATGAGGAACTCAGTATCTCACTCGAAAAAAAAAAATCTAAGGCATTCGTTCGCAAAACTCGACCCCAAGCTTAGCTTTTACGCCCCTTTAGTCCTGAAAAAAGATGTATTCGTGATATTACTTCATTGAGCGGCAGTTCCTCACATGAGGAGCTCAATCAACCAGGGATTTTTTGGCGCAATCATACAACTGCAACCCCTACCGTGGGATGACTCATTAAATCGTTGTTATATTACAATAGAGTGGATACCCCGATTTAAGAGCGCCCAGGACAAGAAGAGCATTCATTCGGGACTTGAAATCGGTCGGCATGTCCCGCCTCTTCTAGATGATACCTGACCTGGGTATAGGTACCGGTCGCCCCGGTGGCGTATCAGGTAATCCTCGAGCCTGGTATAGGTCAGTTTCGTGAGTTCGAATTCCCCATACTCGTATAAATTGGTTGGGACTTTTCCTTGTGCTCAATTTGACTTGCGGAAAAGCGCGAGAGCGTGAGTTAGCAACACACTCGATGAAAAATCGGCGAGCACTGGGATTGCTGAACCTTATGATGCGCGATAAAATTGAAGGCAAGAACCGGGGGGGGAAAAAAAAGGGACGACACCCGTGACCACGGCTTGTCCAGAAGCTGGAAAGTAAAAGTGTGAAAAGAAAAATAATGATAATACACCGACACCCGACACCAACCAGGTATTTCCCAGTTTCCCACTACAGATAAGAGCAATGTCTAGTTATTAATGAGAGCGCCTTTTTTGGGTTGTTGCTAGGGCTGTGAGTCGGTTTCATTTCACGACTGGTAACTTGTCGCTAGTCGGCGAAGCTGACTTTAGTCGGTAAGTCGGCTGCCGAAAACTTGCCGACTAAAGTCAGGCGAGTGAAGCGAGCCAAAAAGCCCCCCCCGATCGAGGGGGCCTCGCTGGAGGCGCCCCCGGAGGGCCCGCCGGAGGCGCCTGCGGAGGATCCCGCTGAAGGCGCCGCCGGAGGTGAACAGTACTACTTAGCTTCATTTTACTCAAGAAAAGCGCAGCTCGAAAAAACAAAAAAGCTTCAGTTCACACAAGGAATGCACACAAACGAGAAGTACAACGCATGTACCAGGTTAATCTACCCCGGACTAGAGGAACGTGATAGCAAGTGTTTGAGTCGCAATACTACCCGTGGCGGGGATACGAGCGAAAAAGCGAGCCCATGACCAAGATAGCGGTGCAAAATTATCCCCAGAAGAAAATATCTTGATTATTCTTGGATCCCTCCGTGATGTTATTCGTTTATTAATGTCTCTCCCAACCTTGCGCGAAACGCGCGCGTCGATGACGACCGCAAGTCTTGAAGTATCGACTGTAAGAGTTGTCGATGATGAACCGAACCATCTTGCTCGTGAATGGCTTGACGCCGTCCATCTAGGCGATGATGCTCCCCGTATCCTTCTTGCTCAAGGCCCCGCCACTGCCTCCCCCTTTGCTACTCGCCCCACGCGCCTCATGTTCTTTCAGGGCCTCGCGAAGCCCTTTCCTCTTCGTGTCTAGATGCTGCCTCAAATGGGGAGGGGACCCGAACCTAACCTCGGCATCGGCGAAATCGCCGTTCGCCTCGCAAACCTTGCGCACGGCTATGCCAGGGAGCGAGTCCTTGTGGGGTATACCATGAAAAACGTCCCCAGCGGGTTGTTGGATCTGAGCGTCTTGCTGCGCCGCTGCTTATGCTTCAAGAGGTAGAGCACCGTTTCGGGGTCGCGTGCACTCCTCAAGGTGGTCCGCGGGCCGATAATGACGACAACGTCGCCGACGGGATCTCCGCCCTCAGCGTTGGCATGGGGTGCGCCAGGGCTGACGCCGTCGGCACCGTCGAGAGAGATGGGTTGTTCCGCCATGCGTGCGTGTATGTGTGGATCTGTATGTGTGGATCTCCCGCTGTGCGCTACAGCAGCAGTGTCACAGGGCATGTGAGGGGTTTCCTCAGCCCGCAGCAATTCACGTCAAAAGCTGTACCCCACAAAAAGAGTCTTCCTACAATTAGAGAAACCCAACAAGTCGGGAAGTCGGCACCTTCGTTTCACGTCACACTGTTAGTCCGACTAATAACTAGTCGGCGGCTTAACTCGTGCCGACTCACAGCCCTAGTTGGTACACGTTATACGGTCGGTGGTCCATACTATGAATGAACTGAAGAATTAACTATCTGAGAAGAGTGGGTGCTGCTTGCTGTATTTGTCCTACTGCAACACTACTGCTACTACATTTGTACCACAAACAGTTGATGGACTGCTACGACTACTATTATCATACTACTACACTTTTACTACTTGTAGTAACAACTGCTGCTGTTGTTGTATGTAGCAATCTGAGGTAACGAGTAGTTCGGTGTGCCACCGCCGTGCCATACGTTCCAGAAAGTCCCATCGAGGGTGGTGGTAGTGGTGGTCGTGGTGGTGGTGGTGGTGGCATTGTTGAGCCTGAGCCGGTCAGAGTATTCCGATAAAACAACGGTTACCCCCCCCCCCCCCTAGCCCCCTCCCCCGCCGCCCCACGTAAAAAAATCAAAATCTGCCAGAGCAAAAAACACTACCAGACTGATTATATCATCTCATTACCATTCCATCCATCTATGACGTAGCTCCACCTCATTCACTATAACCTTCCCCCCCCCGCCCCCTCCTTCCCCGCCACCCGCACCATCGCCTAGACCTAGCACCACACGTATTATAGTAAATTACTACCAGGTATACATTTTTGCGACCTAAAGCGGTTGGAAAATCCCCCCCCCCCCCCCCCCCCCCCGCGCTTCGAAAACTCCGCCTTCCCCTCACCGGTTGTACGACTTCCAGGATATACATGATGAACTGGTGCGTTCCTTCCACAGCCGTCAGATTTTGTCCCCTCAAACACGCGTGTTTTATAGTTTCCGCGCACAGATTAAGTTGCCCCCCCCCCCCCTCCCCCCCTCCTTTTCAAACCCCCCCGCCCCCTTGCTCCCGGCCCCCACGCCCTTAAAAACTCCGTCCTCTCCTCACCAGTTATACGACTTACAGGATGTACTCGATAAACTGATGCATTTTCTTCCACAGCCTCTGTCAGATTTTGTCCCCCTCAAAAACGGGTTTTATATTTATATATATATACGTATATATATATATTTTTTTTTTTATCCTCCGGCGGATGGGGAAAAATAAAGCTTTAGCTCACCACACTTCCGCGTATTTTCATACGCGTCGTGTGTCGATTTTTTTATAGTTTCGTCGAGGTTTTATAGTTTCCGCGCACATACTGCCTAACATCACCCTGTTGACCCTGGTACAAGCTACACTGTAGTTCCAAGGGGAGTCGCCGACCTATATCCATATTGAGGACACACACTATTAAGGTGTTTGCCCCGGGGAGATTCTTGTCGATATGATCTTCACAAGGGAGAGGTGTGTCTATCGCGAGACCACAGCTGACAGCAATATAAACCTAGGTAGATGGTAGATTATCTTATTGTTTTCGAGCAAGGCTTGCTGGTTTGGGTCAGGATACAAGAGTGATCGAGAGGGGGGAGGAAAGGAGGGGGGGGGGTGGAAGCTCGGCTCTGGCCAAGCTCTAAATACGGCCTCTCGTACTGGCAAGGTATCCAAAGCTTCATGCCTAACGTCAATCCTAAGTGCTAGCTGGTAACTACCTACGTCGACCACTTCTACAAGGCCACGTGTATGACTCATTGCATACTTGAAGAGGGAGTAAGGACCAACTAACAATACAACCAGTCACATCGAGTCCTAGTGTTCTCCTAAGAGCCATCCTACTCTTTATGCGAAAGTGCAGCTACCGATTCTAAGCCAATCAGCGCAGAACGCGTAGCCTAAGGCAGGAAACTACCGTTGTTATGTTTCCTACATGCCTCGCAGATCACGTGGTTCATTATACTATTGTGCGATATATACGTACGTGCCGAATCCTGGATCGAGCGACAGTCTTCCTGGGCACTCTATTGATTCCGAATCTCACGATTCCGATTCCGAATCGCACGGCGAATGAAATAACAGAAATCAGACCTTAAGTTATCAGCAGAGATATAATAAGTTATCAGCAGAGATAGACGGTTGGTCTATAGCTCATGCAAATAGCGGATACCTATTGGAACACCATAACATTAGCCCACCCTGAATAGTCGTAGACGTAGATCGCACGACGATATATAGCGATGGCTAATTAAGACGTCGGCAAAAAAGCAGGAAGTGGGTCGAAGATACTGCTATTCAAAACTAACG
This sequence comes from Undaria pinnatifida, assembly GCA_012845835.1. NCBI lineage: Eukaryota > Phaeophyceae > Laminariales > Alariaceae > Undaria > Undaria pinnatifida. Next base: position 3,655,345 of record JABAKD010000005.1, read on the forward strand.
ACAGCAAAAGAGGCTATAAACCAACCCACCCCTCGTGATTGATGATTGATGATTGATGATTGAGGCTAAGACGCCTCTGGTAGGGGTCAATCCGCGGGCCTGTTGTCACTAAAGCGCTAGGTAGAAGGTACAGGTGCAAGGGAACGCAGAAAACAAAGGAAGGGGCTCCAGAAAAGGTAGCACCCGAACTGGGGAAGAGAAAAACGTGCACTGCAGGATACCAGCCAGCGACTGAATCTCTGTGCTTGGGATAGGATGCGCGCGAGCGGAGTATCACACGCAGCTTGCAAAAAAAGACGAGTTTCGACGAAATCTTAGATCTCACAGCTGGATGGGAGTGTATTTTTATTGTTGTAGCATTATGTGGAGGTGGGTGCCGCTCTCTGTACGTTTTCTTTTGAATAATCACTTTTTACTTTTTACTGGCCTTCTGGACAAGCCGTCGCCACAAGTATCACAGCAGGCAGTAGGTTTCTTCCCTTGTTTTCTTGTTATGGTGTGCCACTCTGTATGTGCTTATTGTACGAGCAATAGACCAACCGTCCACCTCTGTTGGTGAATTAAGATCTGATTTATGTTATCTAAACTGTCGTGTGATTCGGAATCGACCGTGAGATTCGGAACCTGTAGTGCGATTTGGAACTGCCGTGCGATCTCGAAATAAGCACGTGTACGCATAGCACGACAGTATAATGAGCCAAGGAATCTGCTCAGTGAGAGTATAACAATGATAGCATCCTGTCTTGAGCCACGCCCCGCGCTGATTGGCCCAGATAATACAACTGTGCGCCAGTATTATGGGCAGTTTGGTTCTTAGAGGAGCACTAGGACTCGATGTGATTGGCTATGATAGGGGTTGGTCTTTACTTCTACTTCAAGTATGCAGCACGTCACGCGCGTGACCTCGTGGAAGTGTCCTACGTAGGCGGATAGCAGCTTGCGCGTAGGGGTGACGTCTTGGACGATGCTTTGTATTCCTTGCCAGTAAGAGAGCCGGTCCTCGTAGCTTGGCTATGGCCAAGCTACTCCCCCCACCCCCCCGCCTCTCTCTAATTCTTGTATCCTGACCAAATCAAGCAAGCTTTTCTCCTTAATAATAAGATAAATATACTACCTGGGTTTTATACTGCTGCCAGCTGTGGTCTCGCGATAAACACACCTGTGCCCCTTCTGTGGATCATATCATCAAGGGTCCTCCGAGCCAGCACCTTAATACTTGGCGTCGTCGGCTGCTACCTTTTCTGGAGCCCCTCCCCTTGTATTCTGCGCCCCCTTGCACCAGTACCTACTACCCAGGGGGTTAGAGACTGTGGGTCCACGAATTGAACCCTACCAGAGGCGTCTTAGCCTCCATCATCAATCATCGATCATCAATCACGAGGTGTGGGTTGGTCTTTAGCCTCATTTACTGTCGTTAGTTTTGAATAGCAGTATTTTCGACCCACTTCCTGCTTTTTTGCCGACATCTTAATTAGCCATCGCTATATATCGTCGTGTAATCTGCATCTACGACTGTTCAGGGTGGGCTACTGTTATGGTGTGCCACTTTGATGTGCTATTTGTATGAGCAATAGATCAACTGTCCACCCCTGTTGGTGAATTAAGATCTGATTTATGTTATTATCTAAACTGTCGCGTGATTCGGAATCGACCGTGAGATTCGGAACCTGTAGTGCGATTTGGAACTGTCGTGCGATCTCGGAATAAGCACATGTACGTATAGCACGACAGTATAATGAGCCAAGGAATCTGCGCAGTGCGAGTACAACAATGGCAGCATCCTGTCTTGAGCCACGCCCCGCGCTGATTGGCCCAGATAATACAACTGCGCGCCAATGTTATGGGCAGTTTGGTTCTTAGAGGAGCACTAGGACTCGATGTGATTGGCTGTGTTAGGGGTTGGTCTTTACTTCTACTTCAAGTATGCAGCACATCACGCGCGTGGCCTTGTGGAAGTGTCCTACGTAGGCGGATAGGAGCTTGCGCGTAGGGGTGACGTCTTGGACGACGCTTTGTATTCCTTGCCAGTAAGAGAGCCGTCCTCGTAGCTTGGCTATGGCCAAGCTACTCCCCCCACCCCCCCGCCTCTCTCTAATTCTTGTATCCTGACCAAATCAAGCAAGCTTTTCTCCTTAATAATAAGATAAATATACTACCTGGGTTTTATACTGCTGCCAGCTGTGGTCTCGCGATAAACACACCTGTACCCCTTCTGTGGATCATATCATCAAGGGTCCCCCAAGCCAACACCTTAATACCCCCCCCCCAGTACGTGTGCCTTCATTTTTTATCGCGCAAAGGGTTCAGCATTTATTTCCGTTTTTTTCAGCTCTTTAGGCTCCTGTTAAATTAATAGGTGGGGGACACAGAGTGCCCCCTGCAGGTCTGCCAATTGGGTAGGTCCTCGGAGTACTCACTTTCGTTCCTTCGTAGAGATGTAGCTTTATTCGTTTCCACCAGAGCCCGGGATAGCTTCTGAGATCGGAGGCGCGTGCCTCCGATCTAATTCCTAACTTCCCCGAATATAAACCGCCAACCTTATCATACGAAACCCATCCAAATGATCTCAAATTCGGATACCTACAGGCCTTTCGAGGCCGTATCTTAACACTAGCCCACCCTGATGAGTCGCATATGCAGAAATATGGGAGATTCGAGGAAACTCCGGTTCTACGAACTAGACCATGAGTCGAAGATGCGGCTCCTCAAACCCCACTCCCACACCTCTAACCGTCTGGCTATGGAGCCAGGAACACGCGAAGAAAAGCAGTAGAAAGAAAAGCAGACCCTACAGCAAGGCAATAGTCACCCATCAAAAACTTGCCGCATGCCGCCGGCGTGGCGGGGGGGCAGAAAAGGCTCTAGAACCTGCCGCATGCCGCCGGTGTGGCGGGGGGGGGGGGCAGGAAAGGCTCTACGGTAAACCAACCACAGAAAAGGTACTATGGCGAGGCGAGCCCTCGTCGATATGGAGGGGAACACAGGCGCTAACACAAGGGAGAAGTCATGCGAAAAACCTCCCGCGGGCCATCGGCAAGGCGGGGGGTTAGACGAGGAAACGACGAATACCCGGGATGGAAGATGTCAACACCTACAGCCCCGCTAGGGGAGGAAGTGTTTAGACAAAAAAAATCAGAACAAATACAACACACAAAACATAAAAGATGACACACAGACCCGTACACTGGTCGCCCCCCGGCTCTGGGCTGAGGAGGGCGTCGGCAGGGCGAATTTGAACAATGACAAAAAGGCGACAGCCCTGCGCCTCAGATAGCGGCGTTTTACCCGAACCCTGACCCGGCACTGAGCAGGGGGTTCGGCTGGACAGAAAAGAGAAAAAAAAAAAAAATGGAAAGAACCGCTCCAAAACTCGATGAAGACCCTCAGGACACTACGAACGACCCAAAGACAAAGACGCAAAACTCATACCTAAAAAAATTGAAGAACTATCGAGAAGCGGTGGTGGCTTGGAAGTCAACTGGCCACGGCCGCGCCTCGAGATTCGTCTACGTTACGTTGGATTCCCCGAGGAAACGCACTAGCGATGTGAACTTGCAAGCACCAAGAGCCTCGTACGGCTCCCGTTGAAGTCGTGTAGCGCGCCGGGGGAAGAGGGAGTTTAATCGGTCCCGGGTCGTCCAGAAAGCGGACCAGGTATACCTTGTCCTCGGTAGTGCTCGCGCTGATTTTTCCTAGCCACCATAAACCATCGTCTCCCTTGTACCAAAAGTGGGCTCCCTTAGGAAGTACGGTGTCGTGGTAGCGACGGAGCCAATCGGTGCGGGAAACACAGGCGTAGCCCGGCGCTAGGAAACGTTCCCCGTTGTTGCGGGAGAGCTCACGCTGTGCCGCTCCGATCCGCATTCGGCAGTAAAGGCGGTTGGTTTGGCGGTGCTGGTCCGGGGTTCCGGTCCAATAACGCAAGATGTGCGAGCGGGAGAGGTGGAGGTCCATTTCCCGCTCCCAGGACGGTTCGGAGAGTCCCGCCCAATGCGTCTTGTATAGCACCGTGATGATGCCACCTCGCCCCCGTACCGACTGATGACCAGTGATCTGCTCCACCTCCAGCCGTTGGAGGGGAGTCGAAACGTCGTCTTGAGTGACGTGGTACGGCGGGGACGTCTTGGAAAATTTGTTGAGCACATACTGTGTCAGCCCCGCCGGTAGGTATTTGGGCATGTCCCCGCTGTCGTGGGGGTTGGCACAGGGTTTGCAGCGCTCGATTGCCACACGCTGACGAGCGTCCGAACCAGGCAGGTCGGAAGGCAGATCCAAATAAAGGAGGTTGCTCCCGAGCGGCGAGCCGTCCGGGGTCTCGGCGGCGGAGCAGGGACCGACGGCCAGGACCTTGTATGGGCCCGTCCAGTTAAGCGCGAGTTTGGCCTTGAGTACCTTGGCGTCGGTATTCGCCTTCACACCCTGGCGGATGGTAGAGGCAGAATTGTATACCCATGCCCAACCATCCACAGTGAAATTAGGTGCTGGACGCAGCGCGTCGGCGAGGGCGGAGTTTCTGCGGTCAACACGGGAAACGGTGAGGGCGTGGTGTGCGCGGACAATGTCGTTCGCGCGTTTTTGCCGGTCGGTGGCCAAATCGCAATAGGCCAGGAGGTCACGGGCCAGACTCTGGTGTCCCACGACACGTTTGCGGTCGAAAATCGTCAGGGGGAGCCGTGGGAGTCTGCCCATGTGGACCTCGTCGGGCGCCAAACCCGTCGCCGCGCTGACAGAGTTGTTGTAAGCGAATTCGACGTGGGGCAGATGCAAGTCCCAGTCGTCTTGTCGCTCGTTGACGACCATAGCCAGAATTTGTGCCATAGTTTGATTTACCCGCTCAACGCCCCGGTTACAGTTGGGATGGTAGGAGCTTGTATCATGCTTGTGTACACCTAACAACTGATATACAGCTTGTGAAAGCTTGGAGCAGAACTGCAGTCCGTTGTCCGAGAGTATGGTGCGCGGGCACCCCCACAAGGGTATGTATTGGTTCACCAGGATATTGGCTGTACCTTCCGCGGTGAACTCAGCGGCAGTGACGGGGAACATGTCGGCCCGACGACTGAAGCGATCGGTGAACAGCAGGATGTAGGTGTTGCCTCGTGGTGTGACCGGAAGGGGGCCGAAGTAGTCAACACTGACGGCGATACCTGGACCTTCCGGCAGAGGCATTGTGATGATGGGCCAGCGGACAGTCAGCCGTGGGGTTATCCGCGCTTGGCACTTCAAGCAGTGGCGAAGCCACCACCGGGTACACACACTCATGCCAATCCACCAATAAAAACGCTCCAGCATGCGCAACGTGCGCGTGGTGCCAAGGTGGCAGGAGGCCGTCGAGTGGCAAGCTTGCATGATCCAAGGGCGCATGAGCAGGGGAACGTAGATGCGAACTGGCTCGTCGTTTAGCAAAGCAAGCAGCTCGCCCCACAGAGTTCGGTTTGTCGGAGCTTGTTGGCGGTAGTGTCGGGTTACGGACGAGTAGGACGATGTCGTCGTCGGTTGTATGTAGTCGACCCTTACCCGCCAGCTCCTGGATGTCTGAGAGGGAGGGACGCTTGTGCAAGAGGTAGCACGCCAAAAAGTCGGGCGGCAGGACCGATTGCCGGCCGATAGAAACGTAACGCATCATGGCGTGGCACGTCGGCTCAGCGTGCTGCTCTCGCTTCCAATCGTAATGCGAATAACGCGCGACGGAATCAGCGAAACGCAATTCAGCAGCGTTGCGAAGGGCGTCCGCCCTTGTATATGCGGTCGGCGTGCCACCAGGAGAAGGCGTGAGCCGTAAGAGAGGAGTTCCCATATAGGCTCTGCGAGGTCGCGGTCGGACGGCAGTGGCACCGTGCGGACCGGCGAGTCGACAAGAGCAGGGGTCGCGGCGGCGACGGGGTCGGCTGCGGCCGTGGAACTCGCGACGGGGTTGTACTTCGTCCGCAAGATGGCCGAGGGGCCCCGCCGGGCCCGAATCCATAATCTACAGCGGGAGTGCATTACCCGTTGTTATCGCTGTTCGTCGGCGCGTCGTCGACGACGGAGGGGCTGGAGTGCCAAGCATGGCGGAGACGGACACAGTCGAACCGGTGGTCGCGGCGGGGGCCGTCTCCTGTAAAGAACTCCGGGATAGATAAGTCGGCTGTGCGATGGGCGTCGCTGCAGCCAGGGCTTCTGCGGAGCCCGTGCCGCCCTCGATGGGTATGGCAAAGACCGAAGCGAAAACAGTGTCGGCGGCAGGTGAAATCGACCCGGCCGGTACAGCCTTCGGTAGTGGCGACGGAGGCAGAAACACGAGCGACGAATCTCCCCGGGGAAACAGAAAGGCCGTCAATCCTTATACGTGGCTCGTGTTTGCGAAAATCGTGAAACGCGGTAGAGGTGAGAGGGAGCCCACCCAAGGCAGCATGTTCAGTGCGGGGCACGAGCCCACCCAAGACAGTGCTTTCGGCGAGGGGTTCGAGTCCACCCAAAGCAGTGCTTTCCGTGTGGGGCACGAGCCCACCCAAGACAGTGCTTTTGGCGAGGGGCGCGAGTCCACCCGAACCGACTCCTGGGATCGGCGAGGGGGGAGCGCGCAGCCCGCGGGTCCGTAGGAGGTAGATACCGCTATCTCCAACGGGGTTGAGGCTTGTCAACCCCACGAGGTTGAATTTTTCCAAGCCACTGCGGTCGTACTCCGTAGCGGGCTCTGGAAAACGGGCCGGAAAAATCGGCGATGCCCTTGGCGCTGCCTTTGCGGTACTCGAGTGTGCAATCGAACGCGGTGACGAACTCAAGCTACCGCTGGACTCGTGCATTGAGGGTCCCCACTTTGCCAATGCTCTCTTATGTATTGTGGCCGGAGGATATGCGGAACTTTGTTCCCCTCAGTATCCTCGGAGGTGTTTGGGAACCCAAGCAATGCTGCCGGTCCCCAAATCTTTAGGAGTCCAGTGCCTCTCCAAGTCGAGCGTTGCTCGACTGATAAACGCGATTTTCATAGTGAACAAAACGTCGTCCAGCGTCACAGTACCCTCGACGAAACAGGGGCAGTGTTCTGACATCGCAAGGTCAGGGCCGACGCTAAAAGCTATCTCCACAACTTCACGGCTTTTCATTGGCCAACGCGCCCGAGAAATAGGTCGGAAACGCCGAAGGGGAAGCTTTGCGAGCGCTGGCCGCTGTGAACGGTCTGGTTGCGGCGCGGACGAGATTTCTTGGTTCTTGCACTCGCAGTGCAGGTGCGGAACCGACTAGGGGAGGCCGGGTGCGCCGACCCGGTCTCATTGTCGCAAATAGCTGCGCGAACGGCAGAAAGGGCCTCACCGAGCAAGTTTTCCTCTCCCCTGGCATGGGCTGTTGGCCCTGGGACCATCAGCCCGGAGACCAACGCCCCACACTGGGTTCAGAGGGCAGGATTCAGCCAGAAGCTTGTTGTCAGAGCTCAAAAGGTGACTTTTTTTTTTTTTTTTTCTCTTTTCTGTCCTGCCGACGACGCCACTTGTTAAATTAATAGGTGGGGGACACAGAGTGCCCCCTGCAGGTCTGCCAATTGGGTAGGTCCTCGGAGTACTCACTTTCGTTCCTTCGTAGAGATGTAGCTTTATTCGTTTCCACCAGAGCCCGGGATAGCTTCTGAGATCGGAGGCGCGTGCCTCCGATCTAATTCCTAACTTCCCCGAATATAAACCGCCAACCTTATCATACGAAACCCATCCAAATGATCTCAAATTCGGATACCTACAGGCCTTTCGAGGCCGTATCTTAACACTCCTCCTCGATTTTCATCGAATTTTATTTCCGCTCACGCTCTCTCGCTTTCCACTATGATACTACATACCAGGTATTATACCACTGCTGCTGTACTGTACGAGTAGTCAACTTTAAACGCAAAGAAAAAATCCCCACGAGCACGAGTTGAGTGTGCACTCGAGAGGATTCGAACCCGCATTGTCACTGACTTTCGTAGGGACGACAACAGCAGTAGTCACACCTGCAATGCTACTACTCCACAAACGTCGGCACGGACTCTGTGGTTGTTGTTAAGGTATTAGTGGGGTATTAGTCCGTTTGACCACTTGCAAAAGGTTAACCAATAGCTTACCCAAACTAAGCCTTATAACACTCTCCCCCCCTGAAACGGCGGGATAGCAGGTCGGCCGGATATACGGGCGGACCTGTCAATATATCCAAGCCGTTTCATTTCCTGGGTATACCGGGGAGAGTATTTTTCAAGTTCGCCATGGGGAAATCTGAAAAAGTTTATTATGGTGGATGTGGGGATCGAACCCACGACCCAAAAACCCATGGTCCGTCGACGACGCCATTTGTTGAGGAATTAGTGGGGTATTAGTCCGTTTGACCACTTGCAACTGGTTAACCAATAGCTTACCCAAACTAAGCCTTATAACACTCTCCCCCCCTGAAACGGCGGGATAGCAGGTCGGCCGGATATACGGGCGGACCTGTCAATACATCCAAGCCGTTTCATCTCCTGGGGATACCAGGGAGAGTGTTTTTCAAGTTCGACATGGGGAAAATCTGAAAAGTTTATTATTGTGGATGGTGGGGATCGAACCCACGACCCCAAAACCCATGGTCTGTCGACGACGCCATTTGTTAAGGTATTAGTGGGGTATTAGTCCGTTTGACCACTTGCAACTGGTTAACCTTTAGCTTACCCAAACTAAGCCTTATAACATTGTTGTGTGGATATAACCGCGGGTGGAAATTTCCTTGGAATATCACTTCAATGTGGAGAACACACACAACACGGGGGTGACGCGGAGCGGTGACGCCTTCCATAATCGGTACCTTTTTGGACGGAAATGCAAGGACTGTTGGATTGGCGTTGTAATCTATTGTGAAATCCAAACGCTCCTTGCATTGCCGTCATGACTGGTACAGTACTGTAGACCAGATCGTCTCCACTCCCTCCCTTTCCGAATAACAATGTTGTTGATACGTATACTGCTTTCCCGTCGATGTCGTTGGCTGTTTCCCAAACACACAGCTCTTGCAAGAGCTGCGTGTTATACTTCGATCGCGCGTGTTACGAGGTTGTATACCCTCGTGAAGGATACAGGTCGGTGACTCCCCTGCTAATGCCAGGGTCAACACGACTAACTAACACGTTCAACCTTGGTCTGCGCACGGAAACTGTATAGTTTAACCCGCATGGAAGGGGACAAAACCAGACATCTCAGAATCTGTGGGATTCAGTGATGAGTGTTATTAGTCTAGACTATAGTGTGAGTTAACTTTTGGAGTGGGCTCCTTGGGTCTACCAGGTTCGTACGCATGTCCCTGTGTACTCCCTGTATATTTAAAAAATGAAAAGAAACACTTCATTCAGCTGTGAGATCGACCAAAAACGTTTTTTCGATCCAACCTGTATATGTGGCGGGCCAGCGGAGGTCCAGCCAACAGGCCTGACGCTCGGGTTGTTAATAATGCTGTCGAGTCATTGTTAATGGATTAATGGGGTATTCGTTCGTTTGACCACTTGCAAAAGATTAACCAAAAGCTTACCCAAACTAAGCCTTATAACACTGCACGGCGAGATAGCAGGTCGGCCGGATATGCGGGCGGAAGTGTCAATATCCAAGCGGCTTCGTTTCCTGGGGATACCGGGGAGAGCATTTTTTAAGTTCGACATGGGGAAGTCGCAAAAGTTATTATTGTGGATGGTGGGATTCGAACCCACGACCCCAAAACCCTTGGTGTGTCGACGACGCCATTTGTTGAGGAATTAGTGGGGTATTAGTCTGTTTGATCACTTGGAAAAGGTTATTAACCAATAGCTTACCCAAACTAAGCCTTATTATAGCATAATGATGGAAAATGCGGTGCACGTTCGATCGTTACTGTTCCAAAGTGATCTCTCTTCTGCTCTCTTGATGTAATGCAATGCCACACTCACACACCTGTGTTGATCGAATGAAGACCGACGAGAGAGATTTGGCGTTCTGCATCAGGCGTCGGTCGGTGCACACTTGATCCTAAAGCTCTTTGAACGCCCATCTCACACACTACCAGGGAATACACAAACTAAAGCGTGGATCCAAAGCGTCAGACCCCTGCACTCCTACAGCCGGGAGCTCTCGCGCTATTACTGAATGATCACAGGTGCGTGTCGCCGAGCAGCCGATTGGTTTTGCTAATAATAATCCTGAGAGCCTCCGTGGTCATTTCCGGGTGGAGCACCCGCCGGCCACAAATGTTAGCTCACCTGTGTAAAGGTGTTAACCCCTTTACAACTGGAAACCCGTTTTTGGGGACAAATTACTTGGATTTAGTATGGGGAGGGGTTCGGGGGCTCCAAAGGTGTTAAGGAAAGTCGGAATTCATATCGTGAAAACCATAATTCAAGAAAATTAAACTGTTTGAAAAAATGTTAATCGGGACTACAGCAAACAAGAAATTCACGGATGGGTTGATTCCTCCGAATAGTCGACGTGCTAGAACGGGCATCACTGAAAGCACGAGTGAGCCGTACATGGCCATCAGTTTTTTCGGGACACTCGGGCTACCTCGTGGGGCCAGCCAGAACTGAGCGCTTTATATAACAATAAAACGAGCGCGATCGGAGTATCACACACAGCAGCAGAGAAAGCTTGCAAAGATGAGTTTCGACGAAATCTTCGATCTCACAGCAGGAGTGAAGTTTCATTTTTTATAATATATTACAATAAAAAACACTACTACAACACTTCATTAATTAGCTGTGTGAGATCAACCAAACATGTTTTTTTATCAAAACTCAGCTTTGCAAGCTGCGTGTGATACTTCGATCGCGCGTGTTACGGGGTGTGTATACCCTCGTGAAGGATACAGGTTGGTGACTCCCCTGCTCATGCCAGGGTCAACAGGACTAAGACGTTCAACCTTGTTCTGCGCACGGAAACTGTATCACCCGCTTTGAGGGGGACAAAAAACCAGACATGTTCATTCTGTAGAATTCATTAATAATACGTAAGTGTTGTAATAGTAGTGTGAGTTAACTTTTGGATTGGGCTTCTTGGGTCTACCAGGTTCGTACGCAAGTCCTTGTGTACTCCCTGTATGTTATGTGGCAGATCAGCGGAGATCCAGCCCAGGCCTGACGATGCTCGGGTTGTTAATGCTGTCGAGTCATATGATGGAACATGCGGTGGACGTCGATCGCTACTAGTGTTCCAAAGTGATCTCTTTTCTGCTCTTCTTCTTGAAGTAATGCAAAGGCACTCTTACACACACGCCTGTATTGATCGAATGAAGACCGACGAGTGAGACCTGGCGTTCTGCATCATCAGGGGGCATCAGGCGTCGGACGGTGCGCACTTGATCCTAATAATCTCTTCGAACCCCCATCTCACACACTACAACCATCTCACACACTACAACCATGGAATATGCAAACTAAAGCGTGGATCCAAAACGCCAGACTCCTGCACTCCCAGGCACTCCTACATACAGATGGAAGCTCTTGCGCTAATAATACCGAATGATCAAAGGTGCGTGTCGCCGAATAACCGATTGTTATCGTTGCTGAATGATCAAAGGTGCGTGTCACCGAACGAATAGCCGATTGTTTTTCTATGTGCGATGATTTGATTGTTGTTGTGTCGAGAAGGTTGTGTTGTTGTCTTCTTGTTGCATTCGTTAGTTTTTGTTTTTTGTTTAGGTCTTCTTTGGTCAGTCTATTCTGTCTGCCTCTCATCATATATATGGAGCTTTTTCCTTTTTTGGTTTGGATTTGTTTGAGAGCTTATGACTGCTTGCTGCTGTGCTTTCTGTCTACTTGTAACATCTATCTATGGTTCGTACTTGCTGTCTTGTTGTTCTCCATCTATGGCTTGTACTTTCTGCCTTGTTGTCCTCTCTCTGTCTACGGCTTGTTTTCGTTGTGTTTTTCATGTCGGATACCTTGCTTGGCGTTTCATTCTTTGCTCTCCTCGGCTTAAAAAAAAAAACATATTCAAATTTTTTTATTTGGCGATCTTCCACACAGAGCTGTTTCCAAAAACAAACAACGTTTTTCTCTTTATTTCTTTTTCCCGCCCGCCTCAAACAGGGGCTCCGTCCTCCCCCCACCGCTGTTTTCTTGGTGTTTTCGATGTAAAGTTCGCGTAAAATATCGTGCACAGCACGGGACGGGGGGCGTTATGATTTTCGCTTTCAGGCTCGTTCGTATGAAACATTATTATTATACGTTTTCCTTTACCATGTACTCGAGGTATCGGTGTAATTTCAGTTTTTTTTTTGCCTTTGTCTGTGCCTGGTGTAGTATTAAACCGGTTTTGTCGTATGTAATATACGCACGATGGTGCACCAGTATGGGGTTGGAACGCAATTATTGTGCGCACGTATATACGTACTACGTGGTACTTACATGATGGGCAAATGACTCGGAAGTATGATAGCAGCAGCAGCAGTACCGACCGCGGCGGCGGCGGTGTACAGCCGAACGCTGTCAGCGCGTAGGTGCCAACCACGCTTGTTTCGTCGAAGATGTTTAGAGTATTAGTCGTCGTTCGTAGCTCGTACTTAATCTTGGAGTTTTCTCTTGTGCAAATCCGTAGTTTTATATCTTGTGGTGGGGTGAGCATAATCGCACAATACAACTTGAGACCTTTTCAGCACGAATAATATAGTCTAAAAAAGCAGTTCAGAAACAAGGGTGGAGGTACGTTTTCGTCAACAATCTCGTTATCATCGTCAATCGATCATTATTATCATTGTCGCGTCATCGTCCGAAAATTGAAAACAATTGATTTTACCTACGTCACGGACAAAACAAATCCTTGCGGGCAAAACAAAATGCGAGTCCATCACCGACATCCATCTATCCATCCATCCATCCATCCATCCACCAATCCAGATTTTCTGACCAACCACCGCTGTCTCACGCCCGCAACCATTTCTGGCACCTGTCAAGCCTTTCTAAAGAACCCGACGGGACCCGGAATGATTATTTATTCTAAGCTATTTAGCCATAAAAAGGTACACCGTGTGGCTAGGTTTAACCCGTTTCCTGCCGTTTTGCCTTTTGTTTTTCGAGGTCCCCAAAACACAATTCTCCGCAAGCGTTTTTTCATTCAACTTTTTTTTTGTTTTCGCCCAATCAATTCTTGCTCATGTATGTGATGAAACTCACGAAATTTCATGATTTTTTTGAAGTGTATGAAAAATACTATGCCTTTTCGTTCCGAGATTTGAATAATGGTTGGCGCAACCTCTTTCCCTGAGCGAAGCCCCCATCTGCCCACGCGCGTCATCTGTCCCTCATTCAACCACACAAATATATTTCATTGCAGTTTATTTAGAGACAAGGGGAGAGGAGATAGACCAGATAGTTTACTGAAAGTTTGTTACTTTCTGAATGGGGGTCTCCCTATAAAGTGCTGGTTTATCAGTGTTTTTTTCTGGTGTAGTGCCGGTGAAATCGCTTGGCGGGAACGAACTGGACTGGAACCTCACATTCCTCGACTGATATATTTTATCAGTATCGGTTGTACAACCGAGTACTAGTGCGGGTGTCCTATATATTGCCGGTGTTCTTGGTTGGCACTATACGGAGACCACCACTACTATCACTACTACTACTAGTGGTGCTGTACACTTTTCCCACATCCATCAGCATCTCAGCAAGGCGACATCACAGCCAGCAAGCAGCGGAAGAAGAAGAAGAAACGAAAAAAACGACGGCGCGAATCGAATCAATCAAAAACAAAGCGAACGAACGTAGACACGTAGACGCGAATCGAATCGAATCGAACCGAACCGCGAGATCTGATCGATCGAGCGATCGATGCATCACCACTCGGCCAGCTGGATGCAGCGCCTGCGCAACGAAGACCTCTCTCCGACAGCTGCCGGGCCGGAGTGGTACAACGAGTGGAAATGGGTTGGCGTAGAAGGAGAACATGGAGGGGGGTACGAAGAAGAAGAAGGTGCGTTTTGGTTTTTGAAGTTTGTGCATGTACCAAGAGTATTACTACATCAGAGTTTTTTTCTTCGCAGAAGCTTTGCTTGTCTAGCCTAATCTATAGTTTTAGCATACACGAAGCATTTATTTGCTCTATCTATGGGTGTATATTCCCTCCTGCTTATATTGTGTGGTTGGTTTCTGAGTATAATCTCACCCGTAAATACCATCTTTTTACTTTTTACGATGGTGATCGTAGCTTTTATTGTATTGTTAACATGCGTGATGAATCGAATTGTCTATGCGCGGTTCGCACGTAGCTAGGAGTAGTGAGTGCGGTGTGGAGATGGTGGTGGTATGTTCAAAAGCCACGCCAACTTTTTTGGCGACAGGCACGAGACACAAGGAGGCAAGGGAAGCAGAAAGGGTAGACGCCGGTATATGTTTTGCTAATGGAACATCTACTACTCCATAATTACTATATATAGGAGGAGCAGACACACAGGATAATTAGGAGATTAATGGAGATACCAGGTATACATGTGAACTAATTAATTTATTTATATTTGGACTAGACTATGTCATTGTTGTTTGTTGTTCGCACATTACTCCTAACACGTATTTTTTGGTTTTTTTTCCAGATATCCGCGCTCACGCTCGTAAAGCGTACACGATTATGATCTCTCTTCTTCTCAGTGGTGGTGTTGTCGTGTGTCCTTTCTTGCTTGTTCGTGTCCTTCTTCGGTTCAGATGTTTGTTTGTTGTCGTCCCGTTCAAACACAGATCGCCCTGCTTTTTGTTGTCGGTGCACCGGTCCATCATCGATCTACGTAACCTGGTAACAATCAATACCACCGTAATTGTTTATGATGTCTCACGAGTCGCCTCAGCACGATCGTTCGTTTGCCAAGGTTGCGACTGGCGATTCTTACTGCTTGTTGTGGTGATGGTATGCCGTAACTCACTGGGAGATCACACATATATATCTTCTCTGTTTTCCGTGCTATGATCTTCGTTCATCTTCCTTCATCTTCTTGGTCTTCTTTTCGTCCGCCTGTTGTCTTGATGCTACTCGACAACTGCTGCTACTCATCATGTGATGAATGTATAACTATTACTGATCGTATCGTACGTCAAAGAGGTTAACAACTCGATCGAGTGCGTTCTGGCTGCGTGTGCTGCTGCTGGCATGCCTTTCTTTCTCTGCTTCTCTTGCTGTTATACTACATAGCCCTCTCCTCTCCTCATTGGTTGTACGACTTACAGCATACACTTGAAAAACTGATTATGCATTTCCTTCCACAGCTGTCAGATTTTGTCCCCCTCAAAAACGGGTTTTATAGTTTCCGCGCACAGACTGACTAACATCATCCTGTTGACCCTGATAGCTACACTGCTGTAGTTCCCAGGGGAGTCGCCGACCTATATCACACACCCAGTAATACGCGCGATCGGGGTATCACACACAGTTTGCAAAGATGAGTTTCGACAAAATCTTCGATCTCACAGCTGGAGTGTATTTATTTTTATAAACATAGTAGTTGTCATGTCCTACAGCGGTAACAATACAGACAGGGAGGACATTCAATCCTTGTTAGAAGTTAAACCGAGACTTGAACCTCTCCCTTGCCGGAACCCTTGTGTAGCCTATTCCGTCATCACCGTTTACTTATTGTCAGTCTCCACCTCACTCAGCACCCAGAGACCCCCCATCCGCGACAAAAGCGAAGAATGTTTTGTCTGGGCTGGTGTACGGTATGTGTTCTTTCTGGTATCAGGTATATATCGTTCTATCATACAGCCACAACAAACAGTAGCAACAGAACAAGCAGAGGCACTTTGCACTCGTTATGTTATCGCAGGTGAACAATATTAACACTCAGGAACCATCACGGGAAACTCTCGTGCTGCTGCCGACTCGTTTATTTAGTCCGACCGCCTATTTTTGATACTACAGGAAATAAATCGAGCAAGAACTTGATCACATACATGATGAGTTTCGACGAAGCACTACCTACCGTGCACGCCACCACAACAGTAACGCAACAACACCAACAAGCAAACAAGGACACATCAACAACAACGCATGAAAGATCCACGCAAGTAAGCGGGGGGCGCGTGGGGGGGCCAAGCTTGGCGGGGCGCACAAACAGATACCGAGATCGAGAAGAGAACGAATATTTTTTGTGTTTTCATGTTACAGCTTCAACGAGAGAGATTCTCTCGATCGTCGACTTTCTTCGTCGATTTTCGACCAAATCGAGCGAAGGCAAAACGCAGATTGTCGCAGATTTCTGCCGGTCCTTGCTGCCTGCTGCTGCGTCTGCTCGAGCTGGTGAGCTCTCGGCGTGACCGACCATCTCCCCGGGTGCTGGTGTGATCGGCTGTGGGGCTTGCGTATCTCTCACGTATGATAGAAGTCGGCCGAGGGTTTGCGAGACGAATGGTTCGTTTCGTATCGTTCATATGATACCGGTATGTACGAGATAACGAACGAAACGAAGCGGTAAATATATTGCGAATTTTTAAAATTCCGGATTTTTCGCGTTTGTGAAATTCTGCAGTGTGTGTTTGACATTTTCATACCAGTTTCACATTTTTCAATATCTGGTATCAATTATTTATTTATATTTTTCAGCAAATTTCACAAAATTTCGCATACACACACATAACATTGTCGGGATAAATCCTCGGAGGAACGGAATGTTGTGACAAATAGAAAATTAGGTAGTTCTTCATTCACCCGCTTTCCTAAACTGAAAAACACGAGAAATAAATTTGGCCTAGGAAACAGAATGCGGTCGGCGCAATGGCTAACAACGCCAATCCTCGGAGTACTTAACGGGCAGCGAGCGCGGGCATCCCGCCCCTCCGTAGACGTCTGAACCTAGCCTCCTCGAGCCTCTCTCGGTGACAGGCTCGGAGCCGCAACTTACAATTTTATATCGAATGCCTGGCGGGAGACTGACACGAAGTGGTTCCTCGACCTCCTCCCCTCCTCAATCAGAGATGAGTAGCACGCCAGACAACCACGATGGACAGTCGCTCGGGGCCCGGCTTCGCAGGGGAGCACACATGGCCAGCAACAACGGGGTACTCAGGAGGATGTACAGCCTGGGTGGAGGCACCCACCACCACCGAGAGCCGAGCTCGTACAATAGTGGCAGCATCACCAGCAGCGTCAGCAGCAGTCGGCAGCAGCAGCAGCAGCAGCAGCAGCAGCAGCAGCAGCAGCAGCAGCAGCAGCAGCAGAAATCGCAACTATTTCAACAACGCCACCCTTCGCCTCCCGGTTCTACCGCTTCCCAGCAGTCAACGTCGTTTGTCCGGGGGGCAAGCCCGAGCTCCGACAGTGTTGCCTCGACGGATGGGGTTATCGGCATGGGAGCGGTCTCCTCCAAGCGAAACGACTTGGCCTTCTACTCCCTCTTCGCTCGGTCTTCGGGGCAGCAAGAGTCGTCGTCGAGATCGCGGGGAGACGCATCGACAGCAACCACCGCCGGAGCCGGAGCCTCGTCTGCGGGGAAGGATTCAGCAGGTGGTGCTACTGCAGGCACCCACAAAAACACCAACAATTGGGTTTTTTCTGATAATGACAGCAACAATAATGATAACATGGGGGTGGGGAGATGGACCGCTACCCGCAGAGGGTCAACCGCCCCTGCCAATGCTAATGGGGGAGCGGGAGGGCGAGGAGGAGGAGGAGGATACAAGCGGCCTGGATCGGTAAGGAGATCGGAGAGCCTGCCGCAGGAGATCAAGCTCGGGTCTGCCGCAGCCGGTCGGCGTGGGCGCGCTGGTAGTAGCACGAGAGGGGGACCTGCCAGCAGTAGTACTGCTACTACTGGGCGTTTTGCTGCTTCTGAATTGCCGAGGACTTGGGCTGCGGGCACGTCAGCGGGAGCAGCAGCAGCAGCAGCAGCAGCACGAGGAGGAGGAGGAGGAGGAGGGGCTGGAGCGGCATCAGGAGGTGCACGAGGAGTATCAGCAGCAGGAAGACCAGGAGGAGCTGCAGGTTTCTCAGGGACAGGGGGAGGAGGATCAGAAAGGAGAGGAAGGGGAGCATCTTCCAGTGCATTGGCATCGGGATCACTGTCATCCTCATCATCCTCATCAGCAGTATCACCGCCCCAGCCACCACCACCACCGCCCACCCCGTGGCATTTCCAGCCCAAACCCGGGGTGCTTTCTTCTCTCCCCCCCGAGAAGCCCCCACCGTCCCCTCCGCCGGAAGACGACGACGACGATGACGACGTCGACGGCATTGACAGCGACGACAATCTCCAGCTCGATCTAGTAGCCCTCCCGACACCACCGCCTGTACGCAGCACTACCTCCTTAGAGGACGAAGACGGACCTTCTATGGAGCCGCCCGAGCTCCAACCCATGACCGGCCCGGAGCGGCGCAGCAGCAGCAGGAGGGCCGCAGGGAACTACACCTCCGCTCCTGCCCTCACCCTCTCTTCACAAGGAAGCGGCGGTGGCGACGGAGGCTTCGGCAGTGGAGCTGGTGGAGGAGGAGGCGGCGGGAGTGCCTTGGAGCAAAGCGGCGCTGGAAGGAGGGCAGCTTTTGCTGGCTCTGGGGGAGTAGCGGGAGGAGGCGGGGGGGGGGGAGGAGGGATGGGGGGGAGGAGGGGGTCGAATGTCGGGAATGGAGATGATGTGGAGGCCTTGAGGAGGAGGGTGCAGGCGCTGACGAGGGCTAGCCGGAGGCTGAGCAGACGCGTGTCGCGGAGGGAGAACTCGGTGAGTCTTGGAGGGAAGGAGGGCGAGGCTTTTACACATTTGTTTTTTGGCTTTTTGTTATCTTCCTGACGTAAAATTGATTTTTTCTCCATTAGAATCAAGTAAAAATGCGAAATTTTCTTGGAGGACAGCGGCCCGCCTCAGGGACGACCTCCGCTCGTGGCAGGAACACAGCTACAAAGCACCAGAGGTTGTACTGCGATTTTTGCTGGGGAAATTATCCAATGTGTACTCGGCATACGGATCCTAGATGTGCTTGCTGTGGGGGTCGTTGGTGAATAGAATGAAGGACGACACATGCATACACATATCCATGCTGCTGTGGTACCGGCATTTTGTCGCTGGTACTGGTTTGATACCTGCTGCTGCTGTACGAGAGAAAAACTAGACAAACTCGTACCGAGGTGGACGGAAATATAAGAGTCATTTAATTTCCATATTAATATTTTAATGGTCCTTATTTCAACGGATTTTGACGAGAGAGACGAGGGTGTCTCTTTTCGTCTAGTGTACAGGCTGCATGTTTTGAGCACCCATCGGAAACATGGGACAGGAAGCTCTTATCATACCACCGCAAATTTGATGCCCTCTGTCGTGGAACTCATTGGGAAGCTGCAACATGCGCTCGTTTCTCAAGACGATTATCACATATCACGTCGTACGGTGAAAGCGTTGTAGGGCTCTGTTACCCCTTGCAGTGGTATACTCTAGGAAGGGCAGGGCTGGTGCAGTTTTGCGATTTTGAGAGAGCGGATTTTTCTTTTCCTACTGTTTTTGTTTCTGATTGTGCTTGGTTTTTTTTCATGTTGTCTTGTTTTGGGTTGATTTGCTTGTACTATTATTAGTCTATATTTCTATTCTTGGTTTTCCTTTTGATGTGGTCAGTCAGTCGCCGAGAGAGGCAACGGACTGACCGAGTTTCTCCGATGCTTGGGTGCGCTTGGCCCCGCATAGGGCCGGCTCCGCTGCTGTTGCTGCTGCTGCTTTTATTTGTGCTGCTGCTCCTGTTATGTTGCTGCCGCTGCTATCAATATCAAGTTTGTTTTCTCTTCCCGCCAGGGGTCATTTAGAGCTTCAGAGCAACGAATCTCGAACAAAAAAAGTGACGACTACAGCATCGACCGCAGGAAGCAGCCCGCGCCTCTGGGGTAGGCGATGTGTCAGTCGTCCTTGCTGCTATCGTAAGGGGCACGAGTGCAGCATTTTCAGTCTCCCTCTGTACTGTACTGCTACACGCTCGACACCTGGTACCTGGCACACATAAACGACCGATAAATTTCATGGGGGGCGTCTTTACACGGCAGAGCATCGACGACGGCCGAAACACAGCATCCGAGACGGCCGCACTTCACAAGCCAAACATCCGAGCACGGGTCACCCCGTAACGTTAGGGTTAGGGTTAGGGTTGGGGTTAGGGTTGTGATCGGGGTTAGCGTTGCCTCCCCCCCCCCTGACCGCCGCCCTGCATATTTCCACAACCTCCACACGCTCTTCCTAGGAGGCGCCTAATAATATCGCATTCACTGGCCAATCAATGTTGTGGTCGCTATCCGAACCTACTATCTGTAGGTTCTGTTTGTGCTTGTTGGCGTTTTACAGTTTCGTATGTGGCCAGGTAGCTCGTGCTGCTGCTGTTGCTGCTGCTCTGTGGTACTGAACTGCTGCCTCTGCGTCGACCACCTGTCGCCTGGCGCGGCCCAACGTTCATTTTTCGTTTTTGGCTTTCGCATTTTTAGATTTTAGTGCGTGGAATCCGCGACCTATTTTATTCGTACCACTAAAACGCAATGATTTTGACCGGGGGGGCAGGTGGACTTCTCTGATTTTCGCGTGCTTTGCTTGTTTTTCGCCTATTTTTGTCGTGGTCTCCATTTGACTGTTTTCCTGGTAAAAATGCGTCGTGTCTCCCTCTATTATTAGTGCGTTCATAGTTTGTATCATGTGCGTAGGGTGCATAGGTTGCGACTCTTCGTGGTCTCTCATGACCATTAATAGCTACACATGACGCATAATTCGAGGGTGTGGCGTTTCTAGCGACATCCAGTATACATGGTTGTTGTTGTTGTTGTTGTTGTTGTTGTTGTTGTTGTTGTTGTTCTCATATTAACTCGCATGATCAAGTCCGTGGTCACAGGACAGGCTCCAGTCACCCTGGGGATGAATACCCCAGAGAAAAAACACACAAACCAAAAGCGGTATCACAGCTGACGCCATTCATGCCTCCGCCAAAAACATACAAAATGTGAAACATATACATGCAGTGCACGTGCTTACGGTATTTTAAAGTACTGATTGTAAGGTGATTTCTGGGGTTTATGGACAGTGACAAAATGATACCGGCACGGTAGCTCATGCAATTAGTATAATAGGAACTCCCGCTGGTGGCTTTTTGTAACTGTCGTAGGGACCCCTCAGTAAAGGGGGTTAGGCGGTGGTGTTCCTATAGCAATATGGTCGCGTTACTGGGGGAAGCCACCTTATTCATTCGGGGTGACGAGTGCATTTTTTTTTTTTCTTTTAACCTCCGGCGGATGGGGAAATAAACTTGAGCTCACCACACTTCGACGTTTCGTGTGTCGTTGTGCAATTTTCCCGGACGTGCGAAGTGATTTTGGCCGCCTATATATCGGGATACCGCGTTTCTCAGACCGCCTTATTGAGGGACCCCTACGGAATCCCCCCGGACGTGCGAAGTGATTTTGACCGCCTTATACCGGGATACCGCGTTACTCAGATCGCCTTATTGAGGGACCCCTACACCCTACCGCTGTGTCGTGAGCTCTGTGTGCATTGGTGTTGAAGCGGAGAATTTGGCACTCGACCTTTCTTCGTTCTGTTCTATTCGGGAGAATTCCGGTGGCGGTCCGCGCGGGACGCCGAGAGTCGACCACAGGCGGGTGGAAAAGAGGCTCTGTTTATTTGGGGGGCGCCGTCTTAAACTAGAAACGCTTCGATCGTGATACCCTGTGGTAACTTTAAGAAATGATAAGTTCGATATTTTCATGTGGTTGTTTTTGTTTGTTCGTGGCGTGAGCGCGCAACATACCATAGTTTGTGCTACGCGTGCGTCATCTACTGTAGCTCCGTGCTATTAATATATAGCCCCTACCCATGTTCTCCGTGCATTGGAGTTCGACACAAAAGGCATGAATCCCTAACCCACGTAGCGGCTGCCCGCGTCGGGCTGACGCTGTAGTCGTCACCTTGATTCGTCATTTACAGAAGCCCCGAAGCCCTTTCGGGAGCCAGGTATCGCCGCCTACGATGCGATAGTTTTGTGCTACGCGCGTGTCGTCCAACTCCACTCCTTACATGGGAGTTCGACATGAACGCGTATGAAAATACGTGGGAGTGTGGTGAGCTTACGCTTTATTTTTCCCCATCCGCTGGAGGATGAAAAAAAAGAAAAAGTTCGACACAAAAATCATTACCCCCTTACCTACTTTTTACCAGACGTGCTCTTTACTTTTTACAGCTTGCCTCGCTTCGTGTGGCTGATCCTGTTACCGTGTAATCGTCGCGTTCTGTCTGTAGTTTTTTCCATCTGAAGTTTCCCCAAAGGTTCCATAAGGCCTTTGTGGGGCGGGATATCGAAAACCTGAAAAGCGACGAGTGCGGTCAAGCTTTTCTTTCCTTTTGGCCTTGCGTTACTACGAGGAACAGCGTGCAACAACACTTGTATAAATATCATTGTGCTGCCCGCGTGTCGTACGCCTCCTTATGTGCACTCCGGACTCCGCAATCATCACCCCTGCCTAAGCAGCCCGGGCTGCTCCTTGTGGTGTGGCGGATTCCGTTATATCGTCAGCTCTTACCCCCTTTTAGAGCCCCCGAACCCCTCCCTATACTAAATCCAAGTAATTTTGTCCCCAAAATCGGGTTTCCAGTTGTAAAGGGGTTAACGACACTTTTTATCGATAGCTTCCCTCCATCTTGAGTCTGGAGAAGGAGCCCCAACAGTCTTTTTCGTATTGTAGACTAGCGATTAACAGTTCTCACCGTGTAGTCTAGACAGACTTCTACAGCAGTAGCGTGGCTTATACTCCGCACATGGAATGCACTAAAAGTACTTATACTGGCCATGCACTTTGGCTGCCTTATGTACGTCAGGTTCTCAGAATGTTCTAGTATGGTGCGTGTCGGGTATTATACTCGTATAACGTACGGGAACACACAAGGGTTGGGGTTTAAATATGTGATAAACCTGGTATTGAGTGTATTATCGTATATATGATACATGTTTGTACACGGGCAGCTTGATTGCCTTGTTTTGGAGCGTGTATCTCGGCATGGACACTACTCTGACTACTCTGAACTGCTGGAACTGCTGTATGTGCTGAATGTCGATGGGTAGGAAGAACGAAGCACATACATATGTATGTGTGACTTGTACGGAGATTCTAGAAAATAACGCACAATGCCATACATGCTCATCGCAGCGGCACCAGCGGCAGCATCAGCAGGGGCAACAGGGGCAGCAGCGGCAACGACAACAGTTGTAGCAGCGATAGCGACGGCAGCAGTAGCAACAGCGGCGGCAGCGGCAGCGGCAGCAGCTGCAGCAGCAGTAAGAGTAACGGCGGTAGCAATGGCAATGGTGGCGGCTGTCGGCAACGTTGGCACTGCTTTCTGCTGGCTGCACCGCCGGGTTGTCTGTGAAGCAATACTGCGGCTGGCTTGTCTGGACAGGGTCTGGGGTAGCTGACTGCGTGCCTCCTCCTTGCAAAAACCCCCAACCAGCTCCAACGACCTCTGAAAATGAACATGCGAAAGCGTCAAGTTGGCAAAAACTTAAAATTATGACAATATTCAAAGTTCGATGGATATGTCTGCGAGCCTCTTTCTTACTGAAACCCCCAATCAGCTCCAACGACCTCTGAAAATGAACACGCAAAAGCTCTTAACCCCTCTAGAGCCCCAAAACCGCTCCCTGTCCCCGCATTAGATCCAAGTAATTTGTCCCGTAAACGGGTGTTCCGTTGTCAAGGCGTTCAAGTTGGCAAAATTTGAACGTTGAAGCAAGATTCAAAATTCGATGAAGATCGACCAACTGCAGTTTGAACTCGTGCTGGTTTAATACGTACTACGGGTCAACGCCTTTAGAACTGGAAACCCGTTTTTGGGGACATTTTTACTTGGAATTTGTGGAGGGAGGGATTCTGGGGCTCTAAAGGGGATAACGCCTCTACCACTGGAAACCTTTTTGGGGGACAAATTTACTTGAAGTTAGTATAGGGAGGGATTTGGGGGCTCTAAAGGGGTTAAGGGAACATTCATTGAATACGAATGGCGCATGTTCAAGACATACCGCCTCCTGCAGTATTAACAGTAAGAAACAGGAAAGACGGCCCGAGGTCCGGGTTAGATTTCTTATTTTGAAAACGGTGCGTTCCAGGTACCCTATCTTGAATCAGTGCGTGACACGGCTCGCGAGTTTTTCTGGTTTTCCTGTCAATATCTGCTGAGTTTATTTTGTGCTCGTTCGGAAAACGTGTCGAAGAAAAACTATCTGACAATTCCAGTGTTGAGCATTCTGATGACTACTAATAGCAACCCCGACTGCTATGATATGTAAGTCAGCTAAGTCAGGGTATGATGGATGGAACATCGGAATATCAACGCAAGCAGTTGAACTGCTCGCGCGCGGCATCGCATTTTTATCCTGTTCCTGCTTGTGCGAGCGCGCTCACGCCACACAGGACCACACTTGCCAAATATCTTCGCGTACTGTAATGTATTTGTCTGCAATGTGCATCTGTCTTGTATATAGTTCGTGACCGCAGAAATTGTCTCTGAGAAGGAAATAATAGGCGGAATCCGAGACCCGCGGAACTCCTACAAGTAGAGCACGATGAGATGGTCATTGTTGATACTTGTAAGTTCCGCGGCGTTGTCGTGTATTGTTGGCGTGTATGATAACATGGGGAACATGCCAGAAACATCTGTCAGATTTTCTCCCCCTCAGAAACGGGTTTTATAGTTTCCGCGCACAGACTGCCTAACATTACCCTGTTGACCCTGCTAGCTACACTGTAGTTGCAAGGGGAGTCGCCGACCTATATCGTTAATGAGGACACACAAACCGTAATACGCGCGATCGGAGTATCACACTCAGCTTGCAAAGATGGGTTTCGACGAAATCTTCGATCTCACAGCTGGAGTGTATTTTACTTTTTTAAAAATATGTACAGGAGTCATTGTCACGGACACTGGTTGTGC
Source organism: Undaria pinnatifida (assembly GCA_012845835.1). Taxonomy (NCBI): domain Eukaryota; class Phaeophyceae; order Laminariales; family Alariaceae; genus Undaria; species Undaria pinnatifida. The sequence continues at coordinate 3,680,186 of JABAKD010000005.1, forward strand.
TGCGTGTTGCTGAGTGTAAACATCAGTTTTGTGCGAAGAACACACATGCACACTTGTCATTTGTTTGTTCCTGACATATACATACTTTATATACCTGACATATACATACTTTATGGATCCCAGAAAGGTTTACGCTGGGGATGCTGAAAACTGGAAGTCGTCACACCTCGGACAGATCACACGATCTACAGATTCTAATATCTATGAGCAGACATCCTTGGCCAAGGATATACATATCCTAGTATCTGTGAGCAGACAGATCCTTGATCTACAGGTTCTACACGGCCTAGATCGTGTTGACGAGTGGGAGCCGCGCGACCTGCATGGCCGAGCATGTGTTTCCTGGGTTGGATCTGTACGACGTATTGGATCCTGCGCAACATATCACAACGACAGGTACAGTATATATGATGATGTACGATCTATATGATCTATATGATATATGTGATCCGTATGATCTGTATGATTTGTATATGATCTATATGACCAATATGATCTGTCCGAGGTGTGAAATCCTTCTTCTCTGCGATATCAACATTAAAACCCGTTGGGGCATGTGCATGTACCGGGGAGAGAGAAGGAGAGACGGCTGCGATGCGAACGCGGCTTGTCTGCGTAGTCCTAAAGGGCCGGGTTGTCAGGCTGTCGTGCGCAAGAAAATGACGCTAAAAATATCACGGATAAGCCACCAGACGAACCGTGACACATGACCACATGATGCGTTCATTTATGTTCGTGCGTGCGTCGACTCGCCAACAATGGAGCGGTGCCACATCAGTGGAGCGGTGCCACATCAGAGCATGTGCTGTCCAACGGCAATCAACTCGTGCTGATGTATCCATTATCATCGCAGTTTACCCGTTGAAAAGACGGCAAGAGAGCACCCCCCCTTTCAACGTATTTCCAACCTGATTTTCTCGTCAATTGAGAGGGAAAACACCGGGCGATGCGTCTATGGCTTGAGCTCGGGACTAGATCTTTCCAATGCCGCAATTTTCGTTGTGTGCACCGTGTGCCACCTTTACTTGTGAGAAAACCGGCGCGGAAGGTTATTCCGGGGGTTGTTTTTTTGCTTGTATTACGGCATACGTTAGTCTGGCATGCAGTCTGTAGAGGTACGTGTTCCTTACTTGTTGAGCCGTTGGCACCGATGTGGATGGGTGGGAACATCAATTTACTGCTGCGACGAGCGCACACATCCTCTGGTGCTTGGCTGCTCCGTTGCCCGAGCTACTTGTACAGCCGGGTAGGTGTACTTATTCTGGCGTCAATCTTCCTCCCTCACTCCCCCACATTCGATTCCATTTGATGAGCCCCCGCTTCCCCACACGCCCCCCAAGCTTCCTCACACGCCCCCCAAACACATGATGCATTCATTTTTATTGGATCACCTGCTGAGAGGGCCTAGGAGCGTGGGTAAGTACAATTCGACGAGAGTCGACCAGGGAAGAATATGCTTAAATCTTGCGATACAAACGAAGGCGCGTACCGTGGTGGGGAGGGGGGAGGAGGGCCCACCATGTGACCCCGGATCTGAGTTACTGCTGCTACTACTACTACTACTACTACTACTACTACTACTGGGAGGGAGGACGAGAGTATATTGTAGTGCCAGGAAAATAAATGGGATGTTTCACACACGTTATAATCACTTTCACTCTCCAGCTCAACTCGTACCTAAGAGGTTTTACCCCTAGCGACCTTCTGGACAAGGCGTGGTTACAGCAGGTGTTTTCCCTTCTCCCCGGTATGTGCCTTCCTGTTTAGCGCGCATAAGCGTTCGGCATCCCCACTTTTCATCTTGGTATACATGCTTGTCAGTTTTGATCGCATTTTGCGTTCATTACTAATTACGCCTACCTGATGTCGTGTTTCAACTATATTACCTAGCAATGATAGTTAGTTCATAGTTTAGTGTCAATATCACCGACCTGTATCCTTCACGAGGGTATACACACCCCGTAACACGCGCGATCGAAGTATCACACGCAGCTTGCCAAGCTGAGTTTTGATGAAATTCCCTTGTGGTCGATCTCACAGGGAGACCCTATTTGCAGGACGGGCCTAAGCCGCGCGAGGCACTTTTAGCCCTACGTACCGGTCAAACGGTCAGGGGTCGGGTTGGGGTTGGAGTTAGGGTTAGGGTTTGGGTTGGGGTTGGGTGGGGTCTGTGCAGGTACCTGGGACAGAAGTGTGCCAAAACGTCCTGCAAGAATTCGTTGCAGGCTAGTCCTGCAAATAGGGTCTCCCAATCTCACAGCTGAAGTGTATTTCACATTTTTTTAAACATGCAGCATCAACAGCATTTGTTCCCGAAAAACGTCAGTGCTGTGCACTGGCATCATGACGGCTCTGTTGCCAGAGCTATACTGCTGTTAGACGAGGATACAAGCATACCAGGTATGTTTTTGTTTTATGTCTGTCGTCAGTCCTCGGTGCGACCCCCGCATTCGTTTCCCCCACGCCAAGCAAACACATGACGCATTCATTCATGCATGCGTAATTTGTTTTCCCCCTTCGTGGGGAGGTAACTATTATTAACAAAACGAGTATTAATATTAATACCCTATGGTATATAGTTTCGAGCGAAGCGAGTTTCTAATTTCCAATGACGCAAGAAGAAAAAAAAAGGGCTCCTTTCCTTCCCATCCTTGCCTGCTCTTTTTTTCATGTCCCACCTGACGACCGGAAACTCCGTGATCTCCGAAAGAGAGCAATCACTAGAAGTTGGTGGGAAAATAGGCGTGTGACCTCAAAGCTGAGGCACGACCCACCTCGAAATACTTTCGTTGGATGCCTGGTTGGGTGTGAGTGGGTTGGGTCTTCCTGCTTCCCGCCAAAACAACGCGCACGATTGACGACGGCAGTTATAACCCTTTTAGCACCGCACTCTCGACATGTGTGTGTGTGTGTTCTTCACATTAGACCGTTCTTCTACTCGTCGACATCCAGCACACCCAGTGTCCGTACTGATTCTTCACCCTAGAAAGATCAGCTCTGTGGTCACAAGCTACGACACAGAGATAATGCATCGTAATGCATTCGACAACGCAATGTCATGCCCTAGTACTGGGTACGACAGGCACAACATACATACGTCAGCAACAGAAATACATTGGAAGAGAGAAATACGAAATAAACAAAAACAAAAACAAAAACAAAAAACAAAAACAAAATAAGAAAACAAATAAAAACAAAGATAAAAATAAAACAAAAAATGAAACAAACAAAATGAAGGGGAAATCGAAGAAACAACCCAACCGGAAAGGAGAGCCAAAGCTCGGAAAAGAAACATACCAGGTTGACATGGGAGCAAAACACTTGGAGTTAGTTAAGACTAGAAAGAAATTAGGGGTTGAAAAAGGGTTACCGTTTCTTTAACGCGAGTTCCTATCGCGAGCTGCATCATTGTCCTACAGAGTAAAGAGACTCTAGATACTACTATTTGATACTGTCCCGTGGCAATCAATTTCCGTGTCGCCCCCCTCGTATGATGCTGGTTATCTAGGCCGTACAGTCTGTCTATTAATATTAACAATATTTCTGACCAGGAATTGCTGCTGCTGCTGCTGCTGTACTGATATTGGCTGCCAGTGCTATATGGGGGCGAAGGAAGAACACATGCGCGATGTCTGTCGTGGCTCAGGCTCCTCGGTTTCCCCCACATTTTGATACCCCCCCCTCCTTAGCTATCCTTCCATTCCCGACCTTAGAGGAAGGAGATAGGACAAGCAAAACAATTGTGTAAGATATGCAAGAGATGATCGGAGCGCCCAAATGTTGGAGGCGTTTCTATTAGGGGTAGGAACGGTGCTCCTTCTCGAAAGGGATGCGTGGACGATGATTACTACTCTTAAGCAAGCCCCCCCCCCCCACCCCCGCTCCACGCCACGCAACGCCGTCGTCTTTTATTATTTGGCAGTTGTGCGTGGCTTATCATGACGAAGTTGTGATTCATCATGTATGATGACTCGTGCATGGCCTCTTTTTGTTTTGTTTTTTGTTCGGCGAAGCTCGTTTTGTATGTTTGCGCCCTCGACCCTCATTTCTTGTTCGTGTAAACTACAGCTTTATTCAGTATTAATTTTCTTTTTTTAGTTTGTATGATATGTTTAAAACCTGGAATGCGACGTGCAACCCAGGATTTCCACCCCCCCCCGCATTTAGCCAGTATCCGCGAGGCTCTAAATACTACATAAATCCTATGTGCAACACTAAGCAGAATAATGATATCTATGTATAGTGTTGCATCTTTACGTCGTCGAAGCTCTGACTTGTATGTATGGTGGTATCCGCGGCGCTCGTTTGGAGTTTGGTGCCCTTCAGGTATCTGTCACAAGTTGTAAATTTTCAAGGGTGCAACATGCAACTCAGGGTAGTCCAAAACCTCCAACCATTAGCCATTAAGCCATTAGGCGTGAAACCTTAAATGCAGCACCACCTCGTAAACTTGCTCGTGGAACACCACGACCGGATTGGTCGAGGCTGACCTTTCTCTCACCTAGACCATGCTCCAGCCCGGAACGGAGCCCTATAAATTGACCCCGGATCATACAGAAGTGTGTCAAGAAGTTCGACTTGACTGTGCTGGGGCTAAGGTAAGGCTAAGGGTTAGGGTTAGGTATGTTCGTGTCGTGCACAGTGACCCTCACCTCACCCACAAGCCCTGTGTCGTAGTTTGTGACCACGGAGAGAGCTCGTCTCTCTTGGGGGCATCAGAGAAGACAATTGGTTGTGCTGGATGCAGACTGGTGGAAATGTCAGCTTGCTGCTGTGAATAAGTGGAAAAATACACACATCCGAGAGCAAGATCAGTTTAACATGAAGAGCACACCCAACAGTGTGGGATAAATGTTAAAGTGCCCTCGCCGGCGGGGACCACTACCAAGCCAAGCGCACTGATCCCAGCCAGATTATTATCGAGGGTCGGCCACAGAAATGGAGGGTCGGGCGCGGTCAGTTCCCTCATACCTGGCATTTTTTTTGTTTTTTTATTTATCCCAGTTATTATCCTCGCACTGCTCTCGCGCTTCCTCCCAGTAGTATCTCAGATCCGGGGTCACATGGCGGGCCCTCCTTCCCCCTCCCACTACGGTACGTGACTCCATTTTTTGTCGCGAGAAGAATTCCGCATTTTTTTCTTCCCTCGTCGACTTGCGTCGAATGGTACCTACCCACGCTGCTAGGCACTCTCAGCAGTTGATCCTTTGTTGTGTTCTCTTGCATTTTCGCAATTACAGTCAAATCCCATTACGGTGGGAATCGAACTCAAGGGCCAACGCTAGTAGTATTGGAGGGTAGCCACTAGACCACCGGGACGACCGGTACAGTACATGTGTACTGCTGTATCTCCCTTCAATCATAGTGTCGCACAAGCCCGAGCGGAGGACCCCAACCCTGAACATAACCATTTGGGGGTTGGGTCGTGGTCGACAGGGGCGGTCGCGCGGTTCCGCCACGTGTTTCTTCGGCCCGTTACAGCCAGTAGATGGCTCCTTTTACCTTTTACTGGACCCCGCGACGAGGGAAAGCAGTATATGAGGGACGACGAGGGACTTAATTTTTCTCCGCACCGGTTTTAACAGCGCGTGAAAAGATCTCGTCCCTGTCCCTTACAACATACCAGGTACCTGGTACCTGGTATTAATAGTGTATAATTGTGTAGGTCAGTTTCGTGAGTTCGAATCCCCCCGCGTGCATACTCGTATACATTCGTGGGGACTTTTTCTTGTGCACAAATTGACTTGCGGAAAGCGCGAGAGCGTGAGTTAGCAACACTCGATGAAACATCGACGAGGAGTGGTATTGCTGAACACTATGCGCGATAAATTTGAAAGGCAACAACCGCCGGGGGAGAAGGGACGACACCTGTGACCACGGCTTGTCCAGAAGCTGGAAAGTAGTATAGTGAAGAAAAAAAATAATAATAATAAAAAGAAAAAAATGGACGCAACTCTCAGTCAGGGACCCCAACTCCCTTGTGAGGAGTCACCGCACGGCCTCACCCGTCGAGGAACGCCAAGTAGAAACCTTCAGAGAGGCCACATCTGTCAGGGGTTGTCGGTATATTATAAAGGAGGTCGACCTGGGTTATAGGGTCGGGGTCGAATTTGGTGTGTGCCGACGTATACATGGGGCAAGATCGAAATTCACCTAGATTTGTGCAGGGGTTTTATTTTCAAGGTGGCGTTGTATCTAGGGGTGCGCTACTACAGTACCCCGGTAGGCTGTCGTCGGTGAGATCGGGTCGTCCTTTGTGTGACATGTTATCATTGTACTTCGTATGGGCTAACTTACCAGTCAGAGAAGTGTACTGGTACGGAGTATTGTTTTCGATAATATGGGAAGGCTTTCCCGCTTAACGAGGGATTTCTTTGCCACGCGTCCCCGGTTTTACCTGTCTACCACGAGTGCTGAATCTGCTGCTGCGACGACCGGGACGGGTCCCACGCCGTTGCCTTAGAGCCTTGAGAGGCGGCCTGCACAGGGGCGACTGCAGCGTCCACTCGCACCTCTCCCGCCTCGATATGCCCGTGTCCCTCGCCGACTGGCCCGCCCGAGTTTGCGTCCCTCATGCTAAAGTCGATCAATTACAAAGGGCACGCTACTCGTCTCCTTTTAATCCTACGGCGGTGCTACGCGCTCTCGCTCCCCTGTGCCCCAGGCGACCGTCTCTGGCAAGCGCGACAGCTCTCCTGTCGTTGCTCTCTAGCTATCTTATGTTTTCGTCTCTCAAAACGATCGACAACAATTCGTCTGTTGAATCACCACGCCTCCACAAACACCACTTTCCTATATGTAGTTACATTTTAATTAGGAGTTTTGCTGGTGGACCGCTCGTGTCGGGGTAAAACTGCCGTTTCCCTGCGTTTTTGCCGACATAGCAACATGAGCACGATCTGACATTTATGCGTATAATATGATACGTACCGGTATTACATCTATTACAAGGTCGCCGTTCCGGATGTGGTCGGCTTGAAATGTTGGGGGTTGTGGCGAAGTTGAAAAGAGGGGAAAACGAAAAAACTCTCGGAAACTGAACAAACTAAATTAGCCACCGCGCAAGTATCCGGCTAAGTAACGCCGATTTTCGAGTTTATTTCTTATGGTTTAAATGCTGTACTGACAAGAATATAGCATTATGTTTAGGAAGAATTAGCAGCACATGCATGTGTGCATTGTGTGCATGTGCCAATAATTTAGGGATCGCTGCGTTGATCGTGGCGACGAAAGCCGCAGAAACCTTGCGTAGCATCTGAAGTATGCTATCATATTGATAAAATATGTGCTGCTGCTATGCCTGCGTTTAGTACGTGATACTGGTACGTTAAGTAATGTAACGCCAACACCACCGCCGCCAACACCACCGGCACACCACCACACTCAAGATAGATTGTAGACATGAACGGTCTGTGCACACGCCGCGCTGCCACTGGTCGTCGTTGTCGTGGCGTCACGGCCATGTGCCATGCCATTGGTCACGGTTAGATGGTCGATGATTGATGAGTTTGTACGGTCATGGGTTCGTACAACAGAGTAATAGACTGTGTTCTTCACCGTTGCCGTATGACCCCTCAAGATATCTTGATCCATCCACCGCCGTCTGCGATGATTTTCGGGCCATCTGCGGTCATTTTCGGAGACGGTTTTGTCCAATTTGAGGGGTGCTCGCGAAACGATGAATAGGAACCTGGGAATATCTCCTCGAGACCTCTTGTCCATGGACGCACCGCTTGGCGTTTACGTTGCCCTCTCCTTTTTTTTTGGTGCAAGTAGTCTTGTGCGCTGGCTTGTACGGTCTTGTTTTTTCGCCCGCGTGCTCATTCCGGTCGGCATTGCATGGCCGGCCCAATCACCTTGCTGCATTGCCATGTGTCTTTCTGGGTCGTACTTTGTGACCACTGAACTTGTCTCTGTGAGGCATCAGCACGGACACTGGTTGTGCTGGATGTAGATTGGGGAGGAAATACGAAGTATCAGGTTAACCCTTTTGGAGCCCATTAAGACAGACCCAAAAGCGACGAGCAAGATGTAGTCAAGCGCCTAGAAAAATCTTGGATGCAATCCCAGTATATATGGCCATGCCTCCCGCTTGCCTCGCAGCTTACTGCGGTGCAGTTTGAACACATGCCCTACACGAGCGGCTCGAATTGCTCCATGTGGCTGATGTTGCTGTAATTGGCAGTTTTTCTCCCGTCGATTTTTGCGTCTTAACGCGTTTACAACTGGAAACCCGTTTTTGGGGACAAATTACTTGATATTAGTTTAGGGAAGGGTTTTGAGGTTCTGAAGGGGTTGAATACCAAAAGGGTTATTAATGTGAAGAACACACATTGTTGAGTAAGTTCAATCTGCTCGGAATTTCGCCCCTAGGCTTTGAAGGAAGGTGTTGCCACGATGATTGCCGTTACACATGACGCGTGGCACGATGGAGGCCGTATGATAGCGCGCTTTTCGGCTAGATGTTTCGCGCGTCGGCCAGATCAGTGATCGGTTCCCACTACGAGATGATCTAGATTTTTCAAGGAGGATCTGTATGATCTACCCCATGTTAACGAGTGGGAGCCGTACGATCTGCGTGATCTAGCACATGTTTCTCCGGTTGGATCTGTACTCTACAGATCCAGATCCTGCACAACATCTTACAACGGCAGATACAGGATCTATATGATCTATATGGTCTATGTGATCTATATGATCTACATGGTATATATCGTGATCTGTCCGAGGCGTGAAAGGTTTTTGGGGTTGGATCTGTCTTCTACATATCCTGATCCTGCACACCATCTCATCGTAACGGCAGATACAGTATCTACTTGTACATGATTTATATGATCTAGATCGTGATCTCTCCGAGGTGTGAAATGTTTTCTGAATGATAGGGCGGCCCCTTACCCCGAGGACGCCGGGTACCTCTCCTCAAGACCTCTTGTCTGTACAGACGCGCACCGCTTGGCGTTCACGCTCTCCATTTTCGAGAAAATCTAATCTGTCGTAGGAGCTTTTTTCTTGCGTAACGTAAAAAGACGAGCGGGAAGCGCGAGATTCAGGTGGTGGGTTAGCAAAAAATCGATGAAAATCGACGAGCGTAAAAAGCTGAGAAGTGGGCATGATGAATGAACCCTGTGCTTGATAAAAATGGAGGCGTGTGTGTATATACCGGAGGGGAGAAGGGAAGACACCTACCTGTGACCACGGCTTGTTTAAAAGGTCCCTGAGGGCAAAACCTCTCAAGATTTTGGCTGGGAAGTAAAAAAAGTGTTGATTTATGCAAAAATAAACACGAATATGTTTGTCGTTTTGCTTTGAACACCTCGTTTTTGCTTGAAACTGTGCTTTTAACCGGGGAGCCCTGAAAATCCTGGACACAAATCGCCCAATTTCGTCCGTTCATATTGCGTTTGGTGCTGTTGTTGCTGTTCAAGTGTTTCTCTCATGCTCATTTTGAGCGTGCTTGCTCGGCTCGCCAGTAGGCTTAATATTGAGCAAATCTAATCTGCTCGGGAAATAGTGCGAGGCTAGAGGGGGGGTGTTGTCACGATGTTTGTCGTTACACATGACGAGTGCTACGACGGATGTCGTAGCTCTTTTCGGCTTAATATTTTCTGAATGACCGGGCGGCTCCTTACTCCGACCAAACAAAAAAAAGTCGGGGATGTTATTCTTGTTTTGCTACATATGTGGATACCAGGACCTATTCCCTAGATAGTACCGCCTCGTTATCACTATAGTCCTTCAAGACCATCCTGGCTCCTCGAGGGTACTCTAAGGTGTTCCCTCATCATTGACCCTCGAGAGTGCGGTTACGCACACAATCAACCTCGGTATGTCTCTACACCTCCCCATGCTAGAGAGAAACCTGCGAAGGGACCACCGTCCCACACATATGTGATTTTTTTGTTTGCCAAGGTAGGTCATGGGTTTGCTCACCGGTTTGTGTATTCGGTTTACTCAAACATCAGTTTGTGGGTGAAGTACGTGGTGGAGACCGCCGGAAGGGACAGCTCGCGCTATCGCGGTAGGGACAGCTCGCGCTATCGCTACCGCGGGCAACCGAAGGACACTCCAGCTACCGCTGGATTTCGAATGCAGTCGAGGTGAATTGACGCACGACGTGTGTGTGAAAATACTTGGAAATTTGGTGAGCTTAACTGTTTTCTTTTCTCCATCCGCCGGAGGATAAAGAAGGAAAAAAATGAAAAAAATACACAGCTCATCATGTGAGGAAGGAGAGCCTCGGGGATGAAAAGCATGGTGCACCTCCTCTGTCGTGGCATATGCCTCATATGATACGTTTGTGCTGGAAATCGCCTTTTTGCTGTATTTTCAATGTGTACCTTCTATGTGTCGTGGTCTGTGACCACAGACAGGCCTCATCCGTCTCGAGGACATCGGCACGATTAATGTAGATGGGTGGAAATATCAGTTTCATGTGAATAACACACACGCTGGACCTGTCGGGGCTCGGGGCTCGGGGCTCAGGACCCACGCCTGGAAATCAGAAATATGACGAGTGACGTTTTGTCAAGCGTCTTATGAGGGGAAAGCGTGCTACAGCAGTACGAGTATCGCCAGGCTGCGCGCTTGTCGTTACAGCTTCTCACGTTGCGGTTCGGCGTCATTATCCCGTTGCTTGGGCAGCACCCCGAGAGCTGCTTGGTTTCGTGTGGGCGACTCTATAGCTGGCAGCATGTTTTGAGCTTGTTTCCCTCGCGAGTCGTACCCAAAAAGGTTGTCAGGGTTTAGGTACGGCAGCAAAGGTTTACTGCTGTGTACGACCGGTCAACACCCGGGTCATTCAGCGGTGTCGGTGCTGAGTTTTTTGTCCTAACGAGATATCAGCGCGTGTTATTTAGCACGACGAGTCGTATCGTAGTATGAGTTTTGTGGTGGCTAACTGCTAGACAGACTTGATAACATCGCAAATACTTTCATACCCTCCCGCCCCCCCCCCCGCCCCCGCCCGCCCCGTAACGCACGCGATCGGAGCATGTATGCCACACAGAGCTTGCAAAGATGAGCTTTTACGAAAAACTCGATTCTTACAGCTGTGTTTTTTCCCCCCCTTTTTTTGAGAGGGGGGACTTGAAGGGGCAAAGTTTTGGAAGTTGTTGACATGATTATTGCATCCATCGGCGGCACGAATCAACCCTTTCCGCCGCGATGGAGCGTGTGTCCGAACTTCAATGTTGATGGTGTACCACGCCCGCGCTGCACTTTTTTTTTTGTTGCTCATCCCTTTTATTATCTTCCGCACGTTTCCTTTATCCTTCTCCCTCCTGATCATAGACATAACTCAGAGCAGGGGTCACTGAGCACGCTCTTCTCCCCCCTCCCCACTACGGTACATGCCTTCTTTTTTATGGCGAGAAGGTTCCAGCTATTTGTCTCGTCGACTCGCATCGAATTGTGGTTAGTTAGACTCGTACTGCTGCGTGCTAATCCGACACGAGCATATTGTGATGCAAGTCAACAAACCAGACAGATTGCAAGAGAAGAGACAAGATAATGAAAGAAGGAAATTTACTGGATTTTCGGATGGCGTGTGGCATCGTATGATGGCAGCTGTGTGATCGAGACATGTTAGTGATATTATATGGTGTTGGCGTTTCGGATGATGAAGTTGGGTGAAGCTTGTCCCTGCTATCGTCAATGCCATGAGTTCAAGTCTCACCGAGTGCATACTCGTGTTCTTATGCACACGAAGGACCTTTTCTTGCGTTAAAAATTGACGAGTGGAAAACGCGATGGAGTTAAATCGCTACACGACGTGTATGCTAATACGTGAAAGTATGGTGTGCTTGAGCTTATTTTTTTCGCCCCGTCCGCCGGAGGATATAAAAAAATAATAATAATAAACGGACGGGCGGAAAGCGCGAGATCGTGAGTTGGAAAAATTGAATGAAAATCGACGAGCATGAAAAGCTGGAAAGTGGAAACGCTGAATGAACCCTGTGATATGCGCGTTAAAATTGAAGGCATTTACCGGGGAGGGGGGGAAGGGAAGGCACCTGCTGTGACCACGTCTCATCCAGAAGGTCGCTGAGGGTAAGAAAGCGCCTTATTATGGGTTGAGCTGGAGAGTAAAAGTGACGATATACGACATATATATACACACAGCTTGCAAAGATGAGTTTCGACAAAATATTCGATCTCACAGCTGGAGTGTATTTTAATTTTTATTATATCTGTTTATTTCGTGCTCCGGGGATGGGGAAAAATAACGCAGAAAGCTCACCACACTTGCACGTATTTTCGTCGACGTCGTGTTTTCGATTTTTTTTTTTTCATGCTCCGGGGGATGGCGGCAAAAAAAACGCATAAGCTCACCACGCTTACACGTATTTCGGTACACGTCGGGTCGATTTAACCCCTTTAGAGCCCCCGAACCCCTCCCTACACTAAATCCAAGTAATTTTGTCCCCCAAAACGGGTTTCCAGTTGTGAAGGGGTTCACTCGTTTGCATTCGCAATCCAGCTGGTTTTTCGGCGTGTTCTTCGGTTCCCGTGTGATAGCGATAGCGTGAGCTGTCCCTACCGGCGGTCGTCGTTACTTCTCCAGTAACGCAGGGCTGCCGTTGTATACGGATGCATGCGTGAGTATGTCGACACGACCTAAACCCTGGGGATCAGGTGCGGTGGAGATAGCGGAGATAGTGGAGTTAGTGGAGATAGCCACCCGGAACGGCATCATTCCGGGTAGCGTGGGACTTCTTGCGCAAGCTCACCCACTAACGAAACCCCTGGCCATGAGAAAAAAGCGTTCTGCCGGACTTGGTCCAGCTACGGTCCACCCTACCCGTTCGGGCGTTGGTCCTCGACGATACGCGTAAATAGAAATAAGATTATAGCGGTTGACTCTGACGATAGCAACCACTGAATCATGATGACAACGATAACGACAACGACAATGACAAAGACCATCATGTAACGATAAACAACGACAACGACAGCGACCGTCATGTACAACGATAGGCAACGCAACGACCATGCGGCAGGCAACAACAGACTGCCCATGCGTATTTACGTGTTTCACGTATTATACGTGAGAATGAGGAAAACCGCACAGGGGGGGGGCACATCTCGTCCTCCTGTGCTTGGATGCTGTGGCTTGCGAATTGTGTAGAGTTCGAGGCTGACTCGACCGGCTTGGATGCTGTCCTTGGAAATACAGTCGTACCTGTTCGTAGGTGGATTCGGCCGGATCGGGATGCTGCTACTGTTGTGGCTTGGAAAGACTCTCAGGTTGATTGACCCAACCAGAGTGCATGCATAGCTACCTTTACGTAGGACGATGCACTATCTGACTTCAAGCACTTCCTTTCTTGTTGTACCACAGGTATACTCTCTCAAAAATGTATATACATTCCCCCCTTGGATTTTTTCCGAGGCAATTCAGAACACCTAACAATGTAGTCGCCCGGATTTTGGAGGGTAGATTTCACGCTTTCTCATTGGCCGAGGGCTATATGTGGTGGTCCGCAGATGGGAAATAATAAGTATAAATGTCCAAAAGCGGCACAAGAGATCTATCTAATGTAACACGCAGCTTGCAAAGTTTGAGTTTCAACCATTCAATCGGTCGTACTCACAGCTGACGTTTTTCCAAGATTTATTTTAATGGAAAAGCGGCGCGGCCGCGTTTCTCGCCCATTCGTTCCCTGCCCGTTTTGGGTTGGGGTTGGGGTTAGGACGGCAGCTTGCGCCGACGGGGTAGTAACGAGGACCGCCGATAGGGACAGCTCACGCTATCGCTATGGTGGGATCCGAAGGACACGCCAGCTAGCGCTGGGTTGCGAAGGCAACTGAGTTAAATCGGCACACGACGCGTATGAACATACGTGGAAGTTTGGTGAGCTTGGGCTTTTTTTCCCCCCATCCTGCCGTTGGATGAAAAAAATAAAAAATAAGAAAGTTAGGGTTAGGGTTAATCAAGGCTAGGGGGTGGGTTGGGTCTACACCCGTACCTCTATCCGACCAGGAAGTGCTTTCTGCTCGCGACCGCGAACAACCCACCGCCCCAAAGATCCGGGCGGCCGACTTGTTAGGTGAGCAGTTTTGTGCCGTGCAAGAGCGGCGGCAAGGGCGGTGGGCACAAACAAGGAAAACTAAAATGGTGGGTCATTCAATCGATGTGTGGTCGACGCACGCCACGGTCGAGACGCACCCAATTTTTCGGAGGCTGCCTTTTTTTTTTTCTTTATTCACACCTTTACTTTCCAGCTTCTGGACAAGCCGTGGTCGCAGGTGTCGTCCCTTCTTCCCCCCCCACCGGTTCTTGCCTTCAATTTTTATCGCGCATAGGGTTCAGCAATCCCACTGCTGGTCGAGTTTTTCGTCGAGTGTTGCTAACTCACACGCTCTCGCGCTTTCCTCAAGTCAATTTGTGCACAAGAAAAGCTCCTATAACCACTTGAGGAGGAGGTTTTATACTTTTCTCTTTACCCGAACACGAAAGAGGCGCAAGAGAAATGAAAGCGTAACTCGATCATCAAACAAAACCACGGCCTAGGTTGCATACTCGGAAATGACATGGCGGCGATTTTGGGTGAACGCCTTTACAGCTGTGGAAAACCGTTTTTGGGGACAAAATTACCTGGACTTGGTATAGGAGTGGTTTTAGGGCTCTAAAGGGGTTAAGGAGCCCCGTCGTTCCAGGTAAGAACACAAGCGAAGAAGTACTGCCTCTGTGGTAGCACGCGTTTCGTCGACGTATTGCCCCTAACCGGCGTTGCTCGACGTTTGTTCGCACTCTCCGCGTTGTGTTATCTTGTGAATTTATGCGGAATTGCTATCTTGCGCATTTGCGCGGAACCTCGTAGTTGTTTTCCGGTCTCGTTCACGGGGTCGGGTCAAAGGTGTCTCGACCCGACCCGACCCGACCCGACCCGCGAATGACCAGATGACCAGACTCGTGATATTTAAAACGTTCATAACCCGACTCGACCCGGCCCGCGATATTTCAAACAACGCTTGACTCCGACCTAAATCGACCCGCGAGTGTTTGAAAACCTCCTATTCCGACCCGCCGGCCGGGTAACGACCCGCGAAAAGCTGTGGTTAAGTTGGGGTTGTCTGTTGTATCTCGCGGCTCTACCATACGAGTACAATTTAGACGTCCACACCCGGTATATATATACAGCCCTGTGTTTTGCAGGAACCCGGGGGCCGTAATCGCCGCACATTCGGCGTGGTAGATTTGACCCATCTCCCAAGGGCCTTCCACGAGTGCTCCAAAAAAAATATTATTTTAATTTCCGATACACTGCTGTCCCTAGGGCGTGGCGCGGTTCTTGGAGAGTTGACGGGTGAAAACCGGTATCCGTACACGGAGAAACTGCTTCTGAATGTATGTACCCTGCGTGCTGCATACCTGTTGTGTCCCTGGTACGTTTGCATTGGTGCCGTGCGTACCTGTTGTGCACCTGGTACTTGCTTGTATCCTGCATACTGCATACCTGTTGTGGAACCTGATACTGCTGTAGATTTGTGTTTTGTACCCTGCCCACTGCATACCTGGTGTGTACCTGGTACTCTTGTTTTCAAACGTCGAAACTATGGTGTCTGCTCTGCGGGTATCTATGACTTGTTTTTCACGGCTGGATAACCTCTGTATATATGTATTTTTATTTTTGTAATATACTTTTTTGGGGGGACCCAGGTCTTCCAACCTATGTCAGGGTATGTATGACATAATTTTTACGGTTGACCTGATTTTTTGCGATTGTTTGGGTAACTTCTGGTTGTAATTTTGTGGGGACCCAGGTCTTGCAACCTGCTGCTGTTTGTGTTTCATGTGTGACATGTTTTTTTACGAGTGCTTGGATAACTGCTGTATACCAGGTATACTTTTTGGGGATCCAGGTCTCATCAAACCCATTTTATGTATGGCATGCTTATTACATGTATGGCATGCTTATTACGTTCGTTTGGATAACTACTCTGTACGTACTTCGTGGGGGACCCAGGTCTTGCATTATACAAGTATAAAGCGGGCACTTTTCGGAGACCCAGGTCTTGAAACCTACTACTGTGTATGGCATGATTTTGTTTGCATAACTGCTGTGTATACTTTTGTGGGGACCCAGGTCTCGCATTATACAAGGCAGTGCGCAACAATTGTGGTGCTGACTGCTGTAAAGTCGAGGCTGACGCCACGGTAGCGGCGCCCCAATTTTTTTTTCTGAGGGCTCCTCGACTGCGGAGCTGTATCCCCTTTCAGGCTCAAACTGATTTGGAGAAAAGGTAAAAGTGTTTTTTTATTTATTTATTCATTTATTTTCACACACATCTGCTTTTCCAGCTTCTGGACAAGCCGTGGTCACAGGTGTCGTCCCTTCTTCCCCCCGGTTCTTGCCTTCAATTGTTTGTCGCGCATAGGGTTCAGCAATCCCACTGCTCGTCGATTTTTCATCGAGTGTTGCTAGCTCACGCTCTCGCGCTTTCCTCAAGTCAATTTGTGCCCAAAAAAAAGTCCCCACGAATTTTTACCGGTATGCACTCGGGGGAATTCGAACTCACGACACTGACCTATACCAGGCTCGAGGATAACCTGATACGCCACCGGGGCGACCAGGCTATATTGCCCGGTGAACCAGTCCATTGACCTGCTCTGCTCAAGGTATACAGCGAAAAACGAAGAATATGATGCAATTCCAACGATTTGGGGTTAGCCTCCCTACACCTGGAAAGCCGTTTTGGAGGATATTTTGCGGCCAAGGCGGTACGGGAGGTAGGGGCGGGGGGGGGGGGGATACTCAGGTTGTGCATTGCCGTAGTCGTGTGACCACAGACCCTCGCATCCCTGCTATGCCGGGACGGAGCACGTCGGGTTTTCACCAACCAGGCAGTGTACTCAGTTTGTGCATGGCCGTAGTCGTATGACCATAGACCCTCGCATCCCTACGATGCCGGGACGGAGCACGTCTTGTTTTCACCAACCAGGCAGGCATTGCTTGCACCAAGCGCGAAGGAAGCGCCGTGAGGCTACGGCAGGGGTGTGGGTGTGGGTGTGTGTTTTTTTTTTGTACAGTTTGGCTCGGGATCACTCGCGCGGGTGATCCCGCTATTATTTTTGCGGTCCTCAGCTCCGAGATGTTGCAAGTTGACGCTTCCAATCCGCAATGGATAAGGGTAAGCTACGCTGCGCCCCAAACTCTCGCCTGACGTACTTTTTTGTCTGTAAAGTATAGGGTCGCTCGTGCGAGTAGTGGGAAGCCGGGTGTGGAAAAGAGGAGATACCCCCCGTACGGCAGACTTGGTTTTACTTGGAATGAGGGTAGGGAAGGGTTTGGAGCTATAAGGAGGCCGCGTGGTTGAGAAAACGTTTCAGCCAAAAGCTGCCACCTCTATTATCGTACGCGGAGTATTTTATAAAAATTATTTCAAGGACGTCAGCCGTGAATTCGACGAATTTCAGGTCGATACTTGTCTTTGCAAACTGCGTTGTTGGTACTTGTAATATACTATATGGGTGAGTTGTTATTGGCAGGATCCTATTTTGTATTTTAATTGCTGGAGTTTCTGCTATACTGCTCTATCATATGTATTTTGCCCGCGTGTCAACCGAGCGGGAAGAAACATGCGCTAATTAATGGCCACCGGCTTCGGGCATTTTCCGTCCTTCATGGGGACGCCCACGCCACCGTACGTAGCGCGCGCGATCGAATTATACTCATGTATTATAGAAATAAAAATACACTCCAGCTGTGAGATCGAAGATTTTTGTCGAAGCTCGTCTTTGCAAGCTGTGTGTGTATCACACTCAGCTTGTCAAGTAGAGGTTCGACGACATCCTGGATCCCACAGCTGAGGTTGCTGCGCACCCCGACCGGGGCACGCGTCTCTCCTGGCGGGTTGCCTTATAGAGCTGTGAGTCAGCAGGATTTCACGACTAAAAACTAATCGGTAGGTGCTGCTAGGCAACTAAGTGAATTTAGTCGGCAAGTCGGCCGGCGACACCAGCTGGTGGTCAGCCGACTTTTCGACCTAAATCAGAAGAGCGAAGCGAGGTTAATACCCCCGCCCCACTGATGCGGGGGGCCCTCCCAAATATGAAGAACACGCACTCCACGTCGAGCAGTCCTTCCTACGAGTATGGAAACCCAATATGTTGGATAGTTAGCACCTCCGTAAACCGACCATTAGTCCGACTGACAACTAGTTGGTGACTCAAGTCAACTCGTTCCTGCTCGCAGCTCTAGGAATATATCGACGGTGGGACCCGTGTCTAACGACCGAAAAACGACCAAGTGCGTTTTTTGCAACCTTTTGGGAAATGCAGATGGGTGCAACGGTATACGACGCATAACAACATCGTCATGTCGTGCCCCTTGTCTGCATTTTTTTAGTTTTTTTTATGACCGACCCCCGCCCGTATATCATTCATCATCGTGCTTGTGCGCGTAGGTGGTACAACTTATTCCGTTGCGCTTCGGGCAACAAACACCGTTACTCTAGAGTCACGGGCTGCTGTTATGTACGGAGTTTATAGTTGTGGCCGAGATGAGTTTCGACGAAAGCTTCTGTTGTGCATTTTAATTTTTTGTAGAATGCGTGTAGCGGACGCTTCTGAATGGCTAGGGTGTCACTTTTTTTCGAGTTTTTTGCCCTCTAGAGTCCCGAGAGGTTTACACCTTTGGAACTTGATTAGAGGGGAAAAATGTCCACACATATCAGATCCTTGTTGATCTATAGATGATCTGTCTCTCAGGGCAGACAGATCCCTGGTCAATATGATCTGTATGGCCTACAGATCATGTTGTCTGCTGGTGGCCGATTGATGTGTACCAGTATGACCTAGCACATGTTTCGTGGGTTGGATGTGTACTATTAATACGCAAATCCCGCACCACATATGTATACACCTGGTATCTGATAGTCACAGATGTGGGATCTGGATGATCTAGATCGTGATCTGCCTGTCCTACGTGTGAAATTGTTTAACCCCTTTAGAGCCCTAAAACCCCTCCTTATACTAAATCCAAGAAATTTTGTCCCAAAAACGGATTGCGAACTGTAAATGCGTAAAAAAACCTGAGGCTTTCGGTGTATCTGCCTTTTCCTACGTGCCGTGAAGTTGTTCATCACCCCTTTACAGCCCTATAATCCCTCCCTGTACTAATTCGAAGTAATGTTGTCCCAAAAACGGGTTTCCAACTGTAAAGGCGTTAAAGAAACTGATGACTTCGGCATCGGTCACATGGATCAGCTCGGGCTGCCCGGGGTAGGAAACGCGTGGCCCGAAACTGCCACGGAAGAAGAGGCGTGCGACACCCACGCCGCGTGATGGTACCCGCACTGCAGCTAGCTTGTGCTTCTCACACTGCTGTAGGCGGTTGATAAGATGTCTCTACTCTTGTCGTAATTTAGATCCCGATTCCTGGACCCACAAGACAGCTGATGTATACCTGGTACGTCACAGCAGTACGAAGTACTCTTCCGGTTCGTATGATAGACTTGAGCTGTAAACTCTCTGTGGGGTGGTGGGTGTCACTTGCCCGGTTTTAAGGGCAGTGGCTGTTTTTTTTTCTTCTTCTTTGTATAGGAGCTTTGCCCCCCCCCTTTTTGAGCGTGCATCAAGCACCCCCGGGGATTTCAAGCCCCCGGGGATTTCAAGGGGATTTCATGCCGACCGCACCCCGAAGGGCCAAAGGGTAAGGTTGTTCTAAAAACGTATTTTTGTTTTATGCTTCTCTTATGTTTCCCGTTTTTTCCCCTGCCACATTTCCTTTGCGCTCGTGCGAATGCCATGGTGTTTGAGCCGTGGATGGAAGATACGTTTTTATGGCGCTGATTTTGACCCGTACTTGGAGAACTGAGAACGTCAACATGACCTTTGGTTGAGCTTGCTTTGCCGCTGTCTAGCGTCCCAGAGCACGGATTGGTAGATGTGAGATAGGTAACTGGCGATAAGTTCGTAGCACAGACTGATAGATGAGAGATAGATTATTAGTTAATCAATATGAGAACATCAACATGGACAACTGCGCCACTCACGGCAACAACGTCACTTGATCACTCTGGACGTGCAACGTTTTTTTCTGGGGTCTCACGCTTTTACAATTGGAACCCCTTTTGGGGGGGCACAATTACTTGAATGTAGTATAGGGAGGGGTTTGGAGGCTCTAAAGGGGTGAACTGTTTAGAATTTTGTGTCGGACGATTCTTGCAGCGGTACAACAATACCAGAGACAACAGCATCGCTAGAAGCAACTCGCCAACAACCATCACTCACAATATCATCACCAACACTCGTAATATGAAACTACTTTATCAAAATTAATACGAGCAACAAACAACAACAATCGTGATGCTGTGGGAATTTGGGGACGGAGACACCCTGGATGCGCTCTGTCGTATCGAACACCGTGATTGTGATTCATCCTTTGTGGTAGGACAGGGGTCACGGTACGGATAGAGTAATTAGTCTCTCCGCAGATATTGATGGACTGCAAGAGTCCGTAGGCGTTGCACCAGACCCCCCACACCCCAACCCAACCCAACCCAACCCAACCCAACCCAACCCAACCCAACCCAACCCAACCCAACCCAACCCAACCCAACCCAACCCAACCCAACCCAACCCAAACCAAACCAAACCAAACCAAACCAAACCAAACCAAACCAAACCAAACCAAACCAAACCTTTTTTTTTGCGGTACTGCTTCTGCTATTGTTGCAGACTACTCGAGTTTATGGTGCGGGGGAGCGCAGTTAAGACTTTTTATACGGGGTACCTGGCTTTATACCTGGCACTGCTTGTAAATATCACACCGTTGTCGTGACTAAAGGCTTGGACTCGGGGTTTATTTATTACCTGGTACTGCTTTGCTGTGTTGATTTGCAGTCCTCTCGCGCACGGCAAACGATCTTAGTGTCGGGTTGCTCTATGGCAATATGGTGGTTACTGCCATCACTGCTGTATGCATGCTACGTACAAGCTTTACCCTGAATCCTGGTACGATGGTTTTGGTGGTCGGTTTTGTTGTTATTGATGTTGATGTGTGTTCTTCCCGCTAAAGTGATATTTCCACCCATCTACAGCCAGCGCAAACAGTGACCGTGCTGACGTCTCAGAGAGAGAGATGAGCTCTGTGGGCACAAACTACGAGACAGAGATGCACGTTGCGAATACAGCAAGGTGCTTTGGCCATGGAATGCCAACCGCAACATGGTGATGGTGATGGTGGAGTTTTTTTTGTTTAATTCAAAACTACCAATACGCTGCCTGGTACCGGTACTTATTAAGACAGCTGTGAGATCGAGGATTTAACCGAAAATTATCTTTCTTTGTGTTATTGTGTTTGGACCCTGATGCGTTGTCTTGTTGTCGCTGGTGGTGGTGGTGTTGTTTCGTGTTGTCATCTCGAACCTGGTGCTGTTGTTGTGGTTGTTGTTGTTGGTGTTGGTGTTGTTCTCGCTTTGTTGTTTTTGTTGTTGTTGTTGTTGTTGTTGTGTTGTTGTGTTGTTGTTGTTCTCGCTTTTCTCGTTGCCATTAATTGTTGTTTTGACGTAAAACCAATGGCCATAATGGGGTCGGAATTCTGCAAGAAGCAGTTGTAGCCAGTGGTTATTGGCAACCTCCCGAGGGGAGGCGGGGGGCCGGAGAGGAGAGAATGGTGTGGTCGTTACTCCGTGATGCCGTAGCGCGGCTGTTCTCCTTTGTAGTTGAGGCACACCTGATCTTCCTTTTTGGTCGATCTGATTTTTTTTTTCGGTTTTTTCAAATGTTATGCATGGCCCCAACGAATGCTATACCAGGTACATATACATATACCCGGCTAGTCGCCCCGGTGGCGTATCAGGTTATCCTCGAGCCTGGTATAGGTCAGTTTCGTGAGCTCGAATCCCTCCGAGTGCATACTCGTATAAATTGGTGGGGACTTTTTCTTGTACACAAATTGACTTGCGGAAAGCGCGGGAGCGTGAGTTAGCAACACTCGATGAAAAATCGACGAGCAGTGGGATTGCTGAACCCTATGCGCGACAAAAAATTGAAGGCAAGAACCGGGGGGAAGAAGGGACGACACCTGTGACCACGGCTTGCCCAGAAGCTGGAAAGTAGATGTGTGTGAAAAAAATTAATGAACGCATGTATAAATATAACCAGACCCAGTAGCGCATTTCAACAGCTAACTCACGCTATAACACTTATTGTTTCATGCCTACTCAGATCTGCAAATGTCTGGTTTTGTCCCCCTCAATGCGGGTTATACAGTTTCCGTGCGCAGAACAAGGCTGAACGTCTTAGTCCTGTTGACCTTAGCGCTCTCAGTCTCGCAGCCACGATTTTATACATGTTTTCTGCGGATACAAGGCTGCTGCGCACCGTTTTGTAAGCTCTATTGCCGTTGTTAACCCCCCTCCCTGGGATGTTTCTTGCTTGTTTCCATTTTCTTCATGTGCGGTGGGGGAACTGGTGGTTAGGGGGCTTCATTGTTTTTCCGTTTTTCGCTATCTGTCCGTTGGCATTTATTTTTTTTTCATCATGGATATGAGACTCCGAGCTAGTTGGGCTATATATTATATTGTGCACGAAGTATCATAGTATAAGCGGTGGTAAGTTTTTTTTTGGTGCCATCCCCCAGGTAGGCTCCACGGGCCCACGTTCCATCGCACTCCTTCCCATACTACGCCACATCACAGCCATGCGCAAATATCACTTTGGTACATCTTACCGTACCATATTATACCATACCATACCATACCATACCATGCCATGCCATACCATACCATTCCATACCATGCCATACCATACCATGCCATACCATACCATACCATACCATACCATACCATACCATACCATACCATACCATACCATACCATCTTATACCATACCGTACCATGGTGTGGGGCGAGGGGGAGACGTACTCATTTTTTGCTTGCTTAAGTTATATGACCGTTGACCACGCGTCCGTTTTCAGACGGACCACCGTTCCTACTCGTAATAGAGACACCTCCAACGTCTTACGGCGCTCATGAGCTGTTTTGGTCCCATGTATTTCCCCTTGTTTTTTGCTTGTCTCTTGACATGTCCTAATCCCGCTTTTCGTGGCCACCATCTATCTCCATGTATTCCATGACCGTGCTTCGATAGAGGTATATTTAGCGGTTTTTGGTCATTTTTAGTTTTGGTGGACGGGGAGCTTCAGCTCAGGCCAATTCTTACACAGTCGGGTCGGTCAGTCGAAAAAAAGGAGGCCTTTTTTCGACAGAAGACCAATTTTTAGGGCTTCTTACAGGTACCCAGCGTCGTTGGGATTTTTGGACTCATGACCGAATAGGGCGTCTTAGAGGTACCCAACATCGTTTCGAGTCGTGAACCGTACGTCCAACCTGATGACCGAACAAACGCATTGCTGATATGCAGAATATTCATACTCGTATGTATACTCGTACGTATGTATATTGGTACCGGTCGCCCCGGTGGCGTATCAGGTTATCCTCGAGCCTGGTATAGGTCAGTTTCGGGAGTTCGAGCCCCACCGAGTGCATACTCGTATAAATTCGTGGGGACTTTTTCTTGTGGACAAATTGACTTGCGGAAAGCGCGAGAGCGTGAGTTAGCAACACTCGATGAACAATCGACGAGCAGTGGGATTGCTGAACCCTATGCGCGATAAAAATTGAAGGCAAGACCCGGGGGGGAGAAGGGACGACACCTGTGACCACGGCTTGTCCAGAAGCTGGAAAGTGAAAGTGTGCAAAAATATATATATATATATATATTGCATCTTGTACTTTTGTTTTTTTCGACGATTTTGGGTTTAGGGGCGCACCCCGTCATTTTCAGAAAATGTGTCCGACGAAAAGTGCTACGTCTAGCGTGGCGCGCGTCCTCTCTCCCGGGGCTGGGCCCTTCAAACCGACCCCGGGTATTTAATTGCCACCGGCAGAGCTAAGGGGCTCCCGCCTGATGTCCTTGCCCCTCTCACTGACCTGGTTCCGCCCGGACCCAAACCGCCCATGGGTACTCGTAGTACTTTTATTTCGTTTCAATTAGGCTCATCCCATCATGAAATGTCAAAGACGAGAAAATACAGTAGTAAATAGCGCAAAAAGAAGCGAAACCGAATACGAACCGGAAAACGGAACTCCGGAGTTTCGTTCAAAACGAAACTCCCTCTAGAATGAGGTAAATAGACGTGACCGTTTTTTTTTTTCGTGCCAAATGTTGACATGGGCTAGGGTAGGGGTTAGTCGGTTCAGGGTTATTTATGTTGGAGCTAGGGGAGGTTGTGGGGCCCAAAAAAGAGAAGCAATTTTGAAAAAAAAAACTTGTTTTTGTCGTTTTAGACAGAGGAGTTCCGTTCTAAAACAGAACTCCGGCTCGTTCTAGAGCAGAACTCCGGAATCCCGCTTACCGCCATCCCAAAACAACTATTAAGAGGACGAAAATCCGATGCAAAGAGGAGGGAAACCCCATGCCCTGTACCATTTTATAACTAATTTTCAAGGACGTCAGCCGTGAGTTTGACGAATTTCAGGTCAATACTCATCTTTGCAACCTGCCATTTGTATGCTGTTGTACGTTTTTGTTATTCTTTTTTCCAGTATGATGGCCGCATTTCCTGATTTTCGCACGCCGAGGTCCTTATTTTGTCATGCCTCCCTGGCTCTTTCTGTCGTAATTTGTAACACCCCTTCGACGCCCAGCCCACACCGCTTTTTTGCAGTTTTTTTTTTTCGGTCTGGCGTTGTTGTTGTTGGTGGTGGTGGTGGTGGTGGTGGCGGTGTTGGTGTTGTTGATGGTGGTGTGCTTCAATTATGACGGAACGGCATCGCGCTATCGCACCGTTTTTTGTGACTTGGTGATCGGCGGTGTCGTTGTTGCTAGTAATATCAGGAAGAGGTGTTGTTGTGATTGTGATATCATGAGCGTTCACAGCCTGTGACCATAGCAGGGGTATCTCGCTACATACGATAGGATAAATAACAAGGACGGACAATTGGGCGTGCCGATGTGGCTGGGGACAAGTAACGGTATATGGTGACGGCAGTATAGCGCATTTCATGATTATTGTTCTTTCTAACCGGACTGCGGCACACAGCACACCCACATCGCACGCCCCAACGCCGGTTGATATACGATACCCTGGCACCATATACCAGGTGCGATACTTTTCCCAGTGTTGTGGTCCCATCATATCGTACGTGAACAGGTAATTTATGTGGCAGGCACTGCTGCTGCTGCTGCTGTTGTGGTTTTTGTTCGTATCGTATCATATCGTATATGTCGAGGAAAAAAGTACCGTGGCGGCAAGGATGCACAGCCGGCACGTCTATAGCAGCTGGTCCATCAGATTCCGTAAAAAGGAAAAGCGCATTTTTTTTTTTGGGGGGGGGGGGAGGTTGAGGGTTATTTGTTGCCGCCATTTTGTTGTTTTGTGGTCTTTGCGACTACTATCCCTGCGGCTTGTTTAATTTTTTCGTCATTTTTCGTTGTTTGCTTAGGTATACTGCTGTACACGATTTTTTTTTTTTTTTGTGGGTTTTTCTAGGCGTTTCAGCCGCCTTTACCACATCACCGTTGGATTACTTTCCAGGAAAACATATTTACGGAAATCAGGGAATTTCGCGAGCCCCATTTGTGGTTCCAGTATTTATGAGAACGATAAATTCGAAGACGGCAGTGAGTGTGGCTCCCAATAGTGCCGGTATACCCACCCAATACACCGGCACTATTCAGGACACCGGCACTGTTGGCCGCCAGCCCAATATACCGGCACTATTCAGGACACCGGCACTAGTGGCCGCCAACTCAATATGACGGCGCTATACAGTAGTACACCGGCACTATTGGCCGCCAGATTAATGATAAATGTACTATTGAAGACTCCGGCACTATTGGCAATACATAATACCGGCACTATTCGAGGCACAGGCACTGTCGACAATATTTTGTTGACGATATTGAATATCGGCACTATTCAGGACACCGGCACTGTTGGCTGCCAGCCCAACATGCCGGCACTACTCAGGACGCCCGCGCTATTGGGAATTGGGTTACTACTATAGATTGAAAGTTACTAAACAGTTGCAATCGTTTCAAGCGATTCCACCGGCACTATAGAGAGCAGTGGCACGGTTCAAATGGCACTATTGAGAGAGACCCCCAGTGTATTGCCCGAAACACTTCATTCGTCCATCTGGTGCCGAGGGCCGAGGACAAGAGTTGGCCCGCCTGCTAAATTCTTTGACATCATTGTCGTCGCGGCAACCCGTTCGTCCCCCCCGCGCGCAACTACACAGCAATGCTCGAAGCGTTCTATGAAGCACAGCGGGGGGCACGATTTTCAGATGGCTCGGTTTACGAGAAATGGGATGGCTTGGCACGGGCACAAAAACAGCTACTCGTACTGCTGTTACAAACACCCTCTTGGCAGTTGATTATATCTTGATTATAGTATAGTGACCGCAGAAAAACGGCGATTGGCGATATTTTTCAAGCGTTTACGAGTAGTAGTGTGAGCGCGCGCGCAGCTGTACGAGTAGGATCATGCTGCCTGCACCCGTCCCGTACGAGTCAGTCTTTGCATTGTTGTAAATCGGACACCACTTTTTGTCATTCCATCAACCAGCAGTTGGCGATGAATTATCGTCATTTTTCGGCGTTTTTTCTCCTAAATTTCGAAGGGGTCAAATGGCTTGGCACGGGATACTAAAAGCTAGATACAACCCATTCCCATTTAAAGAGAGTACCGCAAGGTATACTTGGCCTGAAGCACCCGTCCGCCTCCTAAACCGTACCGGCAAAGTATGCTTGGCCTGAAGCACCCCTCCGTCTCTTAAACCGTGTCGCCCCTTGTACGTGCTCGTGTGAACATGATACTGGTATGTGTGGAGTACAGGGATGGAGTATTCATACGAGAACATGCCCCGTTTCCCACACTGCGAGAATTTTCCTAGTCAAACTTTAAGTGGTTTGTAGCACAAAACGTGATGCAGTCCCAAAAGGTCATCCCGTTTTACTGCTACTATTAATAGCTGTGTGTTGCTTTACATTAAACTAATATTTCCACCCATCTACTGCTGTACCAGGTAAAAAAAAAAATGGTATTATATGAATCATGTCGTATGTATTTAAATAATGTAACGATGCGTCTTGTCATTATTTTCATTTCATCCGACTGGCTTGTCCCCCGACACACATGAGATATGTGTGTACCTGGTATGATATCGTCTAGCTAATGATGGCCTGTCATTGTTTTCATTGTGTTTCAAGCCTAAGTCCGAGTACTTTGTCCCGAAACACGTGGGTGCAGGGTGCAGTGACATTTTTTTTTCTTCTTGTAGTACACATTATTTGTATAGACGTATGTTCATCGAAAAAACAAAACGGGATCATTGCTGAGAAAGCAAAAGTGAGATTGCGGAAACCCCGTCTGATGAAGGATAAATTCTGAATGCATGTTATCAAAAATTTTGCGAACGGCACACTGCGGTGTTGGTGGCAATCCACGGCGGCGGCGCCCGACACACTGCACTGCACTGCACGGCAACGGCTGCTTGGTCGCCGTACTGACCGTTGGACCCTGGGCTTGGCCGCGGCAGTTGCGGTTGCACAAGAACACAACGTTTTCGTCTCGTGTGAAGCGATTGACAGCTGCTGTAGTAGAGGTGGTGGCGCATAGTAATAGTTGTTCCAATTGAGAATCCATCAGCATCGTCATCAGCAGCATCAACCAACACCCACGAGACCATCAGCATCCACATCGTCGGTACCTGGGATCAACATCAGCGGCAATAAAGCAGAAGCTGCAGCGGCAGCCGCAGAGTGGTAGAAGCATAACCACGACGACGTTAACCACCTGCATAACCAGCAGCGGCAGCAGCATCATCAGCAGCAGCCCGTTGGTGGTGTTGGTGGCGGGGGTGGCATTGGTGGGGGAGACCACAAAAGTGTAGGCTCATCTCTGCATCAGCGGGAAAGCTTTTTAAGCCACACCCCACCCCCCCCCCCCCCACCCCCCGCTCCACGTGTAATTGTTGCCAAGGCTCAAGAGACCAGCATCGTAACTTGACTTTCCACTGCCGACATCCATCCGATTACCGCTCCACCATCGCGGTACCGCGCTGCCTAGCGGTACCGCTCTACCTCGCGTCCGCGGTAGCTGGTGGCGGTGGTAGAGGCGCTGGTATATATCAGCGGCGGTGGCGGTTAGGGCGGGTCTGGGGGGAACGGGAGGGGGGTGATTGGTGGGGCGTAGCACAGACCTACCCGGGCGGGTCGACTCCTGGCTATCGCTGTTCCACAGCGTCGGCAGCAGGAGGGAGGTGGGAGCTACGTATTATTGGTGGCTATATACAGTGTTTATTTACCCGCGGAACAGCGTTTTGCCGGCAGTGGGCGCCTATTCGAAAGAAGGCGGCTATTCGGCTATTATTTATTGGAGGCATCGTAGCGAACAGCGTTTTGCGGGCAAGTGGACGCTTGTTTCGAGTTACGTTTTGGAGGGATCGACGTCTTGGAGCTTTGGGCGGGGAGGGACCGACGCATAGGAGCAAGCCTTTGGGATGGACGCCAAGAAGGCGAAGTCGGGGGGAGGAGGGACGGATACCAAGGGGCAAGCGGGCGAAGGACGAGGAGGCAAGGGTCGTGTGGGGGAAGCTGCAGGGAAAGCCCTAACGCGAGAGTCGAGGGTTCGCCCAAGGAGGAAGTACTCGTACCGGGTCCAGGTACCGCTGCGACTACTGCTGTTTGTTGTGTCATGTACGTTGACGCCATTCCCGAAAAACGAAAAGAAAATGGAAACATATACCAGGTTTATATCATACCTGTTAGTTAGTGAGTACGAGTTTATTTTTTCGTTCTTGTCATGTTGTGTTCCAGCACCCGGCATGATGTATAGGTGATGTCCCTGTTTGTATTGTATGGTATATTGTCATTAGGAGGAAAAGAGAATGCCGCTTCCGGGTCTTTTTCGTTGTGTGGCATAAATCGATACCTGGTATCGCCGTGCTCGAATAGCCTAGAAGAAAAAATTACGAAATGTTAACATAACACGAGTACTATCTACCGAGATGTACGGAGTGGAATACGAAATGTTTTTGTTTTTATCGTGGACCTGATATGTTGAGTGTGCGTGTGTGTTTTTACGTTAAATCGACCTTTCCCACCCATCTACATGCTTATTTCTTAATTTCTTAAAACATGTGTTAACGGTATGCGTGACATGAATAGTGTTACGTCTACTATTAGTATCGTAGGTCAATCAATCAGCACGACACTGAGTGTAGTGCTACGTCGTTGGGTGTTTATATCATTTCTGTGCAATGCAGCTGCCGTTATGTGTGCAGGTGAAAACCACACACAAATATGTTGATGGGAAGGAAGCGCCGGGGTAAACAGCAGTGTGTGTGTCCTTCGCTTCGAAATCCCGTCTACATCCAGCACAGCCAGTGTCCCGTGCCCATGCTTTCCTCCGAGCAAAGATGTCGGCTGACGGCACTATTGCCCCTTGACGGACGTGACGGACAGCCGTCAAGGAACTCCAGATAATAAAACTAGTACGATAAGTCCGAAGACGCCTTGACCGGTCAAAACTAGACCGCTGGATAGCCGTCAAGGAACTCCACTCTCTAAAATGGTATGATAAGTTCAAAGACGCCTTGACCGATCAAAACTAGACCGCTGGACAGCCGTCAAGGAACTCCGCACACTAAAATAGTATGATAAGTTCAAAGACGCCTTGACGGGTCAAACTAGACCGTCAACCGACATATTTGCCTCCTAGACGGACGAGCTCTGTGCTCACAATCTACAAGACATGAATAACACTTTGCAAATATAACAAGGTTATTTGCAGCTGGTTATTTGGGACAGTATGACCCAGCAGCAGTAGTATATGATAAGAAGTCAAAATACAATCAATCTGTGAGATCGAAGATTTCGTCGAAACTCATCTTTGCAAGCTGTGTGTGCTACCCCGATCGCGAGTATTACTGGGTGTATCCTCATGAAGGATGTAGGTCGGCGACTCCCCTTGATACTATTATAGGTAGTATTATAGCTTGTACCAGGATCAACAGGGTGATGTTCATCAGTCTGAGCCTTGAAACCCGTTTTTGAGGCGCACAAAATCTGACGGCTAGTAGAATGTATGCTACAAGACAGAGATAGTACAACAATGCAAATATAGCAAGGTCATTTCGGACAGTACAACATATTAGTATGATAATAGTACTTTGACCTATCATGTACACGTCGTATAGTATTTGCGGATGAAGGCCCCAGGCCACCCTTTGAAAACACGTAATGAGCGCCCAAATGTTGGAGGCGTCCAATATAGTACTAGTATCGTGTTATATATGTGTGAACGGCATGTGTGTTCTTCGCATTTAACTGATACTGCCGCCCATCTGCATCGTGGGAACTCTGTGCTCCGTCTCGATTGAGACCCGCGTTCATTAATAGTGGTCAAATGACCAAGACAGGCAACAAATGAGTCCCCCCCCCCCCCCTTCGTAAATGATGTGCTTGTGTTGGAGACATGCTTGTGCCTTGTGTGGGATAACGTTTGCATACGAGATGAACTGGTTGAGCTTCGTAGCCAGGTCTCGGGGTTTTGGTGGTGCAATGATGGTATTGGTTTTAGTGATGCCATTGTGTTGGTAACATGGTTGAGAAGTCAACGGATGTGCCCGCTGGACCTCGGCAGGGAGGCCAGAGAGCCCGGTTGTACTAATGATAGGATACGGTATACTAATGTTAGTATTCAGCACCCCGCCCCGCCCCCCAGTCACACTTTCTTTCCAGCCCAACTCGTGGGAGGTTTTTTACCAGGCCTTTTTGCGGGTTGAATGACTGCGCGCGGGTCGGACTGGGAGACCCGACCCGACTGGCGGTATTTCGAACATCTCCTGACTCGATCTGCCCCGACCCGATCCCGCCAGTGAGGTTTCGAGCATATCCTGACCAGACCCGACCCGGCCCGCGAGATTTTGAAAGCGTCCTAACTCGACCCGCGGGTCGGTTCATGACCCGTGAAACCTTACTTGTGTGTATTAAACATTTCGAGTGCCATGTCATGACACTGGTTTAGCCGGTATAGCAGTAGTCTCTACCATACCACGTCGTACGAATCGCTGTACCAGTTCACTATCAACAGAGGTTTGTACCAGGAAGATACCAGGTCCGTGGATGTACCATGTAGCAGATATGTGCCAATAAACGTATACCCGGTCATACTCAAATGATATTTCCGGGAGGCGTTTTTACATGGTATATACCATGTAGCAGATATGTGCCAATAAACGGACACCTGGTCATACTTAATGGTATCCGCGGAGGCGCTGTTTGGGGGGGGACATGGCGATGCCATGTTCCTGGTAGCAGATATGTGCCAATAAATGTATACCTGGTCATACTCAATGATATCCGCGGAGGCGTTTTTTCGGGGGGGGGGCATGGCGCTCGAAGCATGGGGGCGTGAACGTAAATTTCACCTATTGCTGCTGCTCCGTACTCATCTCCTCTGCACAACAATGTTTGAACATTCGGGTTGTAAGATTGTTTTTTAGGGCATGGGTACTTGTGCGCATGGACGGGTACGGGCGTAAGGGCGGCAAGTGTGAAATACGGTACGGCTGCTGCAGCTGCTGCTACTGCTGCGGCTGCTGCTATTGCTACTGCAGCTATTGCTACTGCAGCTATCAGAGCGTATATTTTCATTTTGTGTGCCAGGCGCTCGCAGGGGGGGGGTTGGGGCATGCCAGACTGAACTGCAGCTGCTGGATTTGATTTTTGCACAGCGCGGGTTTTATTATATTCAGGCGTAGTCCCTCGATTGTGCCGTGCCTTGCTAAGCGACAGTAACGGCATTAAGGTGGGACCCCCGAACTATCCTGGGGGAGTGCGGTTCTCTGTAGCACGAAGTCGTTACTTGACATTCGCGCGTTTTTCGCAGCACTGTGTTGGCTCCCCGCACTGTAGGGCTTCGCACTATATTGGTCCCATGGCTGTAGTGAAAGTGTTGTGGGCATGGCGCTCGGAGAGAAAAGATATGACAAGCGATTTCGACCGCACTAAATGGGGGATTGCACTAAAGGTACCGCACTATTGCGGACCATGGCTGCACCCGAGTGTGGTTTGTGCATGGTGCTCGGAGAGAAGCGATGTGTAACAAGCGATTCTCATGGCACTAATGTGGAACCCCGCACTAGGTTTTACCGCACTAAAGTGGACTCACGACTGCACCTGGTATTGTTTTGTGCATGGTGTTCGCAGAGAGTGAGAGGGAGAGAGAGCCGCGAGAGTGAACTGAACTGTCGATGCTGCTCTGCTGCTGTTGTTGCTACTGACTTTGTCTTTGAAATTGTCTTCTTTTTTTTTCTTGTGCATGCAGCAGCAGTGAGAGGCGTGTGCTTTTTATCAAGCACGCTCTTAATCTGATGCCCTGCTGTATGATACCGCTACCTGGGGATGGGTGTATTGTTTTGTGGATGGCGCCCGGAGAGAGAGAGAGCAGTAGCGTGAAGTGATTTGCTGCTGCTGTTGCTGCTACTGCTGCTGCTGTTGTTGCTCCAGTAGATGGTGTTTTTGTTTTGTTTCTTGTGCGTGCGTGCAGCTTGGAGCAAGAAGCGTATGCTTTATATTGAAAGCTCTTAAATCGGATACCCTACCGTATGTAACCAGATAGTGTTTGTGCATGGCGCACAGATAGAGCCGCGAGCTTGAAGTACTTTGCTGCTGTGCTGCTGCCGCTGTTGCTCCTGCTGCTTGTATGGCAAGCATATTTTATTATTATTATTATTATTATTATTATTATTATCATCATCATCATCATCATCATCATCATCATCATCATCATCATCATCATCATCATCATCATCATCATCATCATCATCATCATCATCATCATCATCATCATCATCATCATCATCATCATCATCATCATCATCATCATCATCATCATCATCATCATCATCATCATCATCATCATCATCATCATCATTATTATTATTATTATTATTATTATTATTATTATTATTACTATTATTAGTATGTCTGTTTTATGTTGTGCATGCAGCTCGGTGTGAGGGGCGGAAGCTTTGCCTCCGGCCGCTGCTGCTTCTGCTGCTGCGATTACAGCTATACAGGACAACTGGATAAGGAACAGAAATGCTTACCGAGGCCGAGTTTCTCATTTGATGAAGGGTGTATTCTCTGCTATCTTCAGTACAACCGTTCCCGAGTTTCTCATTTTTCTGTAGTCTTCAGCCTGGCTCTTTCTTATTGCCTTGTTTCTTACCTCTGTGTCCTGTTACTGCTTTGCTCTACTTGGTGTGTTGTCACGGTGTGCGAGTTTTTTTTTTTTTTTTTTTTTGCGCATGGCGCTTGGAGTGTGTTTGAGCAGTGAACGTGCAGTACTACTGCTGCTGCTGCTGCTTCCTGTGCAGCACGTGAGATCCAGGACAGCAGACGGTACATCACGAGCTGTGTTATCCTCTCACAGGACGACAGCGGCAGCGCTTACCATTGTGCTTTGTGAAAAATCAAGACTACCTTGCGAACCGGATGTCCATTGTCTGTATTCAGCGTCCCACTAGGATGGGAGTGTGGGGTGTGTTGATGTTCCTACTCGTTTTTGTGTATGAATACAAGTATGTGTATGTCATTGGTGCGTCTGTTTTGTGTCTTGTGTTGGTGTCTTGTGGGTTTGTGGGTTTGTTTTTGTGGGTTTGTTTTTCATGTGTTTTGTGTTTTGTATTTTTGTGTATTTGTATTTTGGTGTATTTGTACTTTTGTGTAATTGTGTTTTGGTGTCTGTCGGCGGTGGTGTTGGTTTGTTTTCCGACGTAAATTACGTTTTTGTGTGTTTGTGGTTGTGGTTGTGTATTTTGTTCGTGCGTTTTTTGTGGTTCTGTGTTTTCGGTTATTGCGCTTGTGCATGAACCTCCTTGCCCACCACCATATCGTGTGCTCGGATCGGCGTTTGCTTGTGTTTATGCAATTGTGACTGACCTGATAGCTTAGCATCTTGTCTTGATGTTCGTGCGCGTGCTTGGTTATAATTTTTGTATTTTTTATTGTGTTATTGTGTATTCTCTGACGGATGGGGAAAATTGAAGTTTAACCCCTTTTAGAGCCCCAAAATCCCCCCTGTACTAATTTCAAGTAAAATTTCCCCCCACAAAGATCTTCCAGTGGCAAAGGCGTTGAGCTCACCATAGAAGCACGTATTTTCGTACTTGTCGTGTGTCAATTTAACTCGATTGAATTGGTAGCTGGCGTATCTTTCAGTTCCCGTGGTGGCGACAGCGCGTGAGATCGAAGATTTCACCGAAACTCACATATTTGCAAGCTACCTGGTACGTGTGATACCATGCTTCGATCGCGCGTTCTACGGAGTGCCACGTAGTGTACATGTCTTCATGAACGTTGTAGGTCGGTGTTTGTGACCATAGGGAATGCCACGGAGTGTAAATTATAAAAATAAAATACACTCCAGCTGTGAGATCGAAGATTTTGTCGAAACTCATCTTTGAAACTCATCTTTGCAAGCTGTGTGTGATACTCGGATCGCGCGTATTACGGGTTGTGTGTCCTCATTAAGGATATAGGTCGGCGACTCCCCTTGCAACTACAGTGTAGCTATCAGGGTCAACAGGGTGATGTTAGTCAGTCTGTGCGCGGACACTAAATAACCCGTTTTTGAGGGAGACAAAATATGACAGCTGTGGAAGGAAATGCATCAGTTTATCGTATGAAAATACGTGGAAGTGTTGTGAGCTAAAGCTTAATTTTTCCCCATCCGCTGGAGGATGAAAAAAAAAAAAAAAGCATCAGTTTATCAAGTGTATCCTGTAAGTCGTACAACCGGTGAGGGGAGGGCGGAGTTTTCAAGGGCGCGGGGGCATGGGTTTGAACAAGAGGGAGCCAGGGGGGGGGGGGGGGGGGGGGGGGCAACTCAAATTGTGCGTGGAAACTATAGATCCTTCAAGAGGATAAATCTGTTTCGGAAGGAATGCACCAGTTTATTATGTATATCCTGTAAGTCGTACAACCAGTGAGGAGAGGGCGGGTTGTTCGAGGGGGGGGGGGGGGGCAAAAGGGTTTTTTAACAGCTCTAGGTCGCATGGATGTAGGGGTTTGCTATACGCGTGATGCTAGGTCTAGGCGATGGTGCGGGTGGTGGAGAAGGAGGGGGCGTTGGGGGGGGGGATGAATTGGAGCAGCGGCATGGATGGCTCTAGAAAGATAATGAGGTGATCTCGATGTTAGGTGGGGCGTTTGAGCAAGATGGACCGGGGAAGAAAAAGGGGGGGGGGGGGTTGGAGGAGTGTAAATGTCCTAATGAACGTTGTAGGTCGGTGTTTGTGACCAGGATTATTCCGAGAGCTAAGCATCGCGTTTCTGTATTTGTGCTCGTGTTTGGTTGTGTTTGTGGGGCAGCGATGTCCGACCTATAAGCTAAGCACGTCTTTTTGTATTTCGTGTTGTGTTTCGTGGTGTTTTTTGTGTTTTGCACGTGTGATATGCCTGACCTGACAGCTTGGCGTCATGCCTTTTTGTGTCCGTGCTCGTGTTGGATTGGGTGTTTTTTTCGTCAGGTGTCTGACCTGAGAGCAAAAGTACAGTACTACCGCGAGCGATTGTCGGTGTACGAAGTTTTGCCGGAAGAGACGCTCGGAGACCGCCGCGCTAGGGCTCGAGAATGGGGGCGAAAGAGCAGCGGCAGAGGTCGGAGTCACGGCGATCAGGTGAGGACATCCCAACACCTGTAACCCCCCGGTCGGCAATAGGCCGAGCTTAGACGTCAATCGGTTGGTTGGGTGGGTGGTTGGTTGATCACCCATTCCCCCGTTCTCTGCCCGCCTCCACCCCACCTAACCTCCCCCCCCCCCCCCTCCCGCCACCCACCTAAAAAAAACGCAGAACGACACCGATTTCGACCCCAGCGACTCCGGGGCCAGCAGGTCCCAATCCCCTCCCCGCGGCTTCTCCGGGCTTTCCCGCTCAGAAACGAGCTCCACCCTGCCCTCCACCCCGGGTTCCCTGGGATCCCGCGCCTCCCGCGCTCGAACTTCCGTCGGTGGCTCTTTTTCGGCTCCACCCCCTGGTCCCGCCTCTACAACGCTTACAGTGCCCGCGAGAGCTACGTCTGCGGCACCTGGGGGAGCAAGGGTCAGGGGGGGGATGGGAGGGGTGGCTGGGGTAAGGGGGGGGGTAGGGGTGGGAGGAGGCGTAAGGGAAGGGGGGGGGGAGGGGTTGGTTGTTGCGGTTCCGCCTCCGATGGGGCGTATTCGGCTGGCCACTTCCCCTACGGGAATGACGCGCCCGGTACCTGGTCCTGCCGGGGCGGGTAGGGCGTACTACTCGGGGCCACCGTTAGCTGTGGCGGCGGCGGCAGCAGCAGCAGCGGCAACAGCGGCGGCAGCAGAAGCTCCGCCTGGGGTGGGGGGTGGAGGTGGTGGCGATGCGGGGGGCGGGGGCGGGGTGGCGGGAGGAGGGGCGATGGCGAGGAGGACTGTGAGGAATAAGATTCCCCCGATTGCGCCCGGGGGGGCATCGTTTGCGACGACAATCGCTGGAGAGGAGGAGGAGCAGGAGGGGGCGAGAGGAGGGGAGGAGGATGAGGATGAGGACGAGGACGAGGAGGCGCAGTTTGGGAGGGAGGGGGACAGGATAAGGAGGGGGAGGAGAAGGGGGAGGGGTGACAGGCCGCCGGGTGTGGGGGAGAGTCGGGTTGCGGATGTGGGCGTAGCGCATGCTGTGGTTGCTCGTGCGGCGTGGGTGTACGAGGTGAGTGGGGTGGGGGTTGAGAGGAAATCGGGGTGGTGACGGCGGTTGTCGGGGTGAGTGGGGTGGGGGTTGAGAGGAAATCGGGGTGGTGACGGCGGTTGTCGGGTCAGGGTTGGTGGAGGTGGCTGTATTGATGGTGTTGGTGGTTTTGCCGGTGGTGGTGGTAATGATTGTTGCTGTGATCTCTTGTCTGTTGGTGGTGGTGTGTTGCTATTGTAGTCGTCGTTGTTGGTCTTGGTCGTGGTGGTGGTGGTGGTGGTGGTGGCGGTGGTTGTCATTCTTAGAAGTACCGTCGTTCTCCTCTATTGCATCGCGTGTAGTATACTTACACAGGAGAACCAAGACGGACACGGACGGCCACGTGCGTGCTGATGCCGTTGGGTAGAAAGGACGGCTTCGCGTTGAGACAACGCGCTCAACACGTATGTTATAACCCCTTGTGTTGACCCTTTGTGTTCGATGTGTTTGTGTGCTCGATTTTTGTTATGTTGATTTAATAAATAATTATATTTTAGCTTGTGACATGAGGCCGTCAGAGCCGTAGGCGTATAGTCAACCATGGGCTCGCAAGAGCCGTCGGCATGCAGCCAACCATGGGAGTCGCTTGTAAAAGGATACACAAAAATTAGCCCTAAAGGCCAAAGGGCGTGTGCTTTAGCCGTTCGGTGCCGTTCAAGAAAAACCGTGGAGCTTCTTATTATACTCATACTGCTTTTTTGTCGTTTTCTTCTTTTTTTCTCGGATTCGGAGATGTTACGTACGAAATTAATTTCTTGTGTTTGTTTTGACCGAACAAATGAATGAAGACTATTTACTTTCTTGTCAAAGCCTTGGCGAAGTTTTTTTTCTTGTTTTTTTTCTTCATTGGCCGAGCGACTGAAAAATTCTTCCCGAAAGAACAGAATCAAGCACCGGCTGACAGGACAGTAGGAAGAAACCAAACAGAACCTATAGCGGTACCTGCTAGTATCCTATGATGTGGTTGTACTTGACTCCGCTGCTATGGTCTCGAAGTAATTCATTGTGGTGGCGTATGGCAAGTTTTGATTTATCGTACTATCGATTTTTTAGATGTATATTTGAAAAATGAAAAAATACACGTCACTCAGCTGTGAGATCGACCGAAAATGATTTTTGATCAAAACTCAGCTCTGCAAGCTGCGCGTGATTCTTGGATCGTGCGTGTTACGGGGTGTGTGTACCCTCGTGAAGGATATGACTCCCCTGCTAATGCCAGGGTCAGCAGAACTAAGATGTTCAACTTTGTTTTGGGCAGTGCTGTGTATGGTATCAGACAAGTTGTAACGTATCCCCAAGAGTTTTGCCCTTCATCCGTCCGGGGTCCCCGTGTTTTTTCTGCGGGCACTGCTGACCGAACGGTTCGATGTATACGTCGAATATTGAAATCGCAGTAGCGTTTGCAATGTTCTCAACCCACAACTCATACCTGGTACGGCGTGAAGCACCAAACATGTTTCGATTTTCGAGTTGGTTGCACTTTTTTTTATCAGTTTTTCCAAAACGCGCGGCGAAGCCGCGCTCGGGTCGGAGCATTAGCCTGGGTTGGGGTTGGGGTTAGGGTTAGGGTTAGGGTCAGGGCTAGGTTGGGTCGACGCCCTCGGCAAGATTGCACGACTAATGACAAGTCGCTAGGCTGCGGAGAGGCCCTCCTACAAGCTAGGAGACCCAGTAAGTCCAACAGTCGGCTCCTCCAGAGTATGGCTGACTGTAGGTCCGACTACTGTAGTAATAGTAGGTACAGAAGTAGAGTGTGAAATTCGATGCGCGTCGACGAGGGCAGAGGGGGCTGCAGTCTTCTCGCGATAAAAGTTAGAGGCGCGTGCCGTAGTGGGGAGGGCGTAGAAGATCCTGCTTCGTGACCCCGGATCTGAGTTACGTCTAATAGGGAGGGAGGAAGAGAAAGAAGCGCGGAAGAAAGTAGATGGGATGAACAAAAACGAGACAAAACAAGAAGTGACTGAAGTTCGAGCTAACTACCACAACCAAGTCGTGACGGTTTATCCCTCACACAGATGGCGATCTAGATCATATAGATCATATAGATCATCTACAGTAGAGCGTGCATCTGCCTATATGAGATGTTGTGCACGATCTGTACATGGGGTACAGGTCCAACCCCGGAAACGTTTGCTAGATCATGCAGATCGCACGGCTCCTGCCCGGTAGGTGGAGCTACTGTAGATCATACACATGTTCCCCTGAAGGATCTAGATCGTCAAGTGGGGGTCGGTGATCTGCCCCACGTTTGAACCAGTTCAATAGCATCTACGAAACAGTCTTTTTGTTTATTTGTGTTGTTGATCGTCGGTGCTACTGCTGCTGTTTGTTTTTTCGTCGTCATTTTGTTGAAGGGTGTGTTTTGCTTGCGAGAAGCACCGCCGGAAGTTGACATGTAGTTCGATTATTATTAGTAGCTACTGCCTGTAGTTGCTGACTGAAGTCGGTGCGCCTGCGTAATGATTTTTGACTGGTGATGAATGATTTTGGCTAATTTTTCGATTGTACTCGTGCATTTGTTTTTTGTTTGTCCTTTCCCCCAACCGTCCTCGTAATGATTATTCTTTTTTTTTCTCAGGGAGGTCAAGAACACCGTGCCCAGCCTTTATCGATGACCAACAACGATACTACAGCGCTCGATTTGAGCGCTGCGGACCTCGGGGGTGGGTTGTACGGTCCCCTTTCTTCGGCATTACAGCGACCACGTGAGTGTGGAAACCCACGTGTTTTATTTAGCTGTTTCAAATACGTCAGCCGTGGGTTCGATCGGTTTAAGGCTCGATACTCATCTTTGCAAGCTTCGTGATACCCCCGCCATGCGTTTGGTGACACGTATTACTGTTCAAAGATACATGACCTTTTTGTTTTCTTCTTTTCGATGCTCCTGAAGATCCGGATAAAAAAAAGCTTCTTAAGCTCCTTACACTTTCGTTTGTGTACCAGTTTTTGTCCGTCTGCAAAACGCGGACTTGGGTGTTAACCTCGCCCCTTCGGTTGAGTCAATTCACCGTGGACTTGCCAGCCTTCGTCGGGCGAACCCTATAGGGTTCGGCCGAGAAGGTGAGATAGCCACCCAGGAATTGACAGCTCTATCCACCCCCCATGGAGGTTGCGCCATCCGGGGTTGGTTTTGTACTACGGTTGGCACGCGTTTTTTTCATGGTAGCCGAGGGACTGAAAAAATAGAAGGCACTACGTACGTAGAGCTGTGAGGTCGAAGATTTCGTCGAAACTCACCCTTGCAAGCCGTGAGTATTAGAGCTGTGAGGTCGAAGATTTCGTCGAAACTCACCCTTGCAAGCTGTGTTAATATTACGGTCGCGCGTGTTGCTGGGTGTGCGTCCTCATTAAGGGTCATAGGTCGGCGACTCCGCCTAGAACTAGCTTGTGCCATGGTGAACAAGGGATACCCGGTGTACATGTTATATTTCAGGTTACTGAATGGATTCGTACATTTGGTCCAAACTAATGTGCCCATTATGGCCGCTTTTTTAAGGGGGGGCATCTGTATACTCTTGTTGTCGCGTCGTTTTTGTTTTCGGGGAGAAGGTGTACTCATTTCATGCATGAGACTATTTTAGATTGGGGACGTGATGAAAGATGTTGAAAACGTCGTTTTGTTTTGTTTTTGTGTTTCGCGAAAAATATTTGCTGATGTCCGTTGTTAGCAGAGCGAAATTAATGGCACACAGAAAATGAAAAGCATACACCAGTTTTCAGGCGAGCTCTTTTGCGTTTCGTCTTTGTTCGATTGAGGCCGTGTGTACCTCGTAAGACCAGCTCAAAAACACGAACTTGTGTCAAACGCTTTTACACGGAGGCGGGTTCTTTTTTACCCCCAGTTTTTTGTTTTATATTTTATCCTTGGCGACGGCGGATCTCCGTAAAATTTTGTCGTCGTCGTCGTTGTCGTCGTCTGCTGCTGGCTTTCAGCGGTGTCCCCTACCTTCCAAGGCGCTTTCGGTCTGGACGACGCGGTATCACCGGCTGTAGCGGTACCGGTGAGGAAATCTTCCAAGACCGCGCCATCAACTCCTTCACACAGGGCCGGAAGGGGAAAGAGGAGAGCCGGGGATTGGGGGGAGTTGGCGAGGAGCGCCGACGCCTTTGCGTCTTCCAACAGGTGAGGGTGCCATACCGTTGGCGCAGAGTCTGACGGTACGTGGTCTCCTTCCCTAGACTGACTTTGTCCCTGTCTCCTCGACATCGAGCCCGAGCTCTCTCTCGAGGTTCCCTTCCCTTCCCTTTCTTCATCCCCCCTCTTTTTTTCTACATCTGGCTTTCTCTCTCACTCGCCGCCCCCTCCTCCCCCCCCCCCCTGGCCTGGCTGGTGAATATCCGACGTGCTCCGTTCCGGCATAGTAAGGATGCGAGGCTCTATGATCATACCACTACGGCCATGCACAAGCTGAGTACCCCCCCACACTTTTTTTCTACATTTCGCTCTCTCTCGCTCTCCCCCTCACCCCCCCGCCCCCCATGCTATTGACACTCATTTTAGCGAGCGCAGAAATTCGTAAGCCCCACCCCCCTCCCCCCTCCCCTACTCTCCTGCGAAAACCTGGCACCTCCCCCCCCTCCCCCGCCCTTTGTGATGCTGCAACGTTTTTTTCCTTGCGTTTGTTTTTCAGGTCGAGACAAGGGAGCCTCAGCGGTGGGTCCGCACGCGTCTATCCTTTCCACACCTCGAAGGCAGGGGTGCCAGTGGCTGCTGTTGAAACAGCTGAGGATGAGGAGGGGGAAGGGGAGATTGGGGGGGGGGGGGGGGGAGGAGGAGGAGGACAGAGGGAGGGAGGAGGGGGGCGAGGCGGCTGTCGAGCTGATGTCTATGCAGCTGTTGCCCGCGCCTGTGCTTGCGCCTAGGCTTCAGTCGGTGCATTATAAGAAGCTGTTTAAGCCGAATTTAATCGTAAAGTTCGCGGAAGATTCTCCGGCTTTCCGGAGGAAGGTGGACACGCTCGATCGGAACGTGGAAGGTGAGTGCTTGGTGGAGGCGGTATTTAGGGGGGGGGGAGGGGGGGGGGGGGGGGGCGTGATTGTGTAGATGTTGGTATTGGGAGGAAGTTCGCGGAAGATTCTCCGGCTTTCCGGAGGAAGGTGGACACGCTCGATCGGAACGTGGAAGGTGAGTGCTTGGTGGAGGCGGTATTTAGGGGGGGGGGAGGGGGGTGGGGGGCGTGATTGTGTGTGTGTGTTCTTCACATTAAACCGTTCTTCTACTCGTCGACATCCAGCACACCCAGTGTCCGTACTGATTCTTCACCCTAGAAAGATCAGCTCTGTGGTCACAAGCCACGACACAGAGATAATGCATCGTAATGCATTCGACAACGCAATGTCATGCCCTAGTACTGGGTACGACAGGCACAACATACATACGTCAGCAACAGAAATACATTGGAAGAGAGAAATACGAAATAAACAAAAACAAAAACAAAAACAAAAACAAAAAACAAAAAACAAAATAAGAAAACAAATAAAAACAAAGATAAAAATAAAACAAAAAATGAAACAAACAAAATGAAGGGGAAATCGAAGAAACAACCCAACCGCAAAGGAGAGCCAAAGCTCGGAAAAGAAACATAATAAAATGAAATAAAATAAAGTAAAGTAAAACCAAAATAAGATAATCCGAACACGAGCCAAAAAACCTGGACACGCAAGGAGGGAACAAAGGGGAAAAAAATACCCCAGAGAAAGACGAAAAGTGCTATGTACCTACTAGTCGGCCTGGTACCTTGCTACCCTGTCTGCCATCTCCTTCCTGCCTTCGTTCACCGCGGTCTCCCTTCTATTCCTCCTGTTGCCCCCCCTGCCCCCATTCCCTTGGACGGCTTTCCTTCTACTCCTCCTGTTTCCCCCCCTCCCCCCTTTGTGTTCTTCTCATTATGTAGATGTTGGTATTGGGAGGGAGGAATGGTGTTTGCTGGCGGGTAGGAACCTGATGGTGAAATAGTCGTAAGATTCTGTGGCGTTCCGGATGAAGGAGGGTCCGCTCGACCGTAACGTCAAAGGTGTGGGTTTTGGCACTTTTGGGGGGGGGCGGGGGAGCGGGGGTACTCGATATTCATTCATGGCCGTAGACGTATGACCATAGACCCTCACATCCCTACAATGGCGGGACGCAGCACGTCGGGTTTTCACCAACCAGGCAGATATTGCTTGCACCAAGCGCGAAGCGGGGGGGGGGGGGGGTAGGGGGGGTCGGTGTTAGTGATTTTGGTGGTGGTGGCGCGGTGTTGGCTGTGGGCGTGTTGGTACTGGTGTTGGGGTTGGGGCGGAGGCATTTTTGTTGATGGTGTTGGCGGTGGGTTTTCGGTATGCAGCACTGGTTTTTGGTAGAAGCGCCACCATGTGCGGATTGGGGAAAGCTACCCCAAAGGAAAACTCCAGCGTTAACCTATGTTCCATTACCCGTCCGCTCGTTCCCTGTCCCCTGGTGCGGTACTCTACGCCTCGGTGGGCAACTCCAGGACCTGGTGTCTTTACGTTCGCAAGTGCGGTAGCAGTCGCTGTTTCAGGGCTACCCCCTTTGGAGCTCTAAAACCCCTCCCTATACTAATTCCAAGTAATTTTGTACCAACAACGGCTTTCCAGCTGCAAAGGCGTTAGCCCACGTTAGACCTGCACACGTGTTTTTAGGACAACCTACTTGAAATTTGAGTTGGTTCATCTTTTCCCCAGTAGTAAAAAAGGTTCAACATATATATACCAGGTATACGTTTCTGACGTACGTCCTTCTGTCCCCTGTCCCCTGTTGCTG
Source organism: Undaria pinnatifida (assembly GCA_012845835.1). Taxonomy (NCBI): domain Eukaryota; class Phaeophyceae; order Laminariales; family Alariaceae; genus Undaria; species Undaria pinnatifida. The sequence goes on from JABAKD010000005.1 coordinate 3,723,715, forward strand.
TATTTTAGGCCTCCGTGGGCAACTCCAGGACCTGGTTTCTGTCGCTCGCAAGTACTGTGGCGGTGGCTTCACGTTCTGCGATCACGGAAGGGAGCTGGCGGGAATCCTAATGAACCTCAAGGGGTGAGTGGGGGGGGAAGAAGGGAGGGAGGGGAGGGGAGGGGGGGGGAGGGGGGTGTATTGGTTTGTTGCTTGCCTTTAGTCGTTCGACGATTTTGTCGAAGCGGGGCGAAGCCAAATAACTACACCCAAGATATGTATCTCGAGCTTGGCAACGCCCCCCCCCCCCCCCCCCACCCCCCCCCTATTGCTGTCTTGCCTCCCCTCTTAGCTTCTGCGCGACCGTCGAAAACCGAAAATCAGTCCGAGCGTGACCTGTCCTGTCCTGCCCTGGCCTGTCTGTCTAAATTAGGGTTAGGACTAAGGTTAACTAGAGACAGGGATAGGGTGCGGATAAGGACAGGGGTAGGAGTAGGCTAGCGTTTGAGAGTAAAGACAGGGTTACGGTGCGGATAAGGACAGGGGTAGGAGTAGGCTAGCGTTTGAGAGTAAAGACAGGGTTACGGTGCGGATAAGGACAGGGGTAGGGGTAGGGCTGCGCCTTAACTCTACCCCTGTCTTTTTCAGCGCCCCATCCCTGTCTCTACCCTTAACCTTACTTAGCCCAAACCCTACCCCTGTCCTTATCCGCACCCTAATCCTGTCTCTACCGCTGTCCTTATCTACACCCCAACCCTGTCTCTACTCTTGAACGCTAGCCCTAACCCTACCCCTGTCCTTATCCGCACCGTAACCCTGTCTCTACCGTCAACCTTACCCCTAACCCTACCCCTGTCCTTATTCGCAACCGTAACCCTGTCTCTACCCTTGACCTTACCTAACCCTACCCCTGTCCTTATCCGCACCCCAATCCCTGTCGTTATTTGCACTCGAACCCTACCCTTGACCTTACCCAGCCCTACCCCTGTCCTTGTCTCCTGTAGTTATTCGCACTCGAACCCTGTCTCTACCCTTGACCTTACCTAACCCTACCCCTATCTCTACCGTTGACGTTTACCCTTGTCCTTATCCGCACCCCAACCCCTGTCTTATTCGCACTCAAACCCTGTCTCCACCCTTGACCTTACTTGAACCTACCCCGGTCTCTTCCCTTCATCTTACCTAACCCTACCCCTGTCCTCATCCGCACCCCAACCCCCGTCCTTATCCGCGCCCTAACCCTGTCTTTACCCTTAACCTTGCATAGCATTACGCCTGTCTCTACCCTTGGTCTTACCTACCTTTACTCCTAACACTGAAATCCCAGCCCTAACCCTATCCCTGACGTTATCTCTAGTCTTATCTGGCCCTTCTTTTTTTTCGGGGGAATTTGTTCATTCAGGACAAAGTGTTATATTTAATAAAAACAAGGGAACATATAGGCTTTTGCGTATTCCGTTGGCCCTAATTACTATGGTCCTCCGTAAAAATAGCCATACAGTGCATACCCCGGTTTAACAGCGCCCAGGATAAGAGCGTTCGGGACTTAAGAGCGGTCAAATCGGCATGTCCCGCCTATTCTAAAATCCATATATTTCCTGCTACAGATACGAGCATTGTCTAGTTAGGAGCGCGTGTTTGGGCTTGTCACCTTGTCACGAGGCGCTCTCGAATCGGGGTACCCACTGTATTCCTTGCCCTGTCCCGTACCGTATTCCTAATTATTAGCCTTAACGTACCCGTGACCCTACCACGCCCCCGGCTCCAACCCTAACGCTAACCCTTGCCGTGTCTTGCCGTACCAGGGACACCTGGTTCCCGCGGCTGGGATCGTTGGCCCCGACGCTCGTTGCTCTCGGGAAGGTGATGGAAGAGATTCAGAGGCTGCACGAAAAGACCTTGCTGCAGTCGTTGGAGAGCACTTTCTGCAGCCCGATGGAGGACTTTGTAAAGCGGGAGGTCAAGACCATTCGGAAGGTGACATACATAACGCGTTTTTTTTTTGTAATAGACGTTATGTCTGGGACGCGGAGGTGGCAACTTTTTTCGTTTTTTGTCGGAGATGTTTTCTGAATGACGGAGCCCCTTAACCCAAAATCGTCGGAATTTCAGTTTTCCCCCTCCTCCCCAACATTTTTCGTTTGTATATTTGTAAATAGGTCACGGGGTTGTTATGCGGATAGCGCTTACTTTTTTCCCAGTCAGTTTTTGCCTCCGAAGGGTATAGTGCTCCCCAGTTGAGCCGCAGAAAAAAAAAAAAACGGTGCACGGTTTACCATAGCATGGGTCATGGTACTGTACCCTGCTGTTTTTTGTAGGTGTATGTATACCTGGTATGTACCCTGCTTTTAGCTTCGTGCCGTTAGTGTTGGTTGGGCTTTACTTTTTAAAATTATTCTAACGACGTCAGCTGTGAGTTGGACGAATCTAGGGTTGTCGCTCATCTTTGCAAGCTGCGTACTATATCGCTCGCTCGCTTGTCTTAAGTAAGTTTCACAAATCAAAACTCAAACTCTCCGTCTCTTGTCTCTCCGTCTCTTATCTCGTTCGCTCCACACACACAACGCACTGTTTTGTACGTCCACCTCCCTCTCCCTTTCCACCCCTACCCCCTCCCTCTCTCACATTTCCACATTATTTAACTGGAAGTCCTTATTTCCTGCTTCAGTCATGTTTATTTATTATTTGCATCCCTCGTCATGGCGTTTTTTCCCATTGCAGTCCTGGTTGATTTATTATTTGCGTCCCTCATCATCCTGTGTTTCCCGCCGCCGCCGCTGCTTCTGCCGCTATTGCGTTACACACGTACAACAGATGAAGCAGGACATGAACCGATTAGGGGAAGACTACGAGCACTCCATGGCACGATTCCTGCAACTCAAGCGCAACTCAGAGGAGAGCGTTACCCAGGTACGGGGAATGCCAGGGCGGGGGGGGGGGGGGGGACGGCGCGGGGGGCGGTTATGTTTGTGGACTCCACGCCGGCAGCAAGCTGGGGAGAGAGTAAGGGGAGATGGAGCAACGGCCAACATTGGTTGGTTGACTTCTTGTCGGAACCTGTTCACGTGTTGATTTTGTCCCTGGTCGTGAGCAATGGCATTCGAAGTTTAATTTTTATCATGACAAGGATAGAGTTTGAGCAGCTTTTACTAACTCGTGCTCGTGTGATTTGTTGCTCTGAAGCATCCATCGTTAACATATCGTCGACAGAAGTGTTGATTTAGTACCTGGTCATGAGCCGTGAACGTGCACATTTTTGAATGTTTATCGTGAAAACGCTAGGGTTTGAGCAGCTTCTTTGTTAGTTCGTACTCGTACAATATAGTTCTGAAATATACATCGTTAAAACGTCGTTGACAGAAGCAAGGCTGTGGTAGGTGGGACACGTGCTGCTACGGGGGAGGCTGGTATACACAGGATTTTTGCGGCAGGGGCGGCGAAGACGAGGTCGTGATAGATTGCTTTGTTCAAATATTTCGATACACGACCATCGTCAACCAATCGTGGCGAAGCCTTTACCGCCAACCAAGCCATTGTTGGAGCCACTAGACCGTTTATGGTACACCGACCTAGACTATGTCATAGATTTTTTGGTATTTGTCCCCTTAAGATGAAGGTGCCGATTTTTAAGATTTCCAAACTGTTATATGGGTAAAACTCGATATCTCGATGCAGAAGCTACCTACCAAAAATAAGTTGAGTATATTCGAAGGCACTGGTTAGGGGGTGGTTGTGCGAATTCGAACCCCCCAAAAAAACACGCAAACGCGCTGTAGCGTCGATACGCACTACAAACCAATGTTCGAGGGTCAAGCGGCAGCTGCTCGGCAAATCGCCCAGGAGGCTGCCGCACCTTTGCGTGTGCGTGTGCGCAGGGGCAAAGTTGCGGCCTAATTAGACACGGTCTTGAGTCAGCATGTGGAGACGTAACTTGTCCCGATCTCCGCCTAAGATCGGGATGAAACACCATTTTTCGTGGGATTTTTTTTCATCTTGGAATTTGTCAGGATCAACATTCGTCTCCACATGCAGTGTACACAGATTTTTCTTTTGGTGGATGTTGCTAACATTAAGATCTGCTACCTAGATGAAACTGCTATAAACAGTGGCCTGATCAAACATCGTCACCCAATCATATCGTCGACCAACCATTGTCAACCAATCGTCGTAGTCCAACCATTGTCAACCAATCATCGCAATCCAACCGCTGTCAACGAATCATATCACCAATCATATCGTCAACGATTTATGTCGCCAACCAATTGCCGTGGGACAGGCGAAAGCGGCGGAGGTGGCGCTTGCCAAGAAGAGGTTCGAGATGGCCCGCTTCGACCTCGTTCACCACCTCAGCCAGCTGGAGACCAAGAAAAAGCATCAGGTCGTAGAGAGGTCAGTTACTGCTGTATATTCTCTATTCTCAACAATGCAGCGTCTGCTAACATCAACCTGAAAACAGCAACAACATTCACAACAGCAACTACCTGCCCCAAACCGTGATTTTTTTAACACTTTCTGACCCGACCCGCAAGGTCTCGAAAGCCTCCTGACCCGACCCGACTGACCCGTGAGATTAGGAAAACTCCCGACCCGACCTGTGCCCGGTTGCTGCCTTGGTTGCTACTCCTGAACCGACTCGACCCGGCCCGACTCGTGAGATTTGAAAGCCGACCCGACCCGACCCGAATCGACCCGACCCGTGAGTTTGAAAACCTCCCCACACGACACGACCCGACCGACTCGCGCCGACCCGTGCCGGATTGCTGTCTTGATTCCTGGCAGGACTTGCACGGCGCTGTACGCGTTCCTGAAGCTGTTCCGGCAGTGCCAGACCCTGCTCGATTCCATGGAGCCGCACTTGGTGGAGCTGCAGCAAGCGCTCGGACTTTCCCGAGCGGTGAGCACAGCAGTAGTAGAAAAGCACTAATGATTAGGTAGTAGGACTAGTAGGTAGTAGGTGGAGGAGAGTAGTAGTCGGAAAAGTAGTAGTAATGTGGTAGTAGTAGTTGCGAGTAGCCAAGGTAGAGGCCTGCACCATGTTTTTTCCTGCAGGGTTCTTTACTTGATAAAACACTCCATATTTCATTCAAAAGTGAACATATTTTGAGTAAGAACTGAAAGCGCAACCGGATGACCAAACTCATGGCCCAAGCATAAAAAAAAGTCAAAATTTCAACACGATAAGGAAATCACAACGATTTTGCGTGAATGAACCCGGCCTTTCAGAAAACACTCAATTGCCTAAAATTGCTACCTCTAGCGTACGGAGCACGCATCAGTTTTAGTAGTAGTAGTAGTAGTAGTAGTAGTAGTAGTAGTCGTGGTAGTAGTAGTAGTAGTAGTAGTAGTAGTAGTAGTAGTAGTAGTAGTAGTATAGTAGCAGCAGCAGTAGTAGTACAGTAGTAGTATAGTAGCATAGTGGTAGTAGTAGTAGTAGTAGTAGTAGTAGTAGCAGTAGCAGTAGTAGCAGTAGCAGTAGCAGTAGCAGTAGCAGTAGCAGTAGCAGAAGTAGCAGCAGCAGCACCCTATCCCTCACCCCTGGCCGCCGCCCCCTGGTGACCCGTCAAGGCCGTCAATATCTATCTTTGAACGTGATATACCAGGTTCTATTTCTAGTGTGGGGAGTTCCTTGACGGCTGGCCGTCAATTACTTGACGGCTGGCCGTCAATTCCTTGACGGCCGTCCGTCAACGGGCAAGAATACCGTCAACCCACTCGCCCACCCCTTACCCCTGCTACCCCCACCGCCTCCTTTCAGGACCTTGTGCGCGAAGACGGGGAGTGGGGGGAGGAGCGAGCGAGGCTGGAGGTGTCTCTCTCCGAAGGACTCCCCCAGACCACATTCGCACGGTCTTTCAGCAGCATCCCCTCCCCCTCCCCAACCCTGGGGAGCGCAGCTACCGCCTCCACCCTTAGCAGCACGTGGGCGGGGGCTAGCGGAGGCAGCACGCCTCGATTTTCTCCCTCGGCTACTTCCGCTGCGGCTGCTTCCGCTGGTGCTGCTGCTTCCGCTGGTGCTGCTGCTTCTTCTTCTGCTGCTGCGGCTGCTGCTGCGGCAGCAGCAGCAGTGGCTGGAGGCGCTGGACCGTTGTCGTCCGCGTCCATGATGCATGGGAGGGCGTTAGGGTCGAGTGGCATATTCCCGCTTTCAGGGTCTACACCACCCACCCCAGGGGGAGTAGCGCTAGTCCCCTCTTCCACCCCAATGCGGGCGGCGCATAAACGCGCTGCGTCCATAGCTGCGCGGTTATCAGGAGGCGGCAGCAGCGGCAGCGGCGGTGGTAGCGGCAGCGGAGGCGGGGGTGGGGTCGGGGGCGGGGGTGGCGGCACCGCTGGCAACGGAGGAGGCGGGGCCAAGGTGGGGGGTGGCGGAGGCGTCGCCGGAGGAGGGGCCGGGGGAGGAGCGGTAGCCATAGCAGGGGCAAGAGCGGGGGTGGGAAATGTGGAAGTTGGAGACGATAGCCAGGCGTTTAGCCCTTCCCCTGGTCCTACGAGGGGGGGGGCGTTATCGGCCGGGAAAGGGGGCGGGGTGGGAGGGGCGAGACTGGGCCCCGCCGCGGGGGGAAGTTGGGATGATGAGGAGCTGTGGGATGAGGATGGTGTTCCGCGCGGGGAGGGGGGAGGTGCGGCGGCGGCGGCGGCGGTGGCGGCGGCTGCTGCGGGTGCTGCCGCTGCAGCGGCGGCGGCGACGTCGACGGGGACGGCGACGGCGACGACGGTACCGGCTACTGGCAATGACGCGAAAAAATTAAACGCGGGTGGTGTACCTGGTGGTGCGGGGGGGGGACCTTTGTGGTCTCCCCGGCAACGGCGAAAGAAGGTGGGTAGAGAAGTGTGAGGGGTGGGGGGGGGCGTGAGATCGAGACGCTCGTTGGGTGGGGTGGGGGGTTGGGGGGGAAGGGGAAGGGGGGGGCGAGAAGTGTGAGGGGTGGGGGGGGGCTTGAGATCGAGACGCTCGTTGGGTGGGGTGGGGGGTTGGGGGGGAAGGGGAAGGGGGGGGCGGGAGTTGGTTCGAAATCGAGACACTCTTTTTTTGTGGTATACACGGTAGGTGTGATATACCTCTACCGCTTTACCGAGCGAGTTTGAACGCTCCACCGTCGCGTTTGTGATATTTAGCGACCGTGCTACTTTCGTCAACAACCTGATCTGATTTCCCTCGCTCCTCCCTCCCTCCCTGATTGCCTGCCTGCCTGCCTGCCTGCCTGCCTGCCTGCCTGCCTCCCCTCCACATCCCCACCCTTGCTGTTCCTGGCTTCCACCTGACTTGGATCGCGATTTCACTCTATTCCGGCGGCCGTGGTTGGTGAATTTCAGCAGGAAGGTTATTTGTGGAAGAGAAGTAACAACGTCAGGAAGGACTGGCAGCGGCGCTACTTCTTCATTCAGGCAAGAGCCCCCAGTGATTGATTTGTTTTGGGGGGGGGGGGCTGTAGAAAGATACGGGATGTTGGAATGGGGGGTGTCGGGCTCGTAAGAAAAGGCTTGCACCGGCGCTACTTCTTCATTCGGGCAAAAGCCCCTACCATGTTGTGATCGATACGTTTTGGCGGGGGGGTTGTAGAGAGATGCGGAGATGTTGGAAACGGGAGTGTTGGGGATTTGTAAGGAAATACTGACAGCGGCTCTACTTGTGCATCCAGGCGAGCAAATATGTCGGTTGACGGCGCAGTCTGTCCCTTATTCCCCCGACTAAGACTAGTACGGTATCTTGTGCCGATTCTTGTGCCGATGGGGAGAGAGGGAAGGTGTACTCATTTTGTGCATGACCGTAGTCGTATGACCATAGACCCTCGCATCCCTGCTATGCCGGGACGGAGCTCGTCGGGTTTTCACCAACCAGGCAGACATTGCCAGCACCAAGTGCGAAGCGCCGTGAGGTGTTCGGCGAGTCGCATGAAGGGTGAACTGCATCCTTCCAAGAACCGCTCGTAAGACGGACTCCAGCACCGGTGGTTTTGGGGCGAGGAGGGGGAGGGCATTTTTTGCTTGTCTTCGTCGAGTGACCGTTTACCGCGCATTCTTTGTAAGACAGAGAACCGTTCCTAGTCCTAAGGGGGACCGTCTCCAAAACTTACGCGCCAATTGCGTTTTTGCTGTACATTTTTGTTTTGTATTTTCGGCTCATTGTATCTCCCCCTTGTGTAGCCGTCTTTGGCCATAATTTATTTCGTAGGATAGCAATCGTTTATCACTGTTTTTTTTGCCCATGTATAACGTTTTGCTTATCTGATCCCCTTCTTCCTGAAACTCCGCCGCATATTCGAAATTTATTTGTTTTGAACGTTCTGTTTGTATTTTTTTCAGGGCGGAGAGCTTTTCTACCACAAGCAGGAGGCGGACGTGAGTCCTGCTGTTCGCGTGTGCGATATTAAGCTGTGCCACGTGAAGTCTTGCCTCAAGGAAACGGATCTGCGATTTTCTTTCGAGATTATCTCTCCCCAGCAAAGAACCTACGTGCTGCAGGTGGGTTGGTAGCAGTGGTTTTTTTCTGGGGGGGGGGGGGGGGGTCAATTGTTGACGTTTTTGTTGTTGGTTGTGGTTGTTTTGAGGTGGGGGTGTTGGTGTCATTTTTGGTGTTGGTGTCGTTGTTGTTGTTGTTGTTGCCGTCGTCGTCGTCCTCGTCTTCGTCCTCGTCGTCGTCGTCGTTGTTGTTTCGGTGTTTGATATGGTCGGGGTGGTGTTGTCGGTGGTGATTGTGGTGATGATGACGATATCGTTTTATGTTTTTGCTTGGTGATGGTGGTGTTCACTCACGGTTTTGTTTTGTTGTTGTTGCTTTTGTCGTTGTTAGTGGTTTTGGTGTTGTTACGGTTGATATCTGTGTCGGAGATATTGTCGTTCATTGCAGCGTTGGTGCTGTGTGCAATGTCCGGGCCTTCGTTTCAGGAGATCACCGCCAGCCCTGTTCCGGTCTAACTTCGCCAAAACCGACTTCGTGCTGTTGACCGTTTCCTCTTCCAACGTGTGTTCAACGAATCCTAATATTTTCGTGAATTTCAGGCGGAGGATGAGGAGAGCCACCAGGAGTGGGTGAACGTGATCAAGGCGGAGATTGAGCATCTCCTCTCAGCCTCGCAGGTATGATGTGATTCGATGCTAGCAGTCCCTCCCTCCCCCATCTCAGCTTGCGGGTTTTTGGTTTTGCTTTGGGTCATCATGCACACCGTGTTGCTTGTTCTCGACTTTGGGTTGTCTGGTAGTTGCAGGCTCTGTAGCCCTGTTCGTTTTTTTTGCTTGCGGTTTGTGTTTATTATGACCAGTTTTTTTGTTTCGTTTTTTTTAGTCTCCTTGGCTTTTTTCGTGCACATGTCGGTGTGCTTCGCGTTGCTACTGCTCTGTAGAGCGCAATCGTACAGACAGCAGACAAGACAGTATTTTTGCGTTTCTCTATATTTTCGTATTTTTGTAATTAGCAGCAGTAGCCTTTGTTGGGTAATTTCATTTTTAGTTTCGATTTTTCGTTTCAGTAAACCCTTCCTCTTTTTTTTTTCTCTTTTTCTCGCGCAGCCGACGACGGAAGACTGGGAAACGGATTGGCAGACGTCTCCCGCCGGCGTGGTGAGGGAAGGTGGGCCAAGCTCAGCACCCGACAAGACCCACAACAACGCACAGCTCGTCAAACTCGTCGAGGTACGTTCATACCATATGATAGGGGATGGCATGGGATGGCATGGCATAGCATGGTATTTTACGGTATGGTATGGTATGGTATGGTAAGGTATGAAAGTGTTATGGCATCGATTTGGTATGGATATTGTTTAATATGTGTATCGTTTGAAGATGGGCCTTGTTTCCGCGACAGGAGGGAGTTTCACTGAAACCATGTAAAACAGCTAGGAAAAAAAACGCGCATTTGATGTACTGGGCGCAGTTCGGTGCGAGTCGACGATGAAAGGGCTGAAGTCTTATGGTCGCGACAAAGATTAAAGCGCGTACCGTAGTGGGGAGGGGGCGAGAACAGCCTGCTTGGTGACCCCGGATCTGAGTTACGCCTAGGAGGGGGGACCGATAAGGAAATAGGGGGGGACGGAGAAGGAAAGAGTGCGAAGATGATCGATGGGATGTATAAACCGATACCTCTCCCGGAGCAGATGTTGAAGCGTAGATGTCGTCGTGAAGGGTCCAGGCGCCGAGTTCCCTTGTCGACCATCGTTCACAGCAGACGCGGGCTGAAACTGTATTTTTCTTGTATGTAGCAAGGAGAATGCAAAGCTAGATCTGACTCGAGGGGGACCGAGGGTGCACCCTGAGTATGCGACGGGACTAAGGTCGGCGGCTATTCTTCGGGGACGGGTCAACGCCGTCAATGAAGGGGAGACAGCTCGCGTCCAGAGATGTCACATGGCCTGACCGGCGACGTGTCCCGTCGGGCATGCGTGTAACGATCTACGATAGGTATCTACGACCCTGTCGTCCACAGATGAGCAAAAATAACAAACCTGAAGTCCTAGTACTCTTTCTTTTCTTGCGTTTTTTAAAGATTGTGTTACAGTCGTGTTTTTTTTTTACGCGCGCCCTCGATTGAAAGGGTGTTTATGTTATTTTTTTGTTCCAGAAAGTCGAGCCAAACACGCTCTATAATATATACTTGGCTTTCCATACTTTTTGTTTCAGGCAAACCCGGAGTGTGTTGACTGCGGCGCGCCGGAGCCGGACTGGGCGAGCATCAGCCTCGGGGTGGTGATGTGCATAGAGTGTTCCGGGATTCACAGGGCGATGGGTGTTCACGTTTCCAAGGTGGGAGAGGAAGGGGAGGGAGAGGAGGGGGGGGAGGAAGGGGGGGAGGTAGGGCAGCGTTGAGGGTGCATGCAAGATAATGGTGGGGAGGGGGGGAGGAGGGAGGGAGGGAATTAGGAAGGGGAGGGATGGGATGGGATGGGATGGGATGGGATGGGATGGGATGGTATGTTACGATATGTTACGGTATGGGGTGGGGTGGGGTTGGGTGTGGTATGCTGTGGTGTGGTGTGGTGTAGTATGCTGTGGTGTGGTGTGGTGTAGTATGCTGTGGTGTGGTATGCTGTGGTGTGGTATGCTGTGGTGTGGTGTGGTGTGGTAGGGTTGGTGTGGTATGGTATGGTATGGTATGTTGTGCAGGGTTTATGTCGCACACGATGGATTAGACCAACCAGATCGTCCATCGCAGATGTACACGAGCCCATGCAGATCAAAGATGCTCTAACAGAAGACCGCGGCTTTGGCCGCCTACACCGAAACTGACCGCACCCACCCACCCACCCACCCACCCACCTTTGTATCTGCCTTCCTCTATAACACTCCATCCCAGGTTCGGTCTTTGACTTTGGACCGATGGACTGGTCCTCTGCTAGACCTTCTGCTCAAGGCGGGAAACGAACGAGCCAACAAGGTATGCTTTCAAGTAATACACTATATATACTAGGTGAACAGGCTACGGTAACACTATCTGTGCCCATTTTTTGGGGGTCCGCACGCCTCGTGTTATGATGCTCATTTTAGTCTGGAGGGTCGGTCGGTCAAGCTGTCAAACCAGAGACGGGTTCTTTCAGGCGCGTCAAGACGCCAGGTGGTCTAACTCCAAGTACCAAAATTTGATGTGTGTCTTCCCAAAAAATGTCTGCAGAGAGGATGAAAAGATAAACGAAGTCATATTCAGGGGTTTTCACGGATAATGACCCGACCCGCCGATCGTGTCAAAAGGTTATCAAAACCTCGCGGGTGGACCTCGCGGGTGGTCGAGTGGGGTCTGGTCAGGGTGTTTGAAATCTCATTGGACGGGTCGGGTCGGGTCGGGCCAGGAGGTTATTTCAAATCTCGCGGGCCGGGACGGGTTACCCTGACTCTCGCCCCGAAAGACCTGGTAGTATTGCGGTCATATGACATTTTTCTTTTGTTCTCACCGGGTTGAGATTACTGTTATTCATATACATCGGGGTTTGCACACAGGTGTGGGAAGCGTTTTTGGGGGATCCGCCATTTGCCAAGATTGGACCAACTGCTGATCGTCGCTCGAGGGAGGCTTTCATCCGGGCGAAGTACGAGCACCGACGATTTCTTGATCCGCCCTACGATCCAAGGTGAAATGTTTTTTTTTTTTCAATTTTTTTTCTTTATCCTCCGGCGGATGGGGAAAAATAAAGCTTTAGCTCACCACACTTCCACGTATTTTCATACGCGTCGTGTGTCGATTTAACTCAGTTGCTTTCGCAGCCCAACGCTAGCTGGCGCACCCTTCGGGTCCCGTTGTAGGTATAGCGTAAGCTGTCCCTATCAGTGGTCTTCGTTAGAACAGGTGAATTGGTGTTGGTGCTGGTGTGGGTGGTGGTGACAGTGGCGATGTTGTCTGGGTAAACATGAAGCTTAAGCTCCCCATACTTTTGCACGCGTTTGTGGTGTGTCAATTTGAACTGTTGCCCGCGCTAAGGTGGTCAAGTGGGTGATTGGTAGCGGAGGGTGGTGGAGATGGTGGCGCGAGGGGACAACGGGAGCCCGACCTGCGATCCCTAGCGGGTTGTCGGTGTAGGGTGGCGTGGTGGTAATGGAGGCGACGTGGGAGGGGAGAGGGAGTATTGGCCAGGGTGATGGTGATGGCGATATTGATGTTGGAGGGGGGGGGGGCGGGGGAAGGATTCGCCGTACGATCCCGGGTGCATTGTCGGTGTGTGGTGCGGGTGTTAATTGTGGTGTTGTGGCAATGGTCGGGGCGGTGGTGGGGAAGGCAAGTTCACCATTTCCCCCTCCCTTCCCTCCCTCCCCCTCCCTCCCATTCTCGTTTCGCGTCGTCTGTGGTCCATATGATTTTTTGCCGGTGACAGCTCGGACGCGTCTAAGTCCGCGAGCCTTGAGCTGCTGACGGCGGCGAAGGAGGGGGACATGTTCGGTGTCATGTGGTGCCTCGCTCACGGCGCTGACGTCAACTGGGCCAACCCGGATGTACCCGGTGAGTTATTAATACGAAGTAGTTGTATTTGTCTCGAGATGTTTTGCGAGAAAAGAGGTTCGCGCGACGTTTTTCTGTTATTTGGTACCGTAAAAGAGTTTGTGTTATTTTTGGCGTTGTCGGCGGTAGTGCTCGCGGCATTTTTTTTCCGTCTATCTCTCCCTCTCTTTCTCTCCCTTTCCCCCCCCCCCGCCCTCTCTCTCCCCCATTCCTCCTCCTCCGCCCTCCCCTTCGCTCTCTATCTCTCTTGTCCCTCTGGCTGAATGAAGTATATAAAAAAATTACGCCACTATGTATGGAAATATAAGCAAGATTGTATTTCAATATTAATGTACAAACGTTGCTCATATTTACGGGCGGAATGGCGTGGTATGGGTCTGTCCAGGACGTTAGTCCCAGTGATGCTTACAGTAATAACTATCGGAAAATAAAAACACGTTTTATATGAAACAAACGTAGTTGTGACCGCGGAGACAAGAGGGGAATCCATACCGAGAGAAGAAAAAAAAACCTACGTCGTATTAATAGCACATTAAATTCTACCTGGTAACGGTAGTAATTTAGATAAACCAACAACACGAAAAATCTCCCAAGTCTGCCCCAAATCGGACCATAAGTGGCGATTTTGGACAACATATATATGACGTATCTCTGGTAGCTATCTGTGTGTTTATCACCTACATGTAATACTCCCTGAACGTATGGACGAGACACATCGTTGGCGCCATCCGATTCGAAAACGTACCGATGCATATCCCTATAAAATGCGAACATGTTGGCCTTGAAGTTGTTTTTCGCCTGTATTTCGCGTATATTTCGATCAATGTTTGGAAGGAATAAAAGTGCATGAAATGTCTCTCGGCGCAACACCGTGGGCTGTCTGAAGTTAAGGTCATACTCGTCTCCTAGAAAATGGACCACGCCAAAACTAAGCGAAGAATAATATCGTTTCATGTGTTTTTTTTTTGCACGATAACAAGGCAAGGAATAATGATATAAATAGTACTACGAAATGGTCGGATGGTTCGTCCGACTATCGTAGATGCGAAACGTCGAGACAAGAGGCGTTTTAGCGTCATGTTTGGTGGTCAGGTCAAAATGGTGTAGCTGGGGGAACTCCACCTGGGTGCTGGGGTGTAATACATGTATAAAAACGAGCGGCCGGTGCATCTTGCAGCTTACAAAAATGAGTATCGACCGTACGTTTGTCGAACTCACAGCTGGACGCATTTAGAATAATTGTGTAAAGTAAGTTTTGAGCTGGATATCACCTCCCTTTCCTGACGTGTTTGCGCTACCGCGTTTTTTTTTTCGCGGATCCTCGTACAGGGAGTTCCATTGCTCATGAGGCGTTGCGGAGCGGGCAGGTGGGTCTGCTGGAGCTGCTCGCGAACAACGGATGTCTCCTCGATGGGCTGAGCGAAAAACAGGTGAGACGCATCCGTTTTTTTTGCGGGGGGGACACCACCGCTGAGGTGGTGGTGGGCGGGGCGGGGGAGCGGGGGGGGGGGGGGGGGGGGGGGGGAGAGTTTTTTTGTGGCGCGGTGTGTACCAGTTCGTTTCGGTGACGACGCGACGACTCACGTTTGCTCATTAAATCGATTTTGAGTGTTGAACCGAAATTGTTTGGCGATTTACCCTCTACCGCGCCCGCGCGCCCCCACCCTGACCCCCCCCCCCCCCCTGGCCTCTTCCTCCCTCCCTCCCTCCTTCCCCCCCCCCTCTCCATCTATGTCTACGCCCCCCCTTGCTCCCATGCTCTCTCTTGTCTCTCTTCATTACGTGCTCAGGAAACTCCGCTCCATATTGTCGCTCAAGACGGGTCTGGGGATGATCCGACACCCCCCCTCTCGCTCTCCACGCTTGACAACAAGCAGCTAGGCGGCAACAGCAGCAGCAGCGGCGGCGGCGGTGGTAGCAGCAGCGGTGGTGGTGTGGTACGTTTGGCGAGGCAAGACTCTGCGGCCCGGGCAGCGACGGCAGCGGCTGGCGTGGCCTTAGCTTTCCAGCAGCAGCAGCAGCAGCAGCAGCCGCGTTCAAAGCGTTAAGCGTGAAGTGGTTCATCGTTTAGAGTTCAACGCTAGAAAGCGTTAAGCGTTAGATGTTTCACCGTTAAGAGCTAAGCGTGGAGTGGTTCATCGTTGAGCGTTGAAGCGCTGGAGAGCGTTAAGCGTTTGGAGCTGGAGTGTTAGGCGTGCAAGTGTTTCATCGCTAAGCGTTAGGCGCCGAAGAGAGTTGAGCGTGGAGTGGTTCGTCGTTAAGCGTTGAGCGCTAGAGCGCGTTAAGCGTCACGTGTTTTATTGTTCAGAGTGAAGCGCTGGAGAGCGTTCAGCGTGAAGGTTTTCGTTGTTAAGCGCTGGGCGCTGCAGAGCGTTGAGCATGGAAGTGTTTCATCGCTAAGCGTTAAGCGTGGAACGTTTCACCTTCGAGCGTTAAGGGTGAAGTGACTCATCGTTAAGTGCGAAGAGTTTCGTCTTTTAGCACTGGCGCATTAAGCGTTTGAGCGTGTGTTTAGCGCAGAACGGTTTTTTCGCTAGGCGTTTGAGGAATGTAGGCGCGAATTTTCTGACCTCGATCGTGAAGTGTGTCGAGCTTTGAAGGTTTAAGCGCTTGGATTTTCTAGCGTGGGATGCTTTTGGCGCCGGGCGTTAAAGAGCTTGAAGCGCGCGAAATGTTCCGGCGTTGCACGTTGTAGCGCTCTTGCTGAAATTGTTTAGCTCTGGGCTTGTTTCGCGTTTGGGCGTGACCCTTTTTTTGCGTTGAGCGCTTTAGCGTTAAGCGTTTTAGCGTGAACGGTTTGATTTGGTTGAGCTTTTTAGACGTTTTAGCGCGACGCGTTTTTAAGGTGTTAGCACGTGAGAAGCGAAAGGGCTGTTTGGAGGTTTCAACGTTTTAGCGCTGAACATATTTTTGCGTTCTTGACGGTGAGCGTTTTTGGCGGCCAGCGTTTTTTTTTTGCGCTGGGCGGTTTTAGCGATAACTTTTTCAGCGCTGAGTTTTTCTTTTTTGGGGGGGAGGCTTTATATGATAGCAACTCAGCGTGTTTTGCGCTGAGCGTTTTTCGCGCTGAGCATTTTCAGCTCTGTGCATTGTTAGCGCTGTTTTTTTGTTGTGTTTGTAACGTTGAGCGTGTTGGGCGCTGAGCGTTTTCCTCGGTGAAAGTTTCTAGCACTGAGGTGTTATAGCCCTGAGGGGCGTTAGCCGTGAGCGTTTTTAGCGCTAAAGCGCTAAGCATATGTAGCGCTGAAAGTTTGAGCGTTTGCGTGTTTAAGCATGAAGCACGCGCGAGAAGCGTTGGGATTTACTTGACTAAGCTTGGCGTGGCTTGGCTTGGCTTGGCTTGGCTTGGCTTGGCTTGGCTTGGCTTGGCGCGGCATGCCGTGACTTGGCTTGACTTTTGGCGTTTGGCTTGGCTTGGCTCGGCTTGGCTCGGCTTGAGGGAAGGAACGACGGAGGGGGAGCTGGGAGAGGAAAAGAGCGGACGCCTAGAGAGAAAAGCGTTACGGCAGGCACGCGCAAGCAACACCGCCAGCACTGTTGTATTGTTGTGTCTGCGTTGTCTTGTTTTGTCTTGGCCTGTACCCTGTTTTGCCTCTCTTGGGTGTTCTGGCCAGAGGGGAAGGAAGGAGGGAAGGGTGTGCCTGCTGTACTTAGAGGCGATTTTTTTTTGTGGACCTTGGGAGGCAGGGCGAGAGGGGGGATGGAGGGGTGCTAGAAATGATCGAAAGCTCTGCGATGGAAACCCTGTTGATATGCCGGGTGAGATTTGATTTTGGAGGTAGGTGGTGGAGGTGTATGCGCGGGGGGGGGGGGGGGGGGGGGGGGGGGGGGGGGGGGGGGGAGAGGGGGTAGGGCCTCTCCTTGACTCCCCCACCCCCCCCACCCCCCCCCCCTCCACGACTCCCTCCCCCTCATGGACGCCCCGCGATTTATCCCTCTTGTTACAATACAGTACATGACCTTCAAAAATGTTCCGAAGCTAAATCCCAGTAGTTTTGTCCCTCAAATGATGGGGACGATTTAGTTGTAAAAGGTTTATATTTTATGGAAGCTGCGGCGTCGGTAGGGGGGGGGGGGGGGGGAGGGGGGGTCGTATCTTTTGGAATTGACGTTGGTTTTGGTTGGTTGGTTGGTTGGTGTGGTTGGTTTGATTGGCGTAGCAGGTACCAGAACGGCTTTTTTTCTTTTCTTTCATTCTGTTGTGTTTGCTCGTTTTGTTTTTTTAAGAACTTGCTTACAGGCGTTTTTCGTGTTTTCGTGTTTTTTTTTTGTTTTTTTTGAGTTCATGAGTGCGGCTGTCACACGTAATAGCGAGGGCGTGCTTGCTTGGTGGTTTGCTGGTTGCTCCCCCTGGACGTAAGAGGGGGGCGGCGCGGAGCGACGCGCATAATATTAGTGCGGACGGGGGCATACCTAAGCGCTCGATGTAGTGGGCGGGGTTGGGCGTCCGCCGCGCTTGCTTGTCCATACGTCTCCCTGCCTACCTGCCTGTGTCTGTCGTTACCAGCGATATCGAGCTGCATGCACAGGTTTAAGAGGCGGTATTTGTGGGGGGGGGGGGGAGGGAGGGGAGGTCGGTGGAGGGATGGGAGGGGCTCGTTGCCTGCGTGCGCCCATCGCGACGGAGAAAGCTGCACTTGTTGTCGGTGTTTGTTCAACGAGCGGCGCGGCTTCTGAGCCTGATCAGATTGATTCGGTCTGGTTTGGTTTGGTTCGAAGGCTCTGCGTATTGGCTCTGTGCGCGGACTCTGGGTGTTGGCTGGCTCTGGGTTTTGGCTGGGCGTTGTGTGCGTGTCCTTGCTCTTATCATAGTTGTTTTTACGTCTCGTCCTCGCCCGCTGATATGCGTGCGATAGAAGGAGAGTGGATGATGCCCTCGCATTGGCGGCAGGGATTAGACTGGGACTGGGGCGTTGCTTACAGTAGAGTGCTTTGTTGTTTTCTCCCCCCCCCCCCCCTCCCCCACGGCTGTGCAGTAATAATAGTTAGGGAAAAGGGTACCGGCGGTATTATATTTTAGTATATAGATGGATAAAAGTGCGTACTGAAATTGACCTGTACCAGTACCTTGTTTTCTGTTGATTCCTTGGTTGTTTTTTCGAGCGTGTTTGAAAGGTGTAACGCCAAATGTAACCGCCGACAGTGGGCCCGCCGTTGTTGCTGTTCGCTAACACATGCCGGTACGAAACCTACTGGAACGAAATGCGTTTTATGTTGAACATTGGACGCCGAATGTTGAATGTTGGCCCCTTCCCCCCCCCCCCCCCCCCCCCCCCTCCGCCCGCCCGCCCTTGGTCTCTCTGCGCTCTGCATTAGGCAACGTGTTATTCGTTTTTTTTTTCAAAGTGATAGGGCGGGCGGGCATTTGTTCCTCCGGTTTGATTGGCTGGGCATCATTATTTCCCCCGCTGGATGAGATGCAGAATGATTGGACGTTTCATGATGATGAGTTGACGTTTCTTGAAATTGATTTATAGCATTTCATTATAATAAACTGACGGTATAAAAGCGGGGGGGTTTTACGCTCAAAGTATACGTGCATTTTGTTTGTTTTTTTGTGTGCGCGGCTCCTGTATTTTGCCGGCGCGCGTTGGCCTCACAGCCCAGTGACCTTTTGAACGAGATGGAAATTGGCAATACAGTATGTACTCTGTTTTTTGGCATTATATGCGTGAACCTTTCAAGGGAGAGGCGTAGCGGGAAAATGGGGTGGATGGGAGGGGGTGGGGGGTTGAGGAGGTGTTGGGGGGAAGGGGGGGCGGGGGGCGGGGCGGGGGGAAATATGTCTGTCAGAGGATGCTTTCGTGCGTTTACCCGGCGCGGCACGAGGAAAAACGAGCCCCATATTTTGGTTATCTTTCCTCTTAGTATAGGGACCCGTGTAGAAGCTGTACTGAAGGAACCGCTTGAAACAGGGCGGGCGTTCTGTTGTCTTTTACTGTTTTTTTTGCTCTCGGCGCGCCCCCTTCCTGGTAAAGTGGTCTGCTTTAATACCTGTATCTTGTACTGATTGTGCTGTGCGGTAGTGTCACATCGTCTATTTTTTTGTGTCTATATTTTTATTCTTGAACATTCTTAGTTTTTGGTCTTTCCCTGCGAAAGCCACAATAGGCGGGAGTGGGATGCCCAGCGTAGCAACACTCTTGTCTGTGGTGCTTTCCCGCTGCTTTCGACGAAAAAAACAACCGTTTTATAATATGAACCTCAGTAGATTAACCCCCACCGCCCACCGCTATGGCGGTCTATGATGACGTTTGAGTTTTAAAATTAAAACAGCAACTATTCTACATTTATTTGGGCGTATATAGGTTCCCAATGAGAAGTGAATGAGAACGCCCACCCGCCAACGGCGGCGGTGGTGATGACGGCGGTCATGACGGTGTGGTATTAAATGGTTTTCTGTCGTTTTTTTTTCTGTTGTTTTTTTCTTTTCTTTTTTTTATAGTCGGGCCGAAGTCCACATCGCTTTTTTTTGCCCATGAGTATCAAAATAGTCACCAGGCACCATTTACACCAGCAGTGACCGCAGGTGAGTATGTGTATTTTTCCGTTAAAACCGTCAGATTTTTTGTCAATTTTATTCTCGATCCCGACGTTGGACAAATAGTCTGGTAGTCCTTGACATATTTTATAAAATAGTCTGGTTGTAGTGCCATTGATATCTAAGAGCATAGTTTATTCTAGTACAGCAGTAAGTAGTGTTCTGTTTGGGCTTTTCGTATTTATGCTCTCCCCCCCCGTTTCTTCTCTGTTATTGTTTCGGTAGTTTTTTTTTTTCTGTTTTCCCCCTCGTTGTTTTTTACCCTCCTTGACTTTCTCCAAACCACCTATTTATAGGGTATATACACATCATGACACGCGTGATGCATTTTTTCGTTTCCTCGCATTATGTTTTTGTTTATTTTATTGTTGCCGCTCCCGAGGGTCGCCTTCTGTGTAGGCAGACTGGAAATAATGTTCATCGCTTTTCGGAAGTCGTCAGGAAGTCGTAGAAGTAGAAATGGGGTTGGGGTTGGGGAGGGGGGGGGGGGGAGGGGCGCTGGCGCGACGTGTAAACAAACGAAATGAGGAGGTGACGGAGGGAGTTTTAGGGACGGAGTCTATTAATTGGAAGAAAATTACCCTATCAGGCAAAACCGACCGACAAACGAATCAACCAAACAACGACGGGTATTCGCGCCGGTCTTGTTCTAACCTCACCGACCACGGACGGCATGCTACGGTAAAGAGGTGCATCATTTTCTTTTCTAAAGCTGCCTCACCTGGGGGGGCTCTTTACTGACCTTCAAAAACTTTTTTTCGAGTAAACTGAAAGTGCGACCCGATGACCAAACCCATGGCCTTAAGTATAGCAAGTATTAACATGGGTAAAACAAGAATGACATTCATTCCGACGACTTCGGGTCAAGGAGCCCGCCCCGTCTTTCAGAAAAAAAAAGGCCAAAAAGTGATACAGTGCCTGTGTCGTAGCTCTGTCCACGTTCAACAACCAGTCAGTCAACCTACCAAATCAGAAACTTCCCAAGTGTGGCACTTGGGTCTCTGGGAGCAAATCATTCGACGCCTTCCGCTAAGCGAATTCGGAGTCGACGCCTCTTACTTCGCCGGTATTCGCGCGGGTTGCTGTCTTGGAGGGGCGTGGCACGTTCGCGCGCGGTCTCGGGAGGTCGGGTGGCGGCAGGGCACTGAAATCGCCAGTTCTCTTCGTCGACCGTTCGGCCTACTAACTACTGCATGCAGTATTAATATTAATAGTAGGTAATCGAAGGGTGCGCTGGGGAACAGGACAACAACGCATATAGTTGACGCTGCATTGCAGCCAGTGAAGTGTTACTAGTGACGAGTTATAATGTAGTGTTAAGTATTGTGCTTGTTGCTAAATATATGCAGACAATTTTGTGTTACCGATCCACCCTTGGTCGTGCACGATAAGTGTTTTAATGCACCGCCATTTTATTCAATTATTCCGTTGTCACCGTTAAAGGTAATATAATACTTCGTATGCGAATAAGGCAGTATTAATAGAATCGTTGCAATTGCTA
>JABAKD010000005.1:3749654-3827154 GCA_012845835.1 Undaria pinnatifida
TGATACAAGGTACAAGTACAGCCGAAACAAATCCTATCGTCACGTTGGCACAGCAGTACGTAGTAGTCACGATGACAGTAGTTACTGCGTAGATACCGGTATCCCAGCTGAACGTCACCGTGTAGCGCCAGGGGTAAGTCATCCTCTGGGATAGTCTCGGGGGTTCTACTATTAAAACGGATACACAACAACCCGCGCGAGCCGTCGGGGCAACGCGCGAGCTGGGGACCCCGATGCACACGACGGCGAAAGAAGCAAGAGAAAAGGAGCAACCCTGTGCGAGAGAACCCGACGGAAAAAAAAACCCGACGCAATGCAGCTCGCCAGCGCCCGCCCAGGCGTCAACAGAGGCGAGAAGGTGTATCGTACATATATGTTTAATCTATAAATATTTCACGCGTAAAAATAGTTCATACCGGTATACCAGGTACTTTTTCCTCGTTCGCGCCACAAGGCGGAGACGACCGCGAGGGTTGATCGCGGATTGCATTGTACCTCCAACGCTAACAACAGTTGCCCCCCCCCCCGCCCCAATCCCTCTGCAGTGCCACCTCACTACAGCACAACACCACAACTAATATTAATAGAAGCACTAACAGCAGCGCTAATAGCACCGCTTAGCAGCACCGCTTAGCAGCACTAACTTATAGCGGCACTAATAACAGCACTCTAAAGCAGCACCGTTAGAAACTATAAACTAGGAACACTAACATCAACATCTTGAGCAGGCTCTTGTTCACTCTCTCAACCACCCCTCCAACCCAACCGTCCAAGGTCAACCAGGGGACGACACGAAACATCCCCTCCCCTCGAACGCCTCCAAATATGTCAACGTCCCGCCAAAATCGGTAACGAGCCCTGTGTATACCCCCCCCCCCCTCCTTCCCCATTCACGCCTCACACAACGTGACGAAAACCGAAGAAACGAGGAAACCAGCGTTCGGTAAGGTGTCACGAAACAGTAATTGCACACCTTGGATGTTGAGTCTAAAAATTACCTTACGGCGGCGAAGAGCCAAAAGCCCCCCCCCCCCCCCCCCCCCCCCCCCCCCCCGCCTACCCCGCAGCCCGAAATACTACGATAGAGCGACAACGGTCGACATCCCCCCCCCCCGCCACGCCCGGCTTTGCCCCTACACCACGCCAACCCCCACCGCCACCCCGTCTCCTAAGGGAGAGCGCCAGACATTGCTGCCCCCCCATCTTCCATCCGACCTGCACCAACACCGTTGCCAGTCACCCACACCACCTCACAGAGCCACGGCTCAACCAATTAAACCGATGGCCGGCCATATAGACCGGGAATGGCCGCCGCCCGCTTGCGGGCACATATCACTTAACCATTGCTGACGAAAAATAGGGGGGGAGGGGGGGGGTAATCATATCGTATCATGCATGACCGTAGTCTTACAAGACCATGGACCATCGCATCCCCACCAAGTCTGTATGGGGCACGTCGGCTTTTCACCGACCAGTCAAGAGATTCTCATGCATGGCCGCAGTCCCTCGGACCATAAACCCTCGCATCCCTGCCAACGTGACGGGGGGGTACTCATTTCATGCATGGCCGTAGTCGTATGACCGTAAGACCCTCCCCCGCATCCCCTGCATGCTGGGACGGAGCACGTCGAATTTTAACCGACCAGGCAGACACTACGTACACCAAAGGGGCAACATCATATCGTTTACGGCCGTGGCCCTTAAGACTGTACGAAGTAGACCCTCACACAATTAGTCAGGAAGGGTAAAAACACACCAACCATGAGTGAGGGGGGCAGACGAAAAAGGGGGGGGGGGGAGGGCGGCGGGGGTGCTCCAGCTCTGATTATCGGAGAGACCGTCAAGAGCGAATTTCAGATGTTTTGGAGCTTTACGAGAAAAAAAAAACTTCCATAAAAGCAAAACGGCAACAAATCACAAGTATAAGATCACAAAAGCATAGAAGCAAAAAAACAGCAAAACAAAACAGAACATGGAAGCAAAAACGTGGAAGACAAAGCGAACAAAAAGCGAAAAAATGAAAAATCAAGCAAAAAAAAAACACTAGTTTTGAACACGATCCCCGCGCAACAAAATGGTAACATTAATAACAAGAGACCAGCGGGGCGGGAGAGAGGGAGGGGGGGAAGGCGGGGTAGCCAAGAAAAGGCAAGAACATTTCCCGGAAAACAAACGGGAACAAAAACAATACTAGAAACAACAGGGTTGAGAGCACCGAAGGGGCAAAGAGGAAGAGAAACAGGAGAAAAGGGGGTATTCAAATCACGCCACAGCCACACCACAAAACAAAGGAAAAATAAACGCATTGTCAATCCATCCACAACAGGTCTCTAGCACAGCTTCCACCGACACCACCCGTGCCAACGCGATACACCCCCCCTCCCCCCCCTGCACGCGCGATACCTCGACGGTGCCCTATTTAGTATCGATATACTGCCGATACCTTTTTGCGGTGCCCCAGTCATACCTTAGAAATACCCTAGTCATAACGTAGAGGGACATACCCTAGCGACGCCTTAGAAATACCCTACTAATAGTATTACCCCAGCCATACCCGAGCGATACCCTACCGACGTCCTAGAAATACCCTATGCGACACCCTAAAAGTACCCTTGTAATACCCTCTACGGGTAGCGATACCCTAGCGACGCCTTATAAATACGCTAGAGACGACCTAGCAATACCTTACCGATACCCTAGCGATACCGTACACGACGCCCTATAAATACCCCAGCGACGACTTAGAAATACCCGAGCGAAAATCAAGCGACACCGTAGCGGCGCCTAGCGATACCCTACTCATACCCGAGCAATACCCTAGCAATACCTTAGCGATACCCTACCCACGCTACACCGCCTGAAACCGCACCACCCGAGCCCGCCGCCGCCGCAGCCGCCACCGCATGCGGGGCCGCAGCCACCACGCAGCGCAGGTTTTGCGGTTGCCGAGACAACACCAAAAAGAACAAGTATTTCGGCGTGGCGTGGGGTAGGGCAGATTAGGCGTACCGCAATACGAATCCGTGCCAGCAGTAGCAGCAGCATCGGCGTTGAATAACGAAAATAAAAAACACCGTTGTGAAACGGTAGGCGAAAATAAACGACATCAATGGCAGCAGGTCGCCGGGAAAATCAATCAAGCAAGCAAGCGAGCGAGAGAGCACGCGAGCAAGCGAGCAAGCGAGCAAGCGAGCAAGCGAGCAGGCGAGAAAACAAGTAAGCAAGGGAGGGAGGGGAGACGGAAGGCGTACAACTAACAGAGCAGGCACAGGCAACGGTCTCGACACAACAGGTACGGCTAACAACACAGCAGAGTACTGGAGGAGGGCGGACGCCTTGGTCCTCATCCTACGACACCGAACGCCAAGATAACCATGGCCTTTCACGGGTTGTGTCACTTCTGGTGGATCAGGCCCATGAGATTTTGATTGCCTCCTAGTTTGACCCGACCCGACCCGACCCGACCCGACCCGACCCGCGCCGCGCCCCGCCGAGCCGAGCCGAGCCGAGCCGAGCCGAGCCGAGCCGAGCCGAGCCGAGCCGAGCCGAGCCGAGCCGAGCCGAGCCGAGCCGAGCCGAGCCGAGCCGAGCCGAGCCGAGCCAAGCTGAGCCGAGCCGAGCCGAGCCGAGCCGAGCCGAGCCAAGCCAAGCCGAGCCGAGCCGAGCCGAGCCGGCTCGACCCAACCGGTAAAATTTTGGACAACTTCTGACCCGACCGGACTCGACTCGCAACGTTTGGAAAATGTCTTGACCCGGCCCGTGGGTCGACTCACGACCCGTGAAAAATCCTGGAAATGACTGCTTGCTGACTCGCGCAGTTAGGTGGGCCTACACCGGAGGGATGGGACGGTACCAAACAAGCCCTGCAATCAGAGCAGCGAGGGGCAGCAGCCTGCCGGCGACATCCAAGCGACAAGCTAGCTAGTGCTGGCACAGACAGGCCAGCATGCGCTGCGCTGTTCCTGGTATTTCTGGCCCGCTCTGATCACGCGATTGCCGGCCAATACTGTCGCGCATCGACCGCGTGCGTATGCGTGGCACCGTGCATCTTGCATCCCCCCGTCTCCTGCATCTTGCCTCATGCCCCCTTATATCGGGCATCTTGCCCCTTATATCGGGTCCTTTGTCTCCTTATATGGAACAACGTACAAGGTTCTATCGGGCACAACGTGTCCCCTTCCGTCGTGCAACTTGATCCCATACAGTAGTGCATCTTGCTCCCTTACATCGCGCATATTTTGCACCTTTTTTGCGTAGACCAGGCATTCATCCTCCCTCGAAAAAATCTAGATCGCGAAATAAACGGGCATCTGATCTGATCTGATCTGATCTGATCTGATCTGATCTGTTCGATGCGCTACCACCATCGTGAGTCTCTCAGTCCCCTTGTATCGTGCATCCGACACCCATAACTCGCGCATCTTACCCCCCCCCCCCCCGTGCATCGTCTACCCCGCGCACCCGTACACGGTGCACAACTTGGATCGTAAAAACATCTGCTCTCATAGACATCTAGATCCCGGAATAAACGGGGAAATCGCATCTGTCCGACATGCTTGCATCGTGCACAACCGTTCACATCTCTGGTAGATCGCGACCTAGATCATCTACAGATCATCTACAGATAATTTACATCAGATCCGGTACCTTCCATTACGAGATGCTGCGCAGGATCCGTATGTAGAGAGTGCGGATGGATCCAACCCAGGAAACATGTGCCAGACCATGCCGGTCGTACGGCATCCACCCGTTAACACGAGCTAGACCACACACATCTTCCTTGAAAGATCTAGCACCATCAAGTGGGAATCGGCGATCTGTGGCGCGTGCGCAAACCTTAGCTAGCACTTTTGAATGCTGATAACTTTTCGTACCCTCGCCTCCGGGAAAAAACAAACACCACCCAGCCAGACATCCAGCCACCCACGCGCGCAAGGCCACCACGCGCACACTGAGCTTACGCTCCAACAAAGAAAGCACGTCCAGACCCACGTACGAACGCGAGTACACCAACCACACCCCCACGCACGAAAAAATCGATGAAAACTATCACAACGGACACATCCATGGAGGTGGGTGGACACGAGACAATAACCACAAAAGCAAACAAACAAATCTTGCCACACCGCGGCTCCCCACCTACCCCCCCCCCCGGTGGTTGTAGGTTGCCGCTTCCCTTCTTATCCCCCCCGGGTGGTACGAAGTCGCCGCTTTCCCCTACGCCCCCGGGTGATGATAGGTTGCTGCTTCCCTCTTACCCACCCCGGTGGTATTAAGTTGGCAAGAGGTTGCCAAGCATCGGATCGTAATCACTGTCGCAACGTTGCCGTCCATGCTACTGCAGGGTTTCCACATCACACCGGAGGGATGTTCGTGTTCGTCGGGAGACAGCGGGGCGGGGGAGGCGGTTGCAGGCGGAGAAGACGGCGGGCGTGGGAGAAGGAAGGGGGAATGAGCTAAAGAAAATAAAAATAAATCCCTCGATCTAAAACGTGACGCGGTGAAAAAAAAAAAAACCGGCAGCATCGGCAACCGCGGGCGGGGAAAGACGGAAGGGCAAGGTGTTGAAATTTAAGAACGATCACCTAAAAACCAAAAACGACGCGATACACACGCTTTAGTCAATTATAGGCTACACCACCCCCCCACCACCACTCCCACCACCACCCCCACCACCAGCTGAAGCCCACTCCACCCACCACACCGCACCCCAACCGGCGCGCGTGCGTATCTCGTCCCCTTGAAAAAAAAAAGCAAATTACTTCATCCGATCATAGGTTTCACTTGACAATCCAACAGCACACATGAGACCACACGAACAAGGTATAACATCGGCCGTTCACGCCTAGTCAACTAACTGGAGGTGTATTTTACCACCGCAATAACGAAACTATCACACGTCTTCAAAAACGAAAAAAAAAAAATCTCAGTAAAATAAATAAACTATTTTCAAGAGTAATCCTGCTATGATGCGAAGGTATACGTGATCCTCCCCTCCCCTCGCCTTTCCCCCCTTTTTTCTTCGTTTTTTTCTCGCATCCTACCTGGTGCGTTGGTAGACGTCGGGCCCCAAGTCAAACGCCTCTCCGCCCTCGTCGCATTCGACATGCCTCCCCTCCCCGCCCCTTCCTCCTTACCATCACCCCCAGCTCCCCTATCTGCCGGCGCCGCCGCCGCCGTTACCGCCGGAGCAGCAGAAGAAGCAACAGCAGCCTCCGCTCCCCCTCCTTTCCCTCCCTTGCCTCCCCCCTTCCCCCCCCCACCGCCGCCTCCATCTCCAACTCCAATCACCCCGCCCCCTGCCACCCCCCCCTCACCGCTCCCCCCAGCAGCACCGACCTTCCCTCTCGAGACTGCGGGGTCCCAGCTAAGTCTCCGCCGTGCGAGCGACAACGATGATGACGACGGTGTGCCTGACCACGCAGCTACACGGAGCTCGCTTGCTGCTCGCCCTCTCCCGGTCTCTCCAGGTGCGTTTCTCGTTGTTCTGGCGCTGTCGGACCTTTTCATCCCTACCCCCCCCCCGCCGGCTCCGCCATTGCCCCCGCCCCGGGTTGTGTTGTTGTTGGTGCTGCCGCTGCCTGCGCCTGCCGAGCCATTGCCACCGTTTTTTCCGCCGCCGTTGTTTTTGTGGCTGCTTCCGTTGCTTCCGTTAGTCTTGCTGAAGGCTTTCGCCGACCTTGAGAAAGAAGCAGCAGATGCAGCACCAGCAGTGGCTGCAGCCTTGCCATTGCTGCCACCAGCGCCACCACCACCACCACCACCACCACCGCTACCACCACCACCACCGCTAGCAGCAGCACCATTAGCGGCATTGTTAGCTGCAGCAGCATTTGCAGTAGCAGCAGCGATAGCATTGGCAGCGGTAGACGCCGCCACAGAAGCAGTAGCCGCGGCGGCTGCAGCAGACATCGACGACGAAGCTGATGCTGGCACCATCATCACCACTCCTCCCCCCACCCCCGACGTCACGACCGCCCCACCCCCGCCCGAACTCTTCTCCTGCCCGTTGCCGTTGCTTCCGTTGCCATTAACAGGCAGCGGCCCGTGAAATTCGTTATCCTCGTGGATATCCGGTAGATCGCTCTGCGTGCTTCCTCTTCTTGCCTGCTTAAGAGTTACAACCGAAAAATATGGCGTTTTCAGGCAGGGGGCAATGTCAGATTGGCGCCTGTTCGAGAGAAAATTCCAACCAAGGAGGTGTTTTAGCGAAGTGGGAGAGAGGGGGATAGAAGGGAAGGGGGGGGGGGGTTGTGGATGTGATGGTGGAGGGGGGAATTATTACCTTAATGGATGTCCGGCAATATGACCTTTATCGGGATGTGGGGGGCGGGAGGGGTAGAGAGGGGCAGCTCAATAATAACGCGCGTTTCCACAACTCCCAGACTACCTTTACCCGAATACAACATTAACGACATCAACACAAGACCCCCCCCCCCCCCCCCCCCGCCTCCCTTCCCCTCCCCACCTCCACCTACCCACTCCCCCACCCCTTCTGTCCCAAATGTTGGAGGAGTCTCTACTAGGAGTGGGAACGGTGCTCCGGCTCGAAGGGATGCGTGGTCAATGGTCAAACGACAAAGGCAAGCAACACATGAGTACGCCCCCCCCCCCCCCCCCCCGCCCCCCGCCCAAGGGATACGTGGTCATGGTCAACGGTCAAATGACTACGGCAACGGATGCAGAAGTACCCCCCCCCCCGGGCACTGTTGGGATGCGAGGGTCTACGGTCTGACAGACTAGGGCCATGCAGGATAACGATCCCCCCCCCACGCTCTCCCGTCTCCCTCCCTTCCCCCCCATCTTACCTCAGACGAAGAATAGCTTGTCCGAGTCCCCGCCACCCCATACCCAGCCCCCCCCCCCGCCCCATTCCCGCCTCCTCCAGCCTTCTCCGACGCAGCTAACGCATTCGTTCGCTCCGGGTCCCACCAACCTGGGAGGCTGTGTAGCCCGGGGATGTCGGGAAGGCTGTGCAAGCTGCTTCTTAAGCTGCCTCCTCCACTGGAATTGTTGGCGGTCGCTAGGCTTCCCGACCGCTGGAGGCTGGAGAACGAGTCCGCTCGACGCGGGCCGCTGCCGCCGCCGCTGCTGCTGCTGCTTGCGGAGTAGTCGTCTAGTAGGACACAGCCGAGGCAGCCTGGGAGGGGGGGCGGGGGGCGGGGGGCGGGGCGGAGGGGGCGGTACTCATGTATTTTTGCGTGCCTAAAGTTACTTGACCATTGACCACACATTCCTTTCGAGACGGACCACGCGGCGGGGGGAGGGGGGGGAGTTAGTGCAACAGTACTATTACGGAGGACGATAGTAAATAGGACCAAATATTGTCAGTAAAAATAGATGAATATACAGTTTTTTGTGTCCACCGTAGGTCCTATTTACTAGGGTCCCCCGTAATATATACTTCAAAGTACATTGTTCGGGTGCGGTAGGGTGGGGTGGGGTGGGGGGGGTGGGGTGGGGTGGGGTGGGGTGGGGTGGGGTGGGGTGGGGTGATCCACACTACCGACATACATCGATTTTGAATTTTAAACGGGACAAAGATAAAATGAAGAAAAACGAACAAACGAACAAACATCGGCACAACAGCAACACAAACAACATAGGAGGGGGTGGGGGGGGGGCATGTTTATGCGTTACTCCATTTATATTGTTGCCGCTGCTGCTGCCGTTGCTGTATACCGGGTAAGACGTCCCCCGAAGCAAAATAACTGCTGTTCATGATGCGTTACCTCCTATAACCCCTCTGCTGGTATAAAGCGCTGGGGGGCTCCCAACAGTGCCGGTTGGATAGTGCCACTGTCCTATATAGTGCCGGTAAAATCGCTTGGCACAATCTATAGTAACTCTCTTATATAAACCACATTCCCAGTGGTGCCGGTGCCCTATATAGACACCGGTCGCCCCGGTGGCGTATCAGGTTTTCCTCGAGCCTGGTATAGGTTAGTTTCGTGAGTTCGAGTCCCCCCGAGTGCATACTCGTATTCATTCGTAGGGGACTTTTTCTTGTGCAAAATTTGACTTGCGGAAAACACGAGAGTGTGAGTTAGCAACAATCGATGAAAAATCGACGAGAAGTGGGATTGCTAAACCCTATGCGCGATAAAAAATTGAAGGCAAGAACCTGGGGGGGGAGAAGGGACGACACCTGTGACCACGGCTTGTCCAGAAGCTGGAAAGCAGAAGTGTGAAGAAAAAAAAAGAAAAGAAAAAAAAGTGCCGGAACGTGGGGTTGGCACATATTGGCACTGTGACACCTCTGAGATATCAGATCCTTTCTTGTGATATGTTTTTTTTTTCAGGTCAGACAGATCCCCAGTCTACATGACCGAGTCAACCCCATCCCGATAGGGAACCTTGTTTTATATGAGCAACGTGACGGGAACCTCAAGACTTTGTTTTGTTTTGTTTTGTTCTGTTTTGTTATGTTATATTCAAGTTTAGCAGTTTAGATTAATTTATAGTTTGGTTTAGCGTAGTTTGGTTTAGTTTAGTTTAGTTCTGTTTCGTTTCGTTTCGTTTTGTTTTGTTTTGGTTTGATTTTGTTTCATGTGGTCGATCCGAAAACAAACCCTCAGTTGACTTCGCGTCGAGGGCTGATGCTATATCAAACCTGGTACCTGGTACCTTTTTCACAATACCAATAGTACGTACAATCATGCGGTGTAGTCGGTTATCAGACGCGAGTAGTGCGACGTATGTGCCAGTATGGGCCTGGCACGAACGTAATTTGACTCCCGATGTCATTTTTTATATTTTCGGGGCGGAGGTATGAATTGCTTCAACTATGAAATATGCGTGGACCACTTTTGGTTTGCTGGTGTTTTATTCCCTGGGGTACTCTTCCATGCCAGAGTGACTGGAGGCTGTCCTGTCACCACGGACTTGATTATGCGAGTTAATGCGGGAACAACAACAACCACAATACCGCCCACTCTCACCCTCCACGTTGATGTACACCGGGTCGATGATGTCCGTTCCCCCTCCCACCGAAGCACGTCGCACTGAGCCCCTCAGCGATCGCCGACTCTGGAAAAATCCAAGACAGAGAAAGACAGAGAGATGGACACAAAGCACGCGAGATGGGAATGAGAGAAGCAGAGAGGAGGACATCGACACCAGTACCCGCAACACCAACAACAGCAACAGTGATTCTTCCAGCGCCCGCAACACCAACACCACCACCAACACTACCACCAACACCACCAACAACTACACCACCAACAACTACACCACCAACACCAACACCACCACCCCCCCCAAAACCAACACCGACACTACTAGCACCAGCACCAACACCAACAACGCCCAAAAACAACACCTCCCCCTAACAACACCACCAACATCAACACCACCAATATCAACACCACCAACCCCAAAACCACCTACGGACCCCCCCCCCCCCCCCCCCCCCTCCCGCCACCACCGCGCCTCCATCCGATGTCACCACTACCCAAAATAACCAGGCATTTTCACGGGTCATGACCCTGGCCGCGGGTCGGGCCAGAAGGTTTTCAAAACCCCGCGAATCGAGTCGAGTCGGGTCAGGAGGTGTTGGGAATCTCACGGGTCGGGTTTGGTCGGGTCAGGTTTTCTAATGGAATGGGTCGGGCCGGGTCACCCTGTGACCCGATCCAACCGGCGAGAAATAATCCGACCCGCGAACAACCACACCACCACCACCATCAACACTACTATCACCACCACCACTCCAACATTTAAAACCCCATCAAACTGACAGATTCTCCCCCCCCCCCTTCACCCGGGTCCCGTATCACCCCCCCCCCCCCCGCCCCCCCCCCGAAATCCCCTAATCGTGAACGAAGCAAACACTTACCACGCTCTTTGGTCGGCTCCGGCTCAGATCCGTCGAGCTGTTCGTCAGCTCTTCTTTTCGCCGCATTCCCTGCCTGAACTCACAAAACAAGAAAAAAAAAACACAAAAAACCAAAACATCAGCAAAAGTCCAGTCAAGTCACGTCAACCAGAAGCAAAAAAACAACAATAACAACAACAACAAAACGCCAAGTCATAGGCGTACATAACCCGTCACACCCAAGCTTGAAAAACTTGAGTAGAAGTAAGTGTCGACCTACGCACTGGGAGAACGCTCACGTCCGACCTACGACGCCAGCTACGATAAAGGTATCAGTTTTCGTCTGAAATGTTTTCTGAACGACGGGGCTCCTTAACCCAAAATCGTCGGAAAAAAAAAAATAATACGCCATTTTTATTTTTTTCATTATTTGACTCTCGTTCTGTATCTAGGCCATGGGATTTTTCATCCGGTAGCAGTTATGTTTTTCTCCAAGTCGGTTTTTGGGAGAGATCTTGAACCCCTTAAGAGCCCCAGAACACCTCCATATACTAAATCCAAGTAATTTCGTCGAAAAAGGGGTTTCCAGTTGAAAAGGCGTTAAACTCTGAAAGTGAGAGGGAACGCAGAAAAAAAAGGGTGCACCTCTGTCGTAGCACGCGTCGTACCGGTATTTTTCAAGGCTCTTCCCGGTTCGTGATCTGACCCGACCCGACCCTCGCATCCTTACAATGCCGGGACGGAGGACGTCGGGTTTTCACCGACCAGGCAGGCATCGAGTGAAGACGCGCGCTGCGATAAGAGGTGCACCAGTTTTTTTTCTGAGGTTCCTCAACTTTAGGAGCTCAAGACCTCTCCCAAAATACCGATTTGTGAGAAAAAATGAAATTGCTAGACTACACGTGCCGGATGAAAAAAAAATCTCATGGGGCCTAGGTACACAACGAGAATCATAATGCAAAAATTATCTAAGGGGGGCGTATTTTCCGACGATTTTGGGCTAAGGAGCCCCGTCATTTACAAACCTTTTACGCCAAAAAAAGGTATACCTTAATAGCTCTATCGTAGCACGCGTCTCCGGTAGGGGTTCGCCGTGAGAGCTCGGTGAGTCACATGAAGGGTGATCTACATCCTCTAGCAATAAGAACAACTTCATGACCGGCGGAAAAAGGCGTCTTGTGCGTGCTTTCGTGCATACGGATGGACGACAGCTCCGAATGCATGAGTCTGTTTTCTGGTGTGGCCACCGCCAGAGACAAAAACGGATAAGAGTATGCAACTGCAATGTGGGGACAGAGCACGTCGGGTTTTACACCGACCATGCAGGCATGGGGCAGGGAGAGGGGGGAGGGGGGGGGGGGGCGGGGGGGGGCGTGTTATGGCCCCCGCTCCAACCGCGCATACACAGGCAACGTCGTAGTCCACACCAATAGCACAAAACGACGAACCGGTGTTATACGTAAACCGGTGGTTAACCCGTTTAGAGCCCCAATACCCCTCCCCATAACTGTACGTAATTTGTCCCAAACAACCGGGTTTTCCGCTGCAAAAGCGCAAAAGGAGGCCGATAGATCTCGGCAGCGTGTCTTAACGTTACGGCTATTGGAGAAACGAAACCGCCGCGAAATCGTCACCAGACCGTCACGAAACCGTAAAATAAAACGTCACCATGCCATCACGGAACCACAAAAAAGCAGTTAAGAATCGTTACAAAGCCGTCACAAAAACGCCACGAAACTGTCTAAAGAGCGCGCCACGAACCCGCCACGAAAACGTAAAAAACCGGTGCGGAACCGTCAGAAAATCGTTTGTTTTTTACAACAGTCACAAAACACCCAAACACTATTAATAGCTACCAAACACCCGTTAAAACCGTCACGAAACAGTTAAGTCAGTTAAGGTGAAAAAGGTCACAAAACCGCCACGAAATCGTAAAAAAGAAACTCATACAACAGTTTAAAGAAAACGACACAAACCGTCACGAAACCGTCACAAAACCATACTAAAAAAATTGACACGAAACCTTGAAAAAAAACGTGACGAAGCCCTGGAAAAGCTAGACGAATCGCCACAGAAGCGTCACAAATCCGTGAAAAAAAATGCCACGAAACCACTAAAAAAATCGAAAAAACCGGCATGAACCTGTAAAACGTCTACAAACCGTCACGGCGCCTACGGGTGTGTAAACGAACAACAAACCTACCAGGTATAGATTGCTTAAACATTCGAAATTTCTTAGAAAGTTCCGTAGGGCCAAAAAAAATCACAAGTAATGACTTTTTTCTTCTTCCAAGACTATCCTAAGCTTTGGCTGAACCTGGCATGTCACAATCAACAGGAAGCAAGAATCACTTCATACCCACATATACACACAAGAAAAACAAAACCAGCCAGAGAAATGTTTCCTCCTGCGGATTTTTTTTCGGCAACTTTCTTCTCACATCAAGAGGTGGTGGTGCTTGGAACCTTCCGCGCCCTCCGCCGGCCCAGCGACTGCAGGATCGAATTGAACCTTACGAACAAAAAAACGCAAGGGTGGGTGCGAGGGGAGGAGGCAAGGAGGGAAGGAGGGACGGAGGGAACGCGGAGGGGAAGGAGGGGTGGAGTGACGGGGGGAGGGAAATGGCGAGAAATGTCGACAAAACCCAGTTACAGTACGCGGCAAAGCCCAATTACAGTACGCGACACAGCCACCGGGGTGAGCGTCCCCAGCGTCGAATCGACCTGGTTAGTACTACCAGCCAAGTATCTGGTGCTACGTACGGTACCAATATGAATACTGTAGTTAAAAATTCAATGGTGAC
Organism: Undaria pinnatifida; assembly: GCA_012845835.1. Classification (NCBI taxonomy): domain Eukaryota; class Phaeophyceae; order Laminariales; family Alariaceae; genus Undaria; species Undaria pinnatifida. The sequence continues at coordinate 3,763,275 of JABAKD010000005.1, forward strand.
CTCACCGCAAAACAAAAAAACAAAAAAAAGCCGCCAATAGAACGTCAAAAACAGGAGGAAAACCAAGGAGGAACAACAACACAAATCGAAGATAAGAGACGAAGTTAGCAATGGCGGCAGCAGGGTATTCTCCACCTACTAACTGCTATCCAGCATCACGAACCACGACCTACCGGTACCGCTGGAATAATATTAATACCGATAATTAAAAATCTAGCAGTAGCCTTGCCGCAAAAAAAAGCAAAACGTTCTACAGGAGAAAACAGACGAGAAGGAACAAACCACACCGAAGAAAAAAACAGTTTAGAAAACTGGGCGACAACAACAGAGCTTCAATCTGCGCCATACTACAACCAATACCTGGTACTGCCGCGCTGTAGAGGTTAAACCTCGAACTGGAGCCTTATCGAAAACCAAAACCAAAGAGACACATCCTTCAAACAATCAACAAGGCAAGGCAGCAGCAGCAGCAATAGCAGCAGAATCACCACCACCAGACTTCAATACCTATCATAAAACCGCGCGGACTAAAAATCAAACTGGAAGCTCACCTTACAGTGTGCGAAAAGCACCAGGTATGGCACCTCGAAGTACGTACGCACGCAGCAAGCAGCTCGCAAAGCTGAGCGTTACTTGAGGGTCGACTATTAAAAATTAGGTCGAGAGCTCACAGCTGACTTGGACTGGTGGTGTATCACGCTCGTATCCAACAACAACAAAAAACTGCACGTAGCATGTGTAGTACGTACTTGGTAGCACGTATCGATGCCAGATATTCACAGACCTTTGGGAACAAAAACGGGAAGAACACGAAAACCCCGACGTGCACACAAACCCTTGGGAAACCCTTTAGACACAAAATCTACCTAGAAAAACAACACGCCTATGTAGGAACACCTGGTAAATATCAAAATTCCGATTTACGATAGGGACAGCCCACGCTATCGCTATCGCGGGAACCTAAGGACACGCCAGCTAGCGCTGGATTGCGAAGGCAATTGGGTTAAATCGACACACAACGTGCATGAAAATGCGTGGAAGTGTGGTGAGCTTAAGCTTCTTTGTTTTTCCCCATCCGCCGGACGATAAAAAAAAAGAAAAAAATCCGACGTCGAATGTATGGAAGTCTATCCTTTACGTTGTTCTCAGGGCTCTATATACTAAGTAATTTGTGATCACAGAGCATGTCTCTGTAGGAGGCGTCGGCATGGACGTGTCAGTAGTTGTGCTGGGTGGAAATATCAGTTTCATGTGAAGATAATACAGTGCCACATCGCCTCAACGGGTCAACGCAAAATTAACAGCTGCCGATAACTAGGGCTTGGTCACTCTAAGAGGCAGGTCGGGCACAAAAAACCACGAAAAAAAACTCACACACAACAGCAACAGCAACAGCAACAACAACAACAACAACAACCAACAACAACAACCACAACAACCACAACAACAGCAACAACAACACCAACACCAACACCACCACCACCACCATCACCACCACCACCACCACCAGCAACAACAACACCTGGTACACACCATATATGTTTTCTCTTCTTTTTCTTTATTGTTTATCCTCCGGCGGACGGGGAAAAAAAAAAGCTCCAGCTAACCACACTTCCACGTAGTTTCATACACGTAGTGTGTCGATTAACATAACACGAGCAAGCACGAATGCAAACAATACCACACTACACCAAAACACAGCACAGCACACACTATAGAACAGCACATCGAACACAACGTTGTTTTCGCAATAACTACGTAATCACCGCCGTCTCCAACCTACAGCAAACCTGCTCGCCTTCGGCGAAAACCACCCGAGCAACATGTTTTTTTTTCGCTTGTACGGCGGGAAAAAAAAACGCGCGGGCAAACACGATTTCCAGCGGCTGTTGCGCCAAAAAACAAACAAAAAAATCCCGACCAAAAAGTTGCGCCAGAGAAATAGCGTGGGCAGCCAGTTAACTAATTAACGCTGGTGCGTACCGTACAGCGTACACCGAACCGGCGCGTTTCAAATTGACCGTACGTGGCGGTGAAAATGGTAGGTTTTTGATTTTTTTGTTTTGCTTTTTTTGCTGCTCCCGACTGTCATCTTCGCACTTTTCCCTTCCCCTTTTCCCTCCCTATACGTGAGTCAGATTCCGGGGTTTCCAAGCAAGCTTCTCTTCTCCCCTTCTCAGCACGCTACTAATACTACGCGCCCTCATTTTTTTCGCGAGAAAGGTTCCAGTCATTTCTTCCCTCGTCGACTCGCATCGAACTGGGTAAATCGCAGGGATGCGAGCTCGCTGACTATAATCAAAAAAGGTATATCAGTATATCAGCCGACCACGCTTGGTCACGCATCTGAGGGGAGATAATTGTCGTATCGCCCGCAACAAAAACAGCAACATCTTGGCGGCGGGTAGGGTTTACACACAACTCGTGGTGGGGACACATTCACTAACATACACCTGGTACCTTGCATGTTGCCGGTCGCCCCGGTGGCGTATCAGTTTATCCTCGAGCCTGGTATAGGTCAGTTTCGTGAGTTCGAGTCCCCCCGCGTGCATACTCGTATAAATTTGTAGGGACGTTTTCTTGTGCACAAATTGGCTTGCGGAAAGAGCGAGAGCGTGAGTTAGCAACACTCCATGAAAATCGACGAGCAGTGGGAGTGCTGAACCCTATGCGCGATAAAAAATGAAGGCGAGAACCGGGGGGGAGAAGGGACGACACCTGCTTTCATGGCTTGTCCAGAAGCTGGAAAGTAGATGTGTATGAAAAAAAAAGAAAGTGCTTATTAATATTGGCCAATATTTACCTGAATCTATATACGTATACTTGTCTATGCCCATCTGTGTTTTTTGCCTGTATCTACCCAAAGCTACCCACAATTAGTTCGTAAAACTGAATCCGACACGCCAGCGGTGAGCTCGATAAATTTAGGGCCGACGCTCATCTTGGCAAGCTGCCAGGTACACCAGCCGCTCGTTTTCACATATGTATCATTTATCGCACGCGATACCACGAAAAGGAAAAGAGTCATCCCACGGTAAGGTTGCAGCCGCATCAGATCAGTCCCTGAGCTCCTCACATGAGGAACTCAACATCTCACCCGAAAAATGACTCGGAACGCATTCGTTTGCACAACCCGACCAAGCTTCTATGCCTTAAGCCCTGAAAAAAAAAAATGTGCTCGTGTAATTACCTCATTGACGGACAGCTCCTCACATGAGGAACTTAATCGCCCCGGGGACTTTTTGGCGCAAAAACTGCAACCTCTACCGTGGGTTGACTCAAAGGAGGGCATATAATCAATCTATGCTTATAACCTACATATTTACCTTATACGTATTTATTTCTTATCATAACTTTTACGCTCCAGCTCAGCTCGTAAGAGGTTTTATCCTCAGCGACCTTCTGGACAAGCCGTCGTCACAGGTGCAATCTCCCCCCCCCCCCTCCCCCCCCACACCGCCCCCCGGTACATGCCTTCATTTTATTGCACATAGGGTTCAGCATTCCCACTTTTCAGCTCAGTAAGCGCGTCGAATTTCATCGAGTATTGCTAACTCACGGTCTTGCGCTTTTTCCTCTTCAGTTTTTACGCAAGAAAAAAGTCCATTACGTTCGCGCACGAGTAGTATGCACTCGGTGAGAATCGAACCCATGACCTTGAAGTTAGTACGGACGAGAACCACCCACCGCTCTACCAGGGAGACCGACCATTGCGTACCAATACTGTGTTTCGTATTTTGACACGACCAACGAGAGCATTAAGAGGCCATGCACTTGTTAACGACCAACTTGCACTCATGGAGAAACAAACGTCCATCTAAGGTAGAACGAAACATACAAAGCCAGCCAAATCGTAACGTTTTTCAAAACAAACTCTCCGGAGTCACCATCGCAAGTCGCCGACCTGCTATTTTTTATATTTAATTGAACAAAAGAACAAGCATCGCATACAGCTGTGAAATCGAGCATTTCCTGGCAACTGATCGTTGCAAGCTGGGTGTGATGCTTCGATCGCGCTTTTACTGGGCGTGGAAGACCCACCTGGTAGTTCTTGCAGAGTGAGGGGTCTCCATAAAGCCGGTATGTACCAGCCGAATCGACCGGCACTATTCCGGGCACCCGCACTATAGGAAACAGGGCTGTTACTGAGTTACTAGGTACAATCCAGTCGTGCCAAACCGAGTTCGCCGGCACTATAGAGAACAATGGCACTATTCAACCGGCACTAGCGACCGGCACTATTAAGGGCACTTGCACTATTGGAAACAGAGCCCAGTCGTGCCAAACCGATTTCACCGGCAATATAGAGAACAGCGGCACTATTCAACCGGCACTATCGGCTGGCACTATTCAGGGCACCCGCACTATTGGGAGCAGGGCCACTGATACTGAGTTACTATATAGAGTTCAAAACGTGCCAAACCGAGCTCACCGGCACTATAGAGAACCGTGTCACTATTCAACCGGCACTATTCAGGGCACCCGCACTATTTGGAACAGAGTCCAGTCGTGCCACACCGAGTTCACCGGCACTATATAGGAAAGTGGCACTTTTCAACAGGCACTATCGGGAGTGTCCCGCTGCTGTTTAGTGATAGCTTCGATACGATGTCAAACACTTTTTGAAAGCCTCGTACATTGTTGTTCTCAGGTTAACTCGCATAATCAAGTCCGTGGTCACAGGACGAGCTCCAGTCACTCTGGAGTGGAGGAATGCCCCAGAGAAACAATAACAAACTAAAAGTGGTACACGCATATATCATAGCTGACGCAATTCATGCCTCGTGCATAAGCTGGGACTGACCTTGATGATTGCGGCTGCACACTCCGCGAACTGCTGGCTGCCGCAGTCAAACTCCACCACGATCGAGTCACCTTTGGCTCCCATCACCTACACATGCCACAATACCATAATGGACCATAATGAAAAGGGCGAGGCGGAGTGTGGGAGGTAGGGCGTAGGGATGGAGTGTGTGTGTAGGGGGGGAGGAAAATAGGGGGGAGGAAGCGAGGGGGGGGGGGGGGGGGGGGGTGAAGAGGAAGGGGAAGAAAGGGAGGGGGGGAGAGGAGGATGAAGGGAAGATAACAAGACACCGATGGGGGGGGGGGGGGGGGGGGGGCAAATGGGGGGAAGCGAGGGGGTGTACTCAGTTTGTGCATGGCCGTAGTTGTATGATCATAGACCCTCGCATCCCTACTATGCCGGGACGGAGCACGTCGGGTTTCCACCAACCAGGCAGACATTGCTTGCACCAAGCGCCAAGCGCCGTGAGGTGTTCGGCGAGTCGCTTGAAGGGTGAGCTGCATCCTTCCAAGAACCGCTCGTAAGACGGACTTCGGCACCATGTGCCTACTTTCTTGCCTATGGACGACAGCGCCAATGAGTTCCTTTGTTTTCTGGTGTGACCACTCCAGAGACAGCAATGGGCATTACTATGTAACTGCCTCGTGGGTGCCTTACCATGTTCACACAACGTGATGCATCATTCCCCTTGTGCGGAGTTAGGGTTCTCCACCCCCGCAAAACATGATCTAACTCGATAACAATCACGGTGACCGTCAAAATAAAACAAAACAAAAAAACGGTACGCTGGTTGTCTAGCTCACGCAGTGATTGGCATGTCTTACAGAGACGTTGCCCCAACCAAAGCCAACCCCAATATACATACAACGTTTTACAGCGTCGGTGCCAACCGAGGCCGACAACTGCACACATATTTTATGGGGGAAGGGCGGGAGGCATATACTGTCAGAAACTCAAGCCTATCTTGCTGTCCATCGGGTCCCGTTTGCGATGCGACCTGGAAGACAAGAGCAGAATCAAGACAGGGCTTCCGAACCAAGTCATTTCTCGGGCTGCTTACCTCGTGCGCGGCGAACTCGAGCGACCCGACGAGGATGTCGTTGCCCAGCTGGGTGTGGGCCTTGAGGTCGATGCGGACCGTGTCTAGATAGTCCACGTCGACGAAAGCCACCGGGGAATTCCAAACTGACATTGGAAGCGCCGGCAAGAAAAAAACATACACACACGAAAAAACAAAGAGAGACGAGGAGAGATGACGAGGAGAGGTGAGGGGGGGGGGGGGGGGGTGAGAAAGCGACACAACACAATACAACACAACACAACAAAACGCAACGCAACACAGCGCACGCAACACAGCGCAACACAACACGGCACAGCACAACACGGCACAGCACAACACGGGACAGCACAACAAACATAACACAACTGGCGGCTGAACAGACCAAGCCATCAACTTCCCGACTCCCCGACTGAATAGAGTTACCGCAGACCATCGACCTACCCGACCGACCGCTCGACATACATACCGACGGACTGACTGGCCGTTACTCTCACGACGCTCAACCTACCGACCTATCTACCATACCTACCTGCCGGGTACCCACCTACCGGGTCGGGTACGTACCTAACCGAATGCCTACCCATCTACCGTCCGACTTACCTAACGTACCGACCTACCTGCGACACGTGCTACGTACGGTAGAGGTGCACAGGCTCTTTTTTTCCCTTCTTGAGGGTGGTGGCTTGAGCAGCTCTGTGCCTTCCGAGTCAAAAACTAATTCTGAGTAAACCGAAAGTGCAACGACTAAAAAAGGAAAAAAAAAAAAAATGGCTTAGATACACGCCCACAAAAAAAAATCATATCGCAAAACAAGAATTATGACGAATTGTTCCGACGACGGTTTTGGGCTAAGGAGCCTCCGTCGTTTCAGAAAATATTTTGGTAAAAAAAAAACTGTCACCTCTATCGTAGCCCGCGTCCTACCTACCCACCCACCTAGCTACTCTATCTACCCACCCGTTTTGTACGTGCTGATCAGACACCCTCCAGTTCCTTGTACTCTGCTGTATACGCCTTTATGTGCTACCCGCCGTGTCCTTCTCTCTCTCCTGAACGACAGCTCACTTCCGCCAACTCGCTCTCTCTCATGCTCGTATATATGTATTCCCTAATTAGCATGCCTTCCAAATACATCAAGATCCATTCCCGCTCCACAAACCCTAGTTTTCCTACGTTCGATCTTACACGCCTACCAGCGTACTTACCTACCGACTTACCTACTGACCTATCTACCTACCCACCCACCTAGATCATTTACCCACCTACCTACCCACCCAGCAACCTACCGACGTACCTACCTACCAACGCACCGACGTACCTACCCCCCGGAGGAACGCCTTGATCCGTTGCGGTTCGTTAGGTTGTCAAGTCTTCTACCCACCCAGCCATCTACCGACGTACCTACCAATCTACCGACGTACCTACCCATCTACCGACGTACCTACCTACCTACCTATCCACCTACCTACCTACCCACCCACCCACCGACCCACCTACCGACGTACCTACCCATCTACAAACGTACCTATCCACCTACCACCGTACCTACCTACCTACCTAACTATCTGCCTATCTACCTACCTACGTACCTACCTACCTACGTACCTACGTACCTACCCACCTACCTACCTACTTACCCACCTACCTACCTACCCACCTACCTACCAAAAAAACGAACGAACCTGGGTGAAGCGTCTTGAGGCTGGGTACAGTGCTGTGCGTGGTCGCCTCCTTGTCTCTCGTCAGGTAGCACTCGCAGTACGTAGGAAACAGCTGCACCGCCACGGCATTTTTTCACCCAGTAGCGGGGGCAGTCGGCGGTCGGGGGTAGGGTAGGAGGGGGGGGGGGGGGGGGGGTTATACTCAGTTTGTGCATGGCTGTAGTCGTACCCTCGCATCCCTACTATGCCGGGACGGGGCACGACGGTTTTTCACCAGCCAGGCAGACATTGCTTGCACCAAGCGCGAAGCGCCGTGAGGGGTTCGGCGAGTCGCATGAAGGGTGAACTGCATCCTTCCAAGAACCGCTCGAAAGACGGACTTCGGCACCTTGTGCCTACCTTCTTGCTTATGGATGACAGCGTCAATGACTTATACTTTGTTTTCTGGTGTGGCGACTCCAGAAACAGCAGTCGGGGGGGGGGGGGGGGGGGGGGGGGGGGGGGGGGGGGGGGGGGGCAACAAAACAAGAGCTATTTAACGAATTGGCCCAGCGTCGACAAAAGTGATCGAAAAAATACCTGGGCTTTGTTTCACGCGTCGTCATCGTCCGACCCGCGGGTCGGGTCGGGTCGGGTCAGGTCGGGTCGGGTCAGAAGGCGTTCGAAATCTCACGGGGTCGGGTCTGGTCGGGTCAGGAGGTCGTTCAAACATCACTGGCCCGGTCTGTTCACCCTGACCGGACCCGAACCGTGAGAAGTGATCCCAGCCGTGAAAAATTCCTAGAGGAGACAATCAGATACACAATTAACCCTTTTGGAGCCTGTGTACAGCACTATACGCCCGCCAACAACAAAAATATACCGGTACTTGTTATGAGCTTCAGGTTCTAACTGCGACACCACCCTTGAACAACCTTAACATAGGCTATTGTGTACCAGTCTGGGTCTAAATATAAGCCACTTTTCCAAACTGTAAGCCAATGTAAACGTGGCTTATATTTGAGCATAGATTATTATATGTAGGATTTTGTGTAACGCTCGCCACGGAGTACGATTTCTTAGTCCAATTTTGTCAGCGTCCGCCCAAAAAGTGAGCATCATTTTCTTATCGGGCACTTTCTTATTGGCCGGCCTGTACTGTCTAGTGACCACAAACATGACGGATGAACGTGATATTGTTTTAGCGTCTACCAGTAACGCGAGCGCGCAGCAATACGAGTAGGAACATGCTTCCTGCGCCCGTCCCCGAACGGGTCAGAGTTTGACTGTGTTGTCGTTCGGACACCCATTTTATCATTTGCCAATCAGCAGTGGCCGACGCCGAAATCGTCAACTTGCCTCTTCAATCCTTGTTGATGATATAGCACGACTTCAGCCAACCAAGTACTCTGTATACCAAAAATATTATATACGTGCCCCCTCATCAAACACGCCTCCCATATATTAAGACTACATGCCGCTCCATAAACCCCAGATTTCCTACTGTACACTCTTCCACCTCGCTAGGCTTCACAAATCAACACGTTTCAAACCATTTTGTCATGAACATCGAATTCTAACCTGGTCGACGTGGTTGCCCCAATCAGATGTCCCCTCATCAAACAAGCCTCCCATACATAAAGACTAAATACCGCTCCATAAACCATAGATTTCCTACTGTACGTTCACTCCTCCACCTCGCTAGGCTTCACAAATCAAAACCACGTTTCATACCATTTCGTCATGGACGTCAAATTCTAACCTGGTCAACGTGGTTGTCCCAGTCGTCGCTCATATCGATAAAGCCATCCATCACCGAGAGATTCAGCACATACAGTTTCGACGCTCGGTAGCTCGTCCAGTACCTGTAAGTCACACGTTAGCGTAGCATTCCGGACAACACACGCCCCCCCGTAAGAACACATGCGGAGGAGAAAAAAAACACGGGGACGCATATAAATAAAATGGAAAAAAGTGCGGGTGGCAAAGGCGACTCGGCGACAGGAAATATTGCACATGGTATGCAGTATGAAGAACACGGGAACTCGCATGGAACCATACAAAGCTACCATACAACGCCACGACCCAACAGCAGCATGAAGAACACGGGGATTATTGTGGAACCATAAAACGCTACCAACCAACAGCACTATGTAGAACACGGAGACTAATATGGGACCATACAACGCTACCAACCACCACCACCACCACTACCACCATCACCACCACCAACATCACACAGCCCCCCCCGCCCCCCCTCAACCAGCACCCCGCAGCAGATAAGTCGCACCTCGACGATGTGGCCAGCTCGAGAGCACTTCTCCCCTGAGTGTCAAGCACGTCGTTGAGGTCGCTGCCGCTGATCGCCGTTCCGATCCGACTCTCGTCCATCCCGTATTTGGCGGAGGGGCCACCATAGGGTACGCCTGACACTTGATCGCGACTCTGTCGTCCATCACGGCGGTGGTGGTGATGACGGTGGATGTGGTGGTGGTTGTAGGGGAGGGAGGGGTGGGGGGGGGGGTTGAGGGAAACCCGCGAAGAACAGACGAAACGACGAAGACGGGGGGGGGGGGGGGGGGGGGGGGTGAAGAGGGGGAGGGCGGGGGGGTGAAATGGAGGAGGGGGTGGTGAAAAGGGGGGGGGGGTGGGGTGGTGGGGGTGGTTAGGGGGACGGTGGCGGCGGCGGTGGCGGGTAGAGGGGGGCGAGGAAAAGCCGCCAAGAACAGACGAAACGACCAAAACGGAAACCCAACCTACCCCTAATGCAACCCCAACATCCCAACCCAAAAATCAACCGCAAAGCCAACCCTTACGACCCGGCCCCAAACCCAAAGCCAGTAACAAAAAAAGAACCACATACCCAACCCCTCTGGGCGAAAAATGACCTTCAAGATGTCGAGTGACACTTGGCGAGTCGGTAAATCGCGTCCCACCGCGATGCCTCACGGTACTAACGGCGGAGGTTGCAGTTTTTAGCGACACGTTTCTGACCCGTTGAGCCTCCTCAAAGGTGGAAGTATCGGTTATCAATTAAATGACAACTTTACCGAGTGTACTTCTTCTTAGGACTACTGGTAGATGATAAAAAAAAATGTGGTCGGGTCTGCGCAAATATGACTTGTCTTCGAAGGCATGTTTCGGGTGGGTGAGATATCGAGATCCTCACGTTAGGAGCTTGGAATTTTCGTAGAATATGCTGCACCCCTACCCAGCGCGGGAAAACTTTTTGGTTGTGACAGTCGGCACGACTTCACTTTATTACAGTTACTAGCTACTATTAATAGTCGGACCGATAGTCAAGTCACTTTCTGGAGGTGCCGACTATTCGATTTACTGGGTTTCCTAGCTTGTAAAAAGGTTTCGCCGCCGCCTATAATAGCGACTCGTGATAATATTGCAGTCGTACAATCTTCGCCAACTCACGAGTTCGATATTCGATGACATCGAACCATTAGGTCAGCGTCAGCCGAAAAAACACCGGGGTGCTAGAGGATGGATACAAGCTTCCAAATCCCAACCCCAACCCAACCCAACGCAACACCCTAACCCCACCACAAAGCGGAAGCTAAATTATCAAGTGCAAACCAAACCCCGACAAGTGTAACCGAAAACTGACCATGAGGATATCGTATTGACACTTGGCGAGTCGGTAGAGCGTGTCGTCGTTTCGCAGAGGCGCCTTGAGCTGGACGTGATGGAATAGTCCCGCGCCTGCCGTTTCATTCATTTTCATTCGTACGTCGGGTGGTTTCATTCATTCATGCGTTCGTTGTACTGAAAAATTCGTTGTAAACAGCCACAGCCACAGCCACAGCAACAGCCACAGCCACAGCCACATCAACAGCAACAGCAACAACAACAACAACAACAACACCAACACCAACACCACCACCACCAACAATTAGAAAGGCGTTTCCGATGGCCAACGCGTCGGTCACGTCCCTCGCCACCCCTGACTCGATTAAAACATATACAGCCTCCTTCCCCGGGAGCACCACGTAGCGCCGTCTCGTACACAGTACATACGTCTCAACAGAAAACAAATGAGCAAAAATAATACCAGCTAAGGAATACCATGGGATGAAAAAAATGAAAAAAAAAAAGGGAAAAAAGGAAAAAAGGAAAAAATAAAAAAACAAAAAACAAGCCGACAAGAACAAACAAGTAAGGATGATATTCCAAAACATAGAACACGCATACTCGTGCTCATGCCCTGCTCATTGCGGTACAGCGGTGGGGCTTCCAGCACTCACGTAGAAAGGCGTTTCCGATAGCCAACGCGTCCGTGACGTCCCTCGCCACCCCTGAATCGATCAAAACAGCCACAGCCTCCTTCCCCGGGAAAACCATGTAGTGCCGTCGGAACCCGCGCTGGATGTCTCTCGAGTTCAACCGTTGCAACACCTCGCCGAGTTTTCGAACCTTGCAACAACCCCCGATGGAAAAACACGAAAAATGAAATGAGCGCACCTTCAAAACGGGGTTTCCAAGAAACGCATGATGCAAGAGGGCATCATGAGTTCTTGTTTACAAAATTTCTTCCTTAAATTTCGTGATGAGACCAATTGTATGGTAGCGGGGGGGGGGGGGTCACTCTTGGGGCCTAAGTTGCAGTGGCTTGGGGTTACTCGCGCGAGTGACCTCCTCCCTGTTCCTTCGCGGTATCAAAATCTTTCATGCTACTTTCATTTTCTACGCCGACCCTCATAGGGTTCGGCCGAAGAAGGCCGGCAAGTCCACGGTGAATTGATTCATCCCAAGGGGCGGGGGTAACACCGAGTCTGCGTTTTGCAGATGGACAAAAGTTGGTACACAAACGAAAGTGTATGGAGCTTGAGCTTTTTTTTATCCGAATCTCCAGGAGGATCTTGAAATAATAATAATAATAATAATAATAATAATAATAATAATAATAATAATAATAATAATAATAATAATAATAATAATAATAATAATAATAATAATAATAATAATAATAATAATAATAATAATAATAATAATAATAATAACAATTTTTGCGAAATCAATCCGCAACCGCACGGTAAAAAGCCACGCTGCACTCCGCTGGGCCGAAAAAAAACGCCACAAATCCAAATTTTATCAAACCGTTCTAATGACGTCAGCTGTGAGTTCCACGAACTTAGGGTCGATGCTCATCTTTGCAAGCTGCGTACCACATCGATCGCCGTTATTGACTGTCGGCTGTGAGTTCGACGAATTTAGGGTCGATACTCATCTTTGCAAAGCTGCGTTGTTGGTAAAAGTTGTAGTATAGTGTGTAGAATAGACTTGAGTGGGTGACTTTTTTTTCAGTTACTGGGAGAGCTCCTGTGATTTTCATTCTTATCTTCATTTTTGTGCATGTAGCATTTAATATATTTTATTCTTCTAGCGCTACGTATATAGCGGGGACCGAAGGACACGCCAGCTTGCGCTGGATTGCGAAGGCAATTGAGTTAAATCGACAAACGACGTGTATGAAAATACGTCGAAGTGTGGTGAGCTTAAGCTGTATTTTTTTCCCGATTCACCGGAGGATATACAAACAAGAAAAAAAAAAATCTTCATATATACATTTTCTCCATTATTTGTCCGTGAGGTAGAAAGTCACTCGTCGGAGCAGCGATAAAGGAGGCACCCCGCCCGTACCGCAACCTTGGACTGATTCTTACCACGATAGCCCCCCCAAAAAACCAGAGATTTTCTTTAACGAACGTTTCATGGCTGCTCGACACGAGGAAGGATGCTATTAACAAAAGGTCTCCATATGTTTAATTGTGCGCAAAGGTCCATCGAACGACGACGTCGGGGTGTGGGGTGGCGAGGGGCACCGCAATTCAGGAGATACGACCGGGAACTGGTTTCAAAACCGGCGATTTCGTTAAAGAAAGCTTGGGAGGGGCTACCGTAGAAACGACTCCTTGGTGTCAAGACCCGCCACTCCTCTCTCCCTTAGCCCCCAGATTCCCAACTTCCACCCAAGTAAGCATCAATTTTCCTTCTGAGGGTGGTTGGTGGCTTGAGGAGCTCCACGCTACACCTCACCCCCCCTGGAAAAAACTATCTTGAGCAAAAACTGAAAAAAAGCAAACCCGATGTACAAACCCATGGCCTACTACTGTAGATACACACAAAAAAAACACACACACACACACACACGATATCGCAAAACAAGAATGGCGTCACTCCGATGATTTTGGGTTAATAAAGAGTGTCGTCATTTCCGAAAATATACCTCCAAAAAAAAGCGCTACCTCTTTTATCGCAGCACGCGTCCAACTTTCTTAATTCCCAATTTCTTACCTTGTTTAAGGGTAATGTGGGCACGTCCGCGTACCATCGCTCCTGCAAGGCTGCCTCCCCATGGAGGGTTTTCGCGCTAGGTCGGAGGCGTTTCCGAACCGATTGGTGCGACCCCGTCTGGTCCACCAAGTTCTTAAATAGGAAATTTGGGGAAGCGTGGGTGGGAGAGGAGAGGAGAGGTCAGCGAAGGGGGGGTAGTCAGCTTGTGCATGGCCGTAGTCGTACGATCATAGACCCTCGCATCCCTACTATGCCGGGACGGAGCACGTCGGGTTTTCATCAACCAGGCAGACGTTGCTTGCACCAAGCGCCAAGCGCCGTGAGGTGTTCGGCGAGTCGCATGAATGGTGAACTGCATCCTTCCAAGAACCGCTCGTAAGACGGACTTCGGCACCTTGTGCCTACTTTCTTGCTTATGGATGACAGCGCCAATGGGCTACTTTGTTTTCTGGCGTGGCCACACCAGAAACAGCAATGGGTATTACCATGCAACTGCCTCGTGGGTGCCTTACCATATCTACACTACGTGATGCGATCATTCCCCTTGTGCGGAGTTACGGTCCTCCACCCCGCACATGATCTAACTCGATATCCATCATGGTGACCGTCAAAACAAAACAAAACAAAACAAAACAAAAACAGCAACATGGGGTTGACGTGCACTTGCTCCGGCACAGAGGCGTACAAAGACAAGCATACCAGAAACAAAACCCGGCAGGCATTAACCTAGTACTGTACCTGATATATAACAAGGCATGCAGACATTTAGGCATGCAGATAGACGACCTCCCCTCCTTTTCTTTCTCTGTACCCCTCTCTATCTCCCCCTCTCCCCCAAACCCTCTTTCCGTTTCTGGTGCAAGCATGGACAATAAGCCACCCACCTTGAAGTGGTCCTGGGGAAAGCGGTAGTACACCGCGGCGTTATTCTCCATGAGCTTGTTAAGCCGGAAGTGGTGAAGCAGTCCTCTCCTAATCATGCGATTCAAAAGATATACCGCATCCACCTCATCCGAACAAAACTCTTTCCGCATACACCAATCCTGTATGGGGTTTGCAGAATGGAGGGAGGGGAGGGGGGGGTGGTACTCGATGTTCATGCATGGCCGTGGTCGTATGAGAGGGGGAGGGGTTCGACGGGAGGGAGGGAGCGACAAAAACACATTAGGTGTGACAGGGGGTGTGCGTGACAGAGAGAACACAACCCAGAGAGGCAGAGAGAGAGGGGGGGGGGGACGGATAAACAGACGCGCAGACGGAGACGCAGACAGAAAATGAAAACTAGACCGAACGCAGACAACAAGCGACAAAATAAACCAGGAAAGTTTTGAATGAACACATACCGTGCACGCAACGACATGTGTGCGTGTGTTCTTCACATTGCACCCTTCTTTCGACACGACCAAATCCAGTACCCCGTGTCGATTATTTCATCTTGGTCGGATACCAGTCCGACAACAAACACAAGCTCGATATGAACATCCCTTGGAAAAACGTGCGAACCGGCGAGATATTTAGGGAGGGGATAATGAACGAGCATCCCCGGGCCAACCAAGTGGATGCTTCAACCCTTTTCATCCATCTGCATGGGGATAAGTAAGATTGTCAACGAGGTCTAGGGTTTTGGTAGCAGTACCGCATGATCTCAGTGCCATATCGAGCTTATACTTATTCGGCCTCCATTCCATATCGAGCGAAACTTGTTTCTTTCATATGAAGCTTATATTTGTATTCGGACTGGTACAACTTATGTTGTCACAACCTATCGCAGGGGCGCGGTGAGGGGCCTTTCTCATTCATAGCCGTCGTCGCATGACGATAGCCCTAAAATTGCCGGGTCGGAGCACGGCGTGTATTAACCAACCAGACAGACATCGCGTGCACCCACCAAGCGCGAAATGGGGGGGGGGGGGGGGGGAGGGGGGGGTTGCAAGTTTAGCTAAGCAGGCGTTATATTTCTCACCACCGCGTCTTTCCCTGTGAAGCACGCTCGCACCCTTCCGCCGAACATCGTCTTGAAATCGGTCACCTGAACTTCGAGGTGTAGCTGCGCAACAAAAAGCACGTTCAAAGCATATGCAAACATATTTTGCGAGGGAGAGGAGGAGGAGGCAGGAGGGGGGGGGGGTGGGAAGGGGAGAGGGAGGGGCGGAGGGGGGAAGTAGGACGGGGGGGGGGGGGGAAACCTGTTAGAAACTGAACACGTACCGAAGTAGTACAACAACTGATAGCTGTCAGGGATGCTGACCCATTTCCAACTCCAACTCCTATTTCTTGTCCTAGTCTTCGACTCCAAGTGCTTTGTCCTCACGTCGGAAGTGCGGCGCTAAAAGGGCTAAACGCTGCCGGCACATTTTACCATGTTTCTAGTCCAACTCCAAGTGCTGTTAACCCATTTCCAACTCCTGCTTTTTTCCTAGTCCAACTCCAAGTGTTTTGTCTCCACGTAGCTAGTGCGGCGCTAAAACGGTTAAACGCTGCTGGCACATTTTACCATCTTACAGTTTTTTCCTAGTCTAACTCCAAGTGTTTTGTCTCCACGTCGGTAGTGCGGCGCTAAAAGGGTTTAAATGCTGCTGGCACATTTTACTATATTTCAGCTTTTTTCCTAGTCTAACTCCAAGTGTTGTTGACCCATTTCCAACTCCTACTTTTTTCCTAGTCTAACTCCAAGTGTTTTGTCTCCACGTCGGTAGTGCGGCGCTTAAAGGGTTGAACGCTGCTGGCACATTTTACTATATTACAGTTTTTTTCCTAGTCTAACTCCAAGTGTTTGGTCTCCACGTCCGTAGTGCGGCGCTAAAAGGGTCAAACGCTTCTGGCACATTTTACTATATTTAGAGTGTTTTTCCTGGTCTAAAACCAAGTGTTTTATCTACACGTCGGTAGTGCGGCGCTCAAAGGGTTAAACGCTTCTGGCACATTTTACGATATATTACAGTAGTAGTGGGGGTCCTCCAGTACGGCGGTGGTGTTCCAGAGCAACATGACCGCCTCTTCTTGGGGAAAACCGCCCTATATCCATTCCGGGTGGTGAGAGCAATTCCGCAGTTGCGCCAAGCGATTTTGACCGCCTTATATATCGGGATATACCGCCACACTCAGACCGCCTTCATGGGAAACCCCTTCTGCATACCTGGTACCTGGTATCATATTAATAGTACTGTAAACACAGGCAAAACATTAATATCAGAAATATCGAAATGTGGACCACTGGATACGCAAACAAAACGAGAAATGCCCCCCCAAAAAAGCCAACTCGTACATAATACGGACACCTAACGCACGAAATAATAATCCCTACCCGGGTACAGAGTGGGATATACCGAAATCGGTATCACCCGGTGGCAAGGCTACCTAGTTGGCCTTATCTCTGTTTCCGTCCTATCTCACTAAGAACACCGCGATGGTCTTAGGCTGGGATATGACCGAACGCGGTCTTGACTCACCGTAAAACGTCACGCACACGATCTCTCGTGACTACTTTACACGACCTAATAGACTTGAAGCGTCGCCCGAGGTCGGCCGGTCCCCACGCTCCCGAGAGGCACCCAACATCACGGTGACAACAGCGAAACGGGGGACTTCGACGCAGGTGTACAGGCGTTGCCGTTCCAAAATCGTCGGACTGCCCATTCTTGTTTTGCAACAAAAAAATGTTTTGTATATCTGGGCCATGGGTTTTGTTCATCGGATCGACGTTTAGCTTGCTCAAAATCGTGTTTGGGGCGAGGCATAAGACCTGTTCAAGTTAGGGAGGTCCAAAAATAATGGTGATACCTCGATATTCACCACCGTAGCGTGTATCGCAAGCGAGCAACACGTTCTTATCCAGCTTTTTTTTCCTGACAAAAACCGACTTGGCAGAGCAGGTCTTATCTTCCGAAAATCTTAAAATAGGATGATCGTAACCAGGATGGCCTCAAACCGGATGGTCTCAAGCAGGGTGGTCTTAAGCCGGTTGGTGTTAATCCGAATGGTTTAAAACCAGGTAGTCTTAAACCGGATGGTCTTAAACCGGATGGTTTTAAACTAGGTGGTTTTAATCCGGATGGTCTTAAACCGGATGATCTTCAACCGGATCGCCTTAAAAAGTGGGCTAAAAGTGGATACCCACCCCACTACTGTATTCATATTTCGGTAACCGTCGGTAGGGACAGCTCACGCTATCGCTACCGCGGGAACTGAAGGATAAGCCAGAAAACCAGCTGGATTGCGAATACAATTGAGTTAAAATTCACACACGACATGGATGAAAATACGCGGTAGGCGTGGTGAGCTCAGGCTTTATTTGCCCCCCATCCGCCGGTGAATGAAAAAAGGAGAAAGAGAAGAAGAAAAAAAGTACTTCGCCGAGAAAAACGAAACGAAGGTGTCATACCGACCTCAGGCACAGCAATGCAATTCTTACTCCGACCGGTATCCATAACCCACACGCCATACAGGGTTCGGAACTTTGTATAATACTCTTACACTTACCAACGACGGAGCGGAATTCGTTGTATGCTAGCACTCGGATACTCAAAAAAACATAAAACAAGGTCAACGATAATGCTATTTGTCCAAAAAATACAGATGTATATGCTGATATGCATTATATATGTTTGCGATAAAAAGCGGAATATTGAATTTGACAATGCCAATAATATACGACTTGCGACCAAATTAACGAAATTCCAAAAAAAAGTCGCACCATTGCGAACACCCAAACCGAGGCCCATCTTAAAGAACCAGCCAGCAGCCGCAGTACAGCAGTATCGCATTCACATCACACGTTCGAGGTACACAGCAGTAGGCTTTACCACGATACCAGTAGGTGCCACCAGTAGGTTCTTCCCAGTCGGCGCTACCATTATGTGTCAGAACACCAGTAGGTATGGTACCAGGAGGTTATATTGGTAGTACGTACTTCCCGGTGGATGCTACCGGTAGGAGCTACCATTATGTGACCTGTCACCAGTAGGTGCTACCAGGAGGCGCTATCAGTATGTGCCAGTATACCAGTAGGTGCCAGTACACCAGCAGGTTCCATCAGTAGGTGCTACCATACCAGTGGGTGCTACCAGTAGGTGCTACTAGTAGGCGCTACCGGTAGGTTCAGTAGGTGCTACCAGTAGGTTTTTCCCAATCGGCGGTACCAGAATGCACCAATATACTAGTACAAGTAGGTGCTACCATTTGGTGCTTCCCAGTAGGTGCTACCAGCAAAGATGTCAGAAGACGGCACTTTCAGCCGTTGACAGACGGCAATTCTACAATAAATGACTTTGACTGGCGCCAAACTATTAGGCTTTAGCGTCGAACGCTTGGTCTTACACCCTTGACCGCTGAACGTGACGTTTTCCCCTGACTGACCGTCACCTGACATATTTGGCTAGCAGTGGGTTTCACTATACCATTAGGTGCCACTACAACAGTAGGTGCTACCAGTAGGTGCTATCAGTAGGTGCCACTACACCAGTAGGTGCTACCAGTTAGGTGCCACTACACCAGTAGATGCTATCGGCAAGTGTCACTACACCAGTAGGTGCTACCAGTAGGTGCCACTACACCAGTAAGTGATACCAGCAGGTGCTACTACACCAGTAGGTGATACCAGTAGGTGCCACTACAGCAGTAGGCGCTATACCAGTAAGTGCCTCCTAGCAGGTGTTACCAGTAGGTGCTATCACTAAGACACTACCAGTAGGTGCTATCAGTAGGTGCTATTGCCAGCAGGTGCTTGCCAGCAGGTGCTTCCAGTACGTGCTACCAGTTGCTGTTGTTCTCACGTTAAATCGCATAATCAAGTCCGTGGCCACAGGACAGGCTCCAGTCACTCTGGAGTGCATTAAATAATAAAACACACCAAAAGGTGGTGCACGTATATATCATAGCTGAAGCAAGTCGGACATCCACCACAAAATTACCAGGTACCACCAGTAGGTGCGCCAGCAGGTGTTTCCAGTAGGTGCTATCAGTAGGTGCTTACAGTAGGCGCTGCCACAGGTGCCACTGTCGGAACGGTGACCGCCGGCAGCGACAGCTCGCGCTGTCGCTATCACGAGAACTCAAAGGATACGTAAGCTAGCGCTGGATTGCGAATACGATTGAGCCAAATTGACACAAGACACGTATAAAAATACGTGGAAGTGTGATGAGCTTAACCCCTTCAGAGCCCCCAAACCCCTCCATATACTAAATCCAAGTGATTTTTTGTCCCCCCAAAAGGGTTTTTAGTTGTAAAGGCGTTAATCCTTTGAGTACCGCATTCCCGACACGGGGACAAAACACTTGCAGTTAGAGTAGGAAAACTTCAGGAGTTGGAAACGGCTAAAAGCTTTTATTTTTCCCCATCCACGGGAGCGGATAAAAAGCAAAAAGAAGAAAAGCAGGAACGGTGTTGACGCGCGCGCATGCACCGGTACAGCGGCGGTACCGCCTTTCGTTGCCGCCGTAGTAACGAGACGAATTTCGACGAAAAGTCGACCTCACAACAGCAGCTGAGGTGTCCTTCTAAACTTTTGCCAAACGTAAAGATCTCAATTTTAATGTTTCCAGCTACAAGGGTCGGCTGTACCGCTGACACGTTCGTTGGCTTGACAAAATACCTGGTACGTAGTTATGTTCATGTACCAGGTACATGAGATGAACCAATACTGGTCTCGTGGTCACCCAAGAACAAACAACAATTTCCACAATTTCGGGTGCACGCCCTTTTGTTGAAGCGTGTCGATTCTTGGGACTACTTAGTTGTTGCGCTCTGGCTGCGGTGGCGAAGTAACTTTCTCGTCGGAACCGCTTTTTTCAACCAAAACAGGCGAAAAAAATGTTGCTCGTCGTGGCCTTTGGTCATTTTTGACGGAGGCGAACTTTAATATAATTATTCTGACAACGCCAGCGGTGAGTTCGACGAATTTAATCAAGGGTCGATACTCATATTCGCAAGCTGCGTACTACACCGGCCGCTCGTTTTTAGTAAACTTTTTCATTTGTTGCTGAGGCCAACTCTTACCGAGTCGGATCCGTGAGTCGACAAGGGCCTTATCCGACTGGATATTTTTTCGACGGGACTTCTTCTGGGCCTCCTTCTTAGCGTCAGTCGAGTCGACTTTACAGTTTTTGTGCTCTTTCAGGAGGCGGTAGATGTGAGGGGGTAATGCTGTATGGGAGTCGAAAATCGGTTGGAAAACTATGTTTTCGTGCTTTCTCCGCGAGCAACGCGTGCTTCGCGCGCGACGAGCCCTCGTCCAAGTGGGTTGATCGCGTTGGACTTGGCCCAAAGCCGCTAAAGCTACGTTTATCGTGGCGTTGCACTCAGCCGAGAGCCGCGAAAGCTAGAGCAAGTGTAGCAGCCGTCGGGGAAAATGTCATCGGTACAACGTGCATCCGTCCGTCAAAAAAGGCCCTAACGACTGGAGACCAAATCGGGCTTCTTACACAGTCGAAACAGAGCTTTTCGACTCGTTTTTTTTTTTCGACTGGGCAATCCGACTCGCACGTCCAGTCGAAAAAGTCGCCGATTCGACTGGATGCGTCCGTCGAATTGCTCAGTCGAAAACGTTCATGAACCCATCGCATCGCTCATCCCACCACAAAAACACGCACGTCCACACGCCCATACATACCACGTACCACACAGCAGTACCCACGACGCCGACGCTGGCTTGGCTGCTGTCACAGCAATTCTAAATACACCTTGTCAGATGCTCTTCGGGCGTACATCCACGGCTGCATCGCATTTTGTATACAGGGCTTGGTGCTGGCAAAGCACTTATTGCCAGTACAATTACACCGGTCGTATACCTCCACTCAGTTAGGGCATTGGTATAGTTCAACAATATATGAAACTTTTTACTTGCAGGACATGCGAGTGCGCGCGAGGCCTCGAGGTCGGCGTCTATGACGCGGTCTCCGGCTCCTACAGGGCAATTCTACCCCGTCAGCTATAGTTGACGCATCGCCTCACGACAGCTACATATCTACATATTCGCACGATGTCTTCGGGTACGTGCTCTCCGGCCTCTGGGAAGCGTCGGCCCGTCCTGCCGGCGATGTCGTCGTAGGGCCCTGCCCTGCGCGGGCGACCGTGAGCTCAAGACACCCGCGGGGAGAAATTAAAAAAGTTAATCTTGGCGTTGAAGTATACTTGTCCCACTACCCGCGAAACTACCTACCCTGCACAGCACACCAAAAATAATACTCGAACAGGCGCATATTGTGAACAAAGAAAAAAAGCCAGCTTTCCTTTCTAGCTCAATTCGCATACTTGTGTATGGTAGGTGTTACTACCTTCAGCGAACTTATGGACAAGCCGTGGTCACAGGTCTCATCCCTTCTCCCCCCCGGTATATTATAATATATATATATATATATATCATGTCGTACGTGCCTTAATTGTTATCGCGCCTATGTTAGGGTTCAGCAAGCCCACTGCTCGTGGAGTTGCATCGAATTTTACTGAATCGCGCTCTCACCCTTTCGGCGTGGTTACGGTTTGTATACGCACAAGCCGGTGCTAATTTTTTTGGTCCGCCCTTCTCTCCGCTCCGACAATCTATGGATGGATATGCTACGATCAAGGACTATAAGGAGGCAGAGAAGCTGCCGTACCATTATTAATAATTAGTAGCATGTGTCGCAAGCACAATATCGCGAAAAGGTAGCCTCTCTCTGCGAGCGTCCCTGAGCCGCTGACCAAAAGGAGTCCTCGAAGTGCAAGGTGACCCGTACCGTCCCGTTGGTCACTTATGGTCCGAGCAAGAACATGCAAGCCTGCACATCAGTGCAAAACCCAGGGAAATATCATTACGTCCCCGGACGAGAAACCACATGTTGTAAAAAAAAAAACACCAGGTAATAGGTACTTACTGTATTAATCAGGGCATCTCACGGGTCGGGTCACCTTTCGCGGGTCGGGTCGGGTCAGGGTGGCCCGAATCGAACCGCGAGATTTGAAAACCTCTTGGTCCGACCCGTTCCGACCCTTCACGGGTCGGGTCACATTTCGCGGGTCGGGTCGGGTCGGGTCGAGTCGGGTCGGGTCGGGTCAGGGTGGCCCGTGAAATATCGGCTTTAACGTCTTTACAACTGGAAACCCCTTTTCTTGTACAAATTTACTTGAATTTAGTACGGGGAGGGATTTTGGGGGCTCTAAGGGGGTTAATAGTAGTTGAATATTGATCCTTTTGACTTGAATAAAAAATAGTGTTGCCTTGGCCGAGGTGTGAAAGTTGGGGGGGGGGGGGGTTGTGTTTGTTCCCCAGCCCGCAAAATGACCCTTGGGCCAACATGAGAAAGTCGCATTCATTCGTTACTAACGGTTTTCTATAGAAAAACTCAAAACTTGCTACCGAACCGGCGCGGTACCGGTCGTAATATCCGGGGCATTCAACGGGTCGGATCACTTCTCGCGGGTCGGACCGGAACACGTGAGATTTGAAAACTTCCTGACCCGACCCGACCCGCAAGATTTCGAACACGTCCTGACCCGATTCGACTTGACCCGCGAGTTTTGGAAATTCTCCTGACCCGATCCGAAGGCCGGATCATGACCCGTGAAAACTCCATGTAATATCTAGTCTAAGGGAGCTTCCACCAGATATGAATAACAGACTAAACTGTGAACTCGTTTGGGCTGGTCAGTTAGTGTTACATGCGCTGCTTGGGCGGTGGCTAACTGACTTTCTCAAACTTTTTGATATGTTTTCAAGAGCTATTTCATGTTATACCTGATGTATATAAGCTCATAGGAACGTCTATGGTCTCTCCTTGAACGGAGTATAAGCATGTGTGCCAGAAATAACGCGAGTATAAGCATTAATAGTCCAAGGGAGCTTGAATGAACACTAGACTAAAATATGAACTCGTTTGGGCTGGTCGGTGTTACATGCCCTGTTGGGGCGGCGGCTAACTGTTTTTTTGTTACGTTTGCAAGAGCTACTTCATGTTATACCTGGTATATATATAGTTCATAGAAACACTCATGTTCTCTCCTTTTCGACTTGAGACACATCCGGGATTCCAAGCTAAACACATCGCCCAGGGGCCGATCGGGAACCTTGAACGAAATAAAATCGACGTGTACCGGAAATAACGCGAGTATACAAGTCGTAACTTCAATATTACGGAGATCCATTGTTAGGAGGGGTGAATGCCTCATCATGTTGCTAAAAAAATCACCGGAAATTTCTCATAATTTTCGCAATATCTCGGCCAGAACATAATCTTTTTTAATACTCGGAGTATTTGTTTGTGCGCCGTGACCGTGAAGGCCTACGCGAACAATCCAAGCTATCGCTTACCGTTATCGACGAAGAATTGACAGAGTTATGACCCCATAGGCATTAAACGACCCCCGTTAACAATGCATCTCCGTAATAGTAGCATTAATAGTAAAACGTCTAACATCAAAATTCGCCTTAAAATCAAAATTTACCACGGATATGGTCACAATTTAGTGCTAATGCCATGGATACTTACCGTGAATATTGCCGCAATTCTACGGCGGTGACAGGTGTAATTGCCGTCGCAGGTACCTTGCTACCGCCGGCGTCGGAGTATTTTCTTTGTTTTCTCCGCCATCAAGAGGGAGTATACACTCCCAGCAATTTCCTTACAAACTTGCTGCCGAACCGATACTACGATTACAGCGTACGTGCGTCGCTGGTTGTACTATCTACTGGGGCTTGTACTTACTACTTTCACATATTATGAATACAGCAGTATCTTTGTGCCTGTTCTTCTTCCTGTCTGTATGGTGTGGGTCGAAACAAGGGCATCACCTCCCGCGGCGGGCGGTGGTGCCATCCCGTCGCGAATAGGACGGCTCGAGTGTCGCTCGCTGTCTGCTGCGCCGGCACTCAAACCGCACGTATAAAGCCAGTCCACGATCATGCCTGTTCTATGTCACAGGGTGACGTCACTTCTGGGATCGTTCCTATATCTGTTCCGGATAATCCAGGTATCATCGGCCGCAACAATATGCTGGGTGCTGGGTACACTGCCAGTATACTACTACTAGCGAAATGCCAATATATTCTTAGTTCAATTTCACATATTATAGACTTACTATTTATCGCTGTATTTTCCCTGAGCGGGCTCGGTTGGTACATCCCTGATCTCTCAAGACCTGCCGCTTGCACACCGCCTCCTTATCACTTGCAGAACGGTCCAGCTTTTCTTTGATTTCTTACATCCCTTTTTTTAGTTGCACAACGTATCATTTTTTTTTTTTTTTTTTTTTTTTTTTTTTGCATACTTATACTTTCCAGCTTCTGGACAAGCCGTGGTCACAGGTGTCGTCCCTTCCCCCCGGTTCTTGCCTTCCATGTTTATCGCGCATAGGGTTCAGCAATCCCTCTGCTCGTCGATTTTCATCGAGTGCTGCTGACTCACGCTCTCGCGCTTTCCGCAAGTCAACTTGTGCACAAGAAAAAGTCTCCACGAATATATACGAGTATGCACTCGGGGGGATTCGAACACACGAAACTGACCTACACCAGGCTCGAGGATAACCTGATACGCCACCGGGGCGACCGTACACCAGGTCCCAGCTGAGCTCAGCTTCGCTCATCAGCTGCAGCAACGCACCGTAGCGACAGCTCAGCAGTCCAGCGCCGGTCCCGCGCGGTGTGGTACTGTGCAGTGCTGCGCCGTGCTGTGCCGTGCTGTGCCATGCTGTGTCGTGCTGCGGGCTTCGCTCTACTTACTCCGTCATACACACGAGGTATCATTCGAAGTATCATACCAGGTACCAGTACTACTACACGAGGTTTGTACGTACTACATTGGTGAATCACAAAAAATGCACTACCCGCTCAGCTCAGCCTAGCGTTTGCTGAGCAGCGGCGTGCGATGCTGTGCGGTGCCGTGCTGCATACCGGTACGTGGTACCTGGTACTTCGCATGATACCTGGTACTCTTATGTTCGAAAGAAAGGCTGCGCTGTGCCTTTCTTTCGAACATACAGTACCAGGTGCCATGCAAAGTACCAGGTGCCAGGTACTATATGTACGTGTGTACTCGTCTTTTTGCTTTCTTCGTTCGATTGTCCTCTCTCGGTCCTGTTCATGTTTTTTTTTTCGCAAATTACACCCGTACAGCCGATCAGAACGCGACATCGCCAACATGCATACAGCGCAGCACAGGGCAACCAGCTGTGCACAGCTAGTTCTTGGCATCATAAAATCGTTAGTTGAACCAAATCACGGGCCTCTTCTTTCTGGCTCTTTACATTTGGTTGTATTTTCCCTCGCGCGAGCGTAGCGGGCGGCTGACGCCGCCCGCGGAGCGGAGCCCTTGTATATACATACCTGATACTGGTTAGGTATCATCGACTGCAATAATATACTGGGTATTGAGTATGCAGCCAGAACACTCACGACAAAAAATTCTTAGGTTCCGAGTACTCACAGTATCACATCCAAAATCGGAGTTGATAGTATGCCCCAGTACTCGCGGCAATGGAGCCTGGAAATGCTTAGTAACGCCTTTACAATTAGAAACCCGTTTTCGGGGACAAGTTACTTGGAATTAGTATAGGGAGGAATTTGGGGATATATAAACGGTCAACATCATAGTAGACGCAGCACTAGGAATATCAAACCAAGAAAGCACCTGACGCCACAGGAAACAACCTGTAACACGATAGTACAATAGCAACATTCCCATCCAGCGTTAGCATTTGCGCTCTACGGCATAATGGTCTGTGTTTTTTTTTGCTCATCCCATCTACTATCTTCGCACTTTTCATTTCGCCTTCTCCCTCCTGAACGTAACTCAAATCTAGAGTCACTAAACAGGCTCTTCTCCCCCGTCCCCACAACGGTACATGCCTTCATTTTCATCTCCAGAAGACTTCAGCCCTTTTCTTCCCTCGTCGACTCGCATTGAATTGTAGTGATGCTGCATTGCCTGCTACCATGTAGCAGGTACGTGGCCACAGCCGCTATCGGGGTGATTACTACAAAATGCGTCCTTAGAAAAAAACTGATGTTTCCACCCATCTACACCCAGCACAAACAGTCAGTGTCCGTGCCGATGCCTCCTAGAGAAAACGAGCTCGTATGTCGTCATAAACTACGAGATAGACAGAGACATGCATATATACCATGGTACGAAATACGTACGAGTATACATTGCAAATACAGCGAGGAGATTTGGCCACTGCTGTCTTCTTTCATGTTTTACTGCCAATTAAAGAGAGCTCGTTCCAAGAAGTTTTCTTCGACACTTGCTGCTGAACGGGTAGCTGGTTGTACGATGTATCGCATATTCTGGGTATTCATTTCACAGGAAGCAAACACGAGCAACATCAACATTCAGCGCTAACACAATAATACCAGCTACAATAGTAATAACCATAGTAATAATAGTATTAGTCCAAAGAGATGCTGCACTTGCATAACAACCAGGCTCCTGGTATGTACGTCGCCACAACCGCTGCCGGAGCGATTAGTTTATTTCATCTCTTCCTTTTCTTCTTGTCATGACGCGTACATATATGGGTTGCTGCAAGCGCGAGACAGTGGGTTAGAAACATTGATCAAAACCGGCGAGCGGCGGGAATATCGAACCCTATTCGCGATACTATTTTACGGAGGACGACAGTAAATAGGACCAAATATTGTTGGTAAAAATAGATGAATATATAGGTTTTTGTGTCCACCGTAGGTCCTATTTACTAGGGTCCCCCGTAATTTTGTATACTGATACTTTTTGTTGTTGGTGTTCACCCTGGCAACATCCACAGGACTCTAATACATTCCAACGGTAACACACCTGTAAAAACTAGCGGCCGGTGTATCACGCAGCTTGCAAATATGACTATCAACCCTAATTTTGTCGAAGTCGCCGCTGATGTATTCACAACAGTTTTATAGAATAACGCACAGACAAAAAGAAAGCACCGGGCGGGAAAAGGGAACACGCCTGTAACCACGGCCTTCGTCCAGAATGCCGCTTCCTTGCCATTATGACACTATTTTGGCCAAAAAGGGATACTCATATATATCGTGTAGCAAGTGCCCAAAAGGGCGAGGAATCCCTATGGGACTCGAGAGAAAAAAAATATCGAAAAAAACAAATCAGGGGTTTCCACGGGTCATGACTCGTCGGCCTGCGGGTCGGTCGGTGACAACGCTTAGAAATACTCGAGGTTCGAGTCGGGGCAGGTCGGGAGGTGTTTGAGCTCTCACGGGTCGGACCGGGTCTCTTTGTAACATCACGGGTCGAATCGGGCCACCTTGATCCGACCCGTCAAAAACCCTAAAAAAAGATTGACGATTCTACAGCAGACGCGTGGTACGGTAGAGGTAGGATGAATATCCCTTTTGTAAAAATATTTCGAGGACGTCAGCCGTGAATTCGACCGTTTTCGGGTCAATAGTCTACTCATCTTTGCACGCTGCGTTGTAGGTACTTGTGGCATACTATGTGGGTTTTTTCTTAATGGGAGGGGTCCTATTCTTTTGTTTAAAAGGAAAAAAAAATATATATATATATATATACATACCAGGTATTTTGTTTTTCTCCACTTTAATGGAGGGTGTTGGTATTTTATTATATATATATTTACATATATATATATTTACCCCTCTTAGTACAGATGCGAGTCGGCACGACTTGAGTCACCAACCAGTTACTAGTTGAACTAATAGTTAGTCGTTTTACGGAAGTGCCGACTATCCGACTCGTTGGGTTTCCATACTCGTAGGAAGGACTGTTTAATGCGGAGCGCGTTTTTTTTTCTTCTCTTTTGGGAAGGCCCCCCTCGGCCGGGGGAGACTGTTAAGGCTCGCTTCGCTTTCCTTTAAGTCGGACAGTCGGCTGACCATCAGCTGGTTTCTCCGGCCGACTTGCGGACCAAAGGCACTTAGTTGGCTAGCGGCACCTACCGATTCGTTTTTTAGTCGTGAAATCCTGCCCACTCACACCTCTTACCTTTTTGGCTGAAACATTCTCTGAAGTACACACTCCTCTACCTAAAAAAGTCGTCGCGATTCCGTTCTCGAAAATCTTCAATTTTTCCGCCTCCAATCTCCCTCCCAACAGCAGCGGTTTTTCGTACGCGCTATTCGCAATCAGACACCCACCAGCTCCCTGCATTCTGCTGTATCCGCTTCGCTTTTGTGACTTATCACACCCGCCGTATCCTTCTCTCCCGAATGACAGCTCGCACCTCGACCAACTCGCCCCCCGGGTACTCGAACACCCCCTAATAAGCATGCCTTCCAAATATATCAAGATCCATTCCCGCTCCACAAACCCCAGATTTCCTACCTTCCATTTTGGACTTGCAATTTTTTTTTTTTTTTTTTTTTTTTTTTTTGATCCTCCGGCGGATGGGGAAAAATAAGTTTCGCGGTAATACCGCGACCGTGGGACTGTTCATCTGGGCGACACTTTTTTTGTTGTTGTATCAAAAGAGTCATCCACGGTAGGCGTTGAACCTTTTGTTTCTGATCGGTGTGAGCTCCTCAAGGGTGTGGCCAAACTATCGGTCAGTACGACGCCAATTCTTACGAGTAAACTTTTGTGCCAGGACTCGTAGCGCATACGAAGCAATGTTGCTCGCTGGTCGGGCTGCTCGAATGAATGTCTTCGACGTCGTGTTTCGGGAGAAATATTGAGCCCCTCATGTCAAGACCTCAGAAAGTTTCTGCGGCCTAGCGTGTGGGATGACTCCAAAAGTCAGTTTTTTGGGCGAGGAGTAGACAAGAGCTCCTCCCGCGACGAACCAAAAAGACAAGAAAAAATACAAGGCGCACCCCCACCGTATGGTAGCATGCGTCAGCATCGTCCACACAAAACACAGCCCGAGCTGCCGGAGCATGGCGCTCGTCCGAACAACGATGCCAGAGAGCTGTGCGACACGGAACCGCCTTTACCGCACTTCTGGATTATATTGCCTAGGAAAAAGTGCGGAAATCGGGGAAGTTGGTTTTGGTCCACGTGTGCTTCCAGTATTATGAGAAGGAACATATCAAAAGCTGCCCAAAACACCACTCTAGACTCTCTAAACCCCAACCCCTACCCCTACAACTTTCTCCGGAAAAAAAAAAAAACTTCTTTTTCCTTCGTTGTCGAAAAGTTTGGTCGGCCACATTAAAACTCATATATAAAAAAATGTACCCCGATTTCCACATGTCATCCTGGGTAACAATCCACAGACGTCTCGTAAAGGCTACTGGCGACGCGCGTGGTGCAGCGTGGTCACGGTCATACTGCCGCAACCCCTTGCTGACGGACGCTCGATAGCATTGCAATCGTCCTTGTCTTGGCCGCCATGCACCGGTTCCCAAAATGTTACAAACCGCACGTAACACCTGGCTATTACAGTAGTAGGGGTTCCCCAGTAAGGCGGTCTGAGTAATGCGGTATCCCGACATAAGACGGCCACAACAGTCAGGGGTTCCCCAATAAGGCGGTCTGGGTAATGCGGTATCCCGATATAGTGGCAGTCAGGGGTTCTCCAAGAAGGCGGTCTGAGTAATGCGGTATCCCCATATAAGGCGGCCACAGCAGTCAGGGGCTCCCCTATAAGGGGTCTGAGTAATGCGGTATCCCGACATAAGGCGGCCACAGCAGTCAGGCTTCCCCAATAAGGGGATCTGAGTAATGCGGTGCCCCGATATAAGGCGGCCCCAGCAGTTAGGGGTTCCCCAATAAGGCGGTCTGGGTAATGCGGTATCCCGATACAAGGCGGCCCCAGCAGTCGCCTGGCGAATGAGGAATTGCATGCACTAGCTGAAATGAAACAAGGCGGCTTCCCCCGATAAGGCGGTCATATTCATCTGGCACACCGCCGCCTTATCTTGGGGAAACCCTCCTGCAATAACTTTTTCGAGTCCAGGAATCGAGATCTGGTGGAATTAATAAATCAATAAGGCCGCTTCCCCTAATGAGGCGGTCTGTTCATCTCGCACACCATCGCCTTGCTGAGGTAACCGTAGGGTTGACCCGTCTATTTTTGTCCCGCGAAGCTCTCGTTTGACGTAACATACTGTTTTTAGTATGAATCGGTCCTGCCCTTGACGGATGTCCGTCAACGGTCAAGAGCGCTGTCAACCGAGGTCTTCGAGGAATCGGGATCAAAAACACGACAGGCGTTGTCTCACCAACCATTTATTAACAAAAAGAGTGCGCAACGTGCCACAGCTACGAGTTGTAATACCGGTACGACCATGCCTTGCGCGCGTCGTCCGTCTTCTTCTGTTGTTGTACTCGTAGTCCGGGCGCATTCCACGCCTCGGCAGCCCGAGCTGATTGATGAAACCGATCCCAAAAAGCATCAGCTTCTGACAATTTTCCCCCCTGGGGTCTCAAAGCAAAAAAGGGGTGTATATCACCAGTCATACACCGCAGCATGTATATGTATCAAACTGGCGCATTCCGCAACCGTCAAATTTTGTCCCCCCTCAAAAACGGGTTTATAGTTTTCGTGCACAGATTATTTAACATCACCCAGTTGACCCTGGTACTGTACAAGCTAGTTCTAAGGGGAGTCGCCGACCCATATCCTTGACGAGGAAATACACACTCAGTAACACGCGCCATCGGAGTATCACACAGCTTGCAAAGATGAGGTTCGACGAAAAGTTCGATCTCACAGCTGGAGTGTACCTGGTATCATATTTTTTTTATAGTATAGTTCATGCCCCCCTTAACACAGTACTATTTATAGAAATATACCGATATGCCTGGACCAGAAGCCTAAGCCCTAACCTAGCCCGAAAAACACAGCGGGTGGGATGAGGGTGCATATATATAACACAGAAATTTGGGTAGGGGTGCTAAGGGTGTATAATAATTTCGTCAGTCTCAGAGGGATGAACAGCAGTACATACGACGGCAGCAGAACAACTCGTAACGACGGGCCACTGGTGTATGACAAATCTGGTCCTGTTCCAGTGTTGCCATAGCACATAGCACATGTCGCCTCGTACCGGATAGCACACAGCCAGTAGTATCAACAAACGGCAGTCCGGTACTGCATACCGCCCTGACTTCTTCGCCTTGTTGCGTTCTCTCCCCAGTGCCATCGATGCACTTGATACCCTCTATTAACCCACTGCCGTCTTTAGTCAGTTCCTAGGGTCTGCTAGTATGACATTTTTTTCTCTCTGCCTTTCCTTGCTTCCTCTTCTTGTCTTGTCTTTTCTATTTTTTTTCCTTTCCTTTTTCGCTCTTTTCTCACCTTACCTTACCTTACCTTACCTTTCCTTTCCTTTCCTTTCCTTTCCTTTCCTTTCCTTTCCTTTCCTTTCCTTTCCTTTCCTTTCCTTTCCTTTCCTTTCCTTTCTCTTCTTATCTTTTTTTTGTTTCTTTGTTCCAATTGACTTGCGTCTGACGTGCGTATGCGTAGCGATAGGTACTACGTTTAATATATACCAGGTACGTGGTAGTGTTCCTAGGGTGGCAAGCGGTATAGTCGGGTTTTTTCAGGCGCAAGTAGTGAGACGTATGCACCAGTATGGACCTGGCACGTCGTAGGCTGATTCCCCATTTCACTTTTCATCTGTTTATGACGGAGGCATGAATGGCGTCAGCTGTGATATATGCGTGTACCACCTTCGGTTTGTGTTTTTTCCCTGGGGTATTCCTTAGCTCCAGAGTGACCGGAGCCTGTCCTGTGACCACGGACTTGATTATGCGAGTTAATGTGAGGACAACAACAACAACAACAACAACAACAACAACAACAACAACAACAACAACAACAACAACAACAACAGCAGCAACAGCAGCAGCAACAACAGCTGCTGTACATGATAATGCTAGATACGCCGCATACACCCAGAATCATCGAAACATCAAAGAGAACGAACACAAAAAAAATAATATTGAAAGAGATGAGTGTCGACGTGTCGATCCTTAAATTGATCGAACTCACAGCTGACGTATATATTTCAAAACATTAAAAAAAACAAAAAAACAAAGAGTAAAAAATTGTTGCGCCAGATTTTGTAGGTCCGGGTGCCGACCACGTGGCCGCAGTCTGCGGTCAGGTGTGTGGTGGTGGAATATTAACCCTTGCTGACCTTGATCCAGTTCCCGCCCGGTAGCTGTATATACTATATATCAATATCTGTATCCGACGCAGATGCCATTCACCTCATGTCACGCACAACAATAAATCTTGATAAAAAAAAATCGGTACGTATTCGCTTATGCAGCAGCGGCACTACATCGCGTCCCTCTTGAACAAAATCCATTCACTACAACCAACCCCGATATATTATTATAAAAATTAATATACACTCCAGCTGTGAGATCGAAGATTTTGTCGAAACTCATCTTTGCAAGCTGTATGTGATACTCCGATCGCGCGTATTACGGGTTGTGTGTCCTCATTAAGGATATAGGTCGGCGACTCCCCTTGCAACTACAGTGTCGCTAGCAGGGTCAACAGGGTGATGTTAGGCAGTCTGTGCGCGGAAACTATAAAACCCGTTTCAGAGGGGGACAAAATCTGACAGCTGTGGAAGGAAATGCATCAGTTTATCAAGTGAATCCTGTAAGTCGAATAACCGGTGAGGGAAGGGCGGAGTTTTTAAGGACGTGGGGGCCTGATTTTGACCGATATACCCCCCCCTTCTCCCCCCACCAACCACCCCGCCCTCCCCTCACCGGTCATACGACTGCTATATACATACTGTACTGATGCGTCCACAGCCGTCAGATTTGGTTCCCGGAAGAAACGGGTTTTATAGTTTCCGTGCACAGATTGACTAACATCGCCCCGTTGCCCCTGCTAGAAGCTACGTCTAAGGGCGTCGCCGATCTACACATCTTTAATGAGGACACACACGGCAAAATGCGCGATCGGACTATCACACACAACAGTAAGATGAGCTTCGACGAAAAGCTTCGACGAAAGCTTAATCTTCGATCTCACGGCTGTAGTGAGTTTTAATTTTTGGTAACATATGTAAATATGCATTATTATACAATATAATTGTGTGTGTGTGTGTGTGTGTGTTTTTTTTTTTTTCTTCGGGAACATCTCTTCGTGCTCGCACCTTTTCCCAAAACGTCGGATGGGGTGGGCACAATTCGACCGTCGGGCTCACGTTGCCGGAGGTTTGGGCGCGATCCGTGCAGTGTGTCGCGCGTGGCAAGCCTTTTAATTTTTTTTGGCCTTGGGCACACGTAAGGCAAATCCCCGGGATTCCGCAACATCCCTGTGGATTGGGTTCCTGCATCCCCTATCTCCGTGTACGCACGTAAGATTTTGATGCAAACCGCGTTTTTCTGCTCGAAGAGGGTACACGTAGGGGCATTTCCCTATTTGGCACAGAGCACCGCGCTTCGATCCTGCCGCCCAGCTGCAGTCCAGCCCCCTAGCAGCAGCAGCCTGCAACTCTCTGGGCGTGTGGCTGCTGTTGTAGTAGCTGCTTATTGCTTTGATCGGAGCCTGCGCTACCCGCCTTACGCCACTAATTCACTGCTGCTGCTGCTACTGCTGATTCTGTCAAGTGCCAAGTGACATGCCGGCGTAAATTGTAAGGATCGTTTGGATATCATATTAGTACTATAAAGGTCCTTATATTTATGCCCAGGTTGATGTGTTTCGTGCGCATACATTTCCCTATTTTGGCACAGAGCACCACGCTACGATCCTGCCGCCCAGCCGCAGTCCAACCCCCTAGCAGCAGCAGCCTGCAACTCTGCGCGTGTGACTGTTGTTGTAGTAGCTGATTGCTTTGATCGGAGCCTGCGATGCTCTACCCGCCTATACGCCGCTACCTCTCGCTGCTGCTGCTACTGCTGCTCCTTCCAGTGTCAAGTGACATACCGGCATAAATTGTAAGGATCGTTTGAATATCATATTAGTACTATAACGGTCCTTATATTTATGTCCATATTGGCGTGCTTTGTACACGTACATTTCCCTATTTTGGCACAGAGCACCACGCTACGATCCTGCCGCCCAGCAGCAGTCCAGCCCCCTAGCAGCAGCAGCCTGCAACTCTCTGCGCGTGTGACTGCTGTTGCAGTAGCTGATTGCTTTGATCGGAGCCTGCGATGCTCTACCCGCCTATACGCCGCTACCTCTCGCTGCTGCTGCTACTGCTGCTCCTGTCCAGTGTCAAGTGACATACCGGCGTAAAGTTTAAGGATCGTTTGAATATCAGTACTCAAATTACACATTTACGTCCACAGAGGCAGTTTTTTAAAGAGTATGTTTTGTGTTTTTTTTCGCGAAGATCGCAGATGACACACAGCAGCAGACAACGTGCGGAGAGCAAAACGTTACTACCGTGGTAGGAGCATGTGCGCGTGCCGTATCCTCTCCTTACGGCGGCGAGTTGCTTTTGCCATAGCCTGTCACGTATTGTCCTCTTGCTCCCTCGTTCTCAATAGGTGCTATTTACGTATTATTCTACAGTAAGCCGCATCCCACGCCACACGTGCCCCTTCTCGCTTCCTGGCGGTCCCTAACCTGGACGTCGATTTGTGACGCTCTCCTCGAAATCATACATATCATACGGTGTAAAAGTTTTGTGTGTTGTGTGTATTTTCTCAGCAACAGATCGGTCGTGGGCACGTCTATCTCGAGCACCCAGTACACCCAAGAAGTACTGCGGGTAAAATGCGAAATCATTATTTTTCCGGGCATTTTTTCTTGTATGTACAAACAAATGGTCATTGCGTCCGGTAGTGATGATAATGTGACAATAATGTGTCCTTGCGCCACTCCCCTAGGCCCTTCCCGGAGGGGAACCTTGCATACAAGTATATATCTTGCTATTACTATTTTTCTTGCTCTTATTTCTGTTATATTGCTGTACGATATATTCCATGTATAGTGCACGGAACCCCTCTTATGAGTGCAATGGCTATACGCACGTTTTGGGAACATATATACACTGGTACGAACATACTGGTACTCTCAATTAGAGTCGGAGCGTTATTGAATAGTATACCAATTAATAGTTCGCCGTTACAATGGCGTACCCGCTTCTCAAGACCACCCTGCGACGGACACGCAATAACGTAGGTGGCCTTATCTTTTACTACTGCAAAACCAATCCCATACTAATTCCACGTAATTTTTTCCTTCACAAAGCCAATGATTTACCTGGTCTTATCTCCCGAAAAGTCTTAAACGGGATGATCTTGAACCGGCTGGCCTTAAAACGGGTATACCAGTACTGCTACTACTGCAACCCATTTAGAATTCCACCCACGTTTTAGGGGGTGAACACTTGGAACTAGCGTCGGACTTTTTCTCCCATTAGCGGGCCTTTCTTTCCACAAAAGCCGTTTTTCCTGGTCTTGTCTCCCAAAAAACTCTTAAACCGGATGTTCCTACAATATATGGTCTAAAATGGGCACACCACAATGGCTGTCGTAATCCGCTTAAAACCGCACCCAAAGTTTAAGGGGGAAACATCGGAATTATCGTCGGACTTTTCCTCCATTGGAAATTCGATGGGAGTCGACGAGGGAAGGAAGGGTTCAAGTCTTCGAGACGACAACCAAGGCACGTACCGTAGTGGCGAGGAGGGGAAAGAGCAAGCATACGTAGCGACCCTGGATCTGAGCTACTTCCAGGGGGGGAAGGACAGAAAGAGTGCGAAGATAATACCTGAGATAAGCAAAAAAAAAAAAGAGGGAAAAACAGTGGACCCGCCGCCCCGGTAGTCTATAAAGGTTACCCTCGAAAACTACAAAGGTCGGAGTCCCCGTTTCGAGCCGCCATCGGTTTTTTTAATTCGAACCAACTCGGCTGCGGATAGCGCAGAGCGCGTGTGGCCGCATTATTATTTGACGCGAGCCGACGAGGCAAGCAAGTGCTCCACCCTTCTCGGGAAAAAAAAGAAGGCGCGTGCCGTAATGGGGGGGAGGGAGAAGAGCCTAGCTTAGTGGTCCCGGGTCTGCGTTACGGCTAGGGAGGGAGGAGGGGAAACGAAAAGTGCGAACATAATAGACGGGACGAGCAAAAAACACAAGAATAATCAAACGGATAACGTCCTACCCTCGTATGGCAACACTCGATGAAAAATCGACGAGCAGTGGGATTGCTGAACCCTATGCGCGATAAAAATGGAAGGCAAGAACCGGGGGGAAAAAGGGACGACACCTGTGACCACGGCTTGTCCAGAAGCTGGAAAGTAAAAGCGTTGGAGAAAAAAGAAAAAAAAGAAGAAAAAAAATGACACCCGATTGACAGGTAAAGGGATGAAGGATACCTGGTATCACGCCTGATTACAGATACTCCGTGTAGAGTCGAGTATAATGCCGTATAAATAGACGTATAAAACACCAGGTACTGCTGTCCGTTACTTGCTTGAAGTGCGGGCGAATCGTGGATATGTATCGCACGTATACATACTTCCTGTCGTTTACTGGCAGCGCTTCGTATGAGAGCGAAAGACAATTGAATGCTAAACCTATAGTCTAGTCTACAGCAGTGGTAGTAGCAGCAGTAGTAGTAGTAGTAGTAGTAGTAGTAGTAGTAGCGACCTTGCCAAGAGCAAAGACGAAACCAACTTCAAAGCTGGCGACCAGCCCGCGAACAACTATCGAACCGTTAGCGACAGCTGGCGAACCACTCGCGATCCGCTAGCAAATCGCTAGCGAACAGCTGACGATCAGCTGGCGAACAGCTGGCGTAAAGCTAGCGAACAGCTGGCGGGCAGCTGGCAAAACAGCCATCAAAGGCAAAAAAGCTAAGGTTATAGCGAACAGATAGCCAACAGTTATCGGCTAGCTAGCGAGCAGCCCACGAACAGCTAGCCACCAGCTTGCCAAGAGCCAGCGACGAGCTCAGCTAGCGACCGACCGCGGTCTACGCACATGTATACCAGGGATTGCTGGCAAATATTTACATACTATCACTACTTCATTACCCTTTTGAGACATGAGAAAGTTTAATATGGGGAATACAGGCGTTCCTGTGGGCCATTTACGCCAGGTATAACATTAAAGAAAGTTGAAAACTTGTGGGCAGTGCCCTGTCCTGCCGACGACGCCAATGTGGGCAGTGCCCCTGACAGGTTCTCTCTTGTGTGGTGTGGCGTGCAGGACACCGCCGCAACTATTATAACTGCAACACCTACAATATATGCTAGCCAACTAATCCAAAGCCGGCGACTTTTAGGCATCCGACTCACAGCTCTACCGTCAAGGGTAAGGCGCGTAGTCCACGGGGGCGTACCATCTTGCGTGTTATACCGTAACAAGCCTCCATAAACAAGGAGGCCCCATTAGTCAGATAGTTGGCACCGCTGCACGTCTCAACACCTATATACTATCCAACTACTACCTAGTCGACACCTGGTAACTTTTTGGCATCCTACTGGCAGTTCTACCTTCAAGGGTAAACTCGTCGGAGGGGGGCGTGTTTTCTTTCGTTTTATACGGTAAGAAGCCTCCACAAACATGGAAACCCCACTAGCCAGATAGTTGGCACCGCCGCAACTAACTGTCCAAACCTATATGCTAGCCAACTAATACCTAGTCGGTGGCTTCTAGGTATCCAACTACTCACAGTTCTACCTTTATGGGTAAACTTGTGGGAGGGGCGTGGTATTTTGAGTGTCATACGCTAACAAGCTTCCACAATCAATGAAGCCCAATGAATCAGATAGTTGGCTTTCTGCAACTAACTGCTTAACACCCAGAATATTACAGCCAACTACAGACTAAGGTTCCCCAATAAGGCGGTGTGAGCAATGCGGTATCCCGATATAAGGCGGTCAAAATTGCAAAGCACTTGGCACGATTGAAGAATTGCACTCATGAACTGGAGTGAATAAGGCGACTTCCTCCTACAAGGCGGTCATATTGACCTGGCACACCACCGCCTTAGCCCCCCCTGTTGTACTACCTAAGTCGGGGCGATTTTTAGGCATCCAACTCACAGCTCTACCTTGCCAGATCTGCATCTAAACCCTCCCGCGAGTTGAGCCGGAACGTTATGTACCTGGTACGACAAAAAATGTTCGATTTCGTGGTAAAACCCATTTCCAACTCCTAAAACATTATTCTAGTCTAACTCCAAGTGTATTGCCCCCATGCCGGAACTGCGGTGCTAAAAGGGGTGCTTTCCAAGCTTCACTTCAGTGAAACGTCTCTGAAATTTATTTATCTACCCCCTGGAAATCTCACCCTAGCATTCTCCTAAGCCTCTTTACAACTGGAACACCGTTTCGGGGAGCAAACTACTTGGAATTAGTACACGGAAGGGTTTCGGGGATCTAAAGGCGTTAACGCGCCATTCTCTTGCCATAGCACATAGTTGCAGCAGTCAGCAGTCTAATTATCGTACAGGGATCATTTCTAACGGACGAAAGCAAAACACACTTCTTGATGAAAATAAACAAACAAAAAAACTCAGGATGCGTGACACACTTGTAAGATGGCGGTATGTCACGTTTTCAGTCGAAAATAACGTTTTTTCGGGCCCAAAACAATCACAAAGAAAACACACACAACAACAAAAAAACACGACCCACGACATTTCGTAACTTGGCCGTTTGCCAAATTTTATTGAAAAAGAGCGTTTTTTCGCCACACATGTCAAGTTTTCTTGAAAAAATAACGTTTATTTTCCACGAATCAACGGTGAAATAAACTTTTACGGAGAAGTAAAAAAAATCATTGTCTCGGATGTGAGACAAAAAATCGCGAAAACAACACATTTTTTTGTTACGCTTCGTGACATTTTTTGGTTCGTTAATTCCCTAGAAACGTCCCCAACACACGTAATATACTGCTGAAGACGTAGTATTAATAGTGACATTTTTTTGTTCGTTAATTCGTTAGAAACGTCCCCAATACATGCATGTAATATACTGCTGTAGACGTGGTAGGTACAAGTATAGGTATCGCACAGCAATATGCTTCTGACTTCCGGCTGTTTGTACGGTTTGCTGCTGTGTCGTGCTAAAAGAAAAGCGGGATATTGCGCATACAATAGTATAAGTGGGGGGCTCCCAAGAATGCCCGTTGAATAGGTAGTGCCCCTGCTCTATACAAGGTGAAGGTCAAATCCCTTGGCACGACAGGAAATCTCTTGAACCTATTGCCAATAATAGTGCCGGTATGTTGGGCTGGCATATACCGGTACAAATAGGAGCCCCCGACTATAATTCTGTAGTCAGTACGAACTGCCGCTGCTCTCTATAGCGCCGGTGAAATCTAGGGCTGTGAGTTGGCTGGAGTTTCCGCCTAGTTATTAGTTGGCTGGCGAAGCCAGCCAACTAACTAACTTTAGTTGACTAGTTGGCTGGCGAAGCCAGCCAACTAGTCGACTAAAGTTAGGCGAGCGAAGCGAGCCAAAAAAGCCCCCCCCGGCCGAGGGGGCCCCGCTGGAGGCGCCCCCGGAGGGCCCGCCGGAGGCGCCTCCGGAGGATCCCGCTGAAGGCGCCGCCGGAGGCAAAAATTACGCTATTTGCCTTCATTTTACACACAAGAAGCATGATAAATGGGCCAAGTTTATCTCTGGTTTTGATCACGAAACAGGTATACTTCTAAAATTCGTCTCAGTTTGTCGGATATTAAAGAGATGCCATAAACGTATATGGTACATACGTACATACTCGCGCAGCAGGCAGTTGCACATCACCAGTACAAACTAAAAATTGGACACAAAATAGCCTGGGATCGACACACAGCTCAGGGCGAGCATCGCTCAAACACCCGAGCCAGAGGTGCTCATCATCCAGTTGACACACTCATGAGAGAGACATACTTGTATTATTACATTAATAAATAGCACGTTGTTGGGACAAAGTCCCGCCATCACAGTTGTCTGTACGCGGTAGCGAACCGCTGCCTTGTCGCGTGCACTCGATTTCGGAGGAGCGCTCGATACAGCAGTCACTTCTTCGTCTGACGCTCCATCACCGCCATGGTCCGTCGACAGGCCAGGCTCAGCGGTGCCGGCACCCTCGGCTCTGCCATCGGCACCGGCACCGTCGATGGCGATGGGTTGATGCGCCATGAGTTGTTGTGGAAGACCTCTCTCTGTGCGTGCTGGTACGCTGGTACTGCTTGGGGACGCCGAGAACTACGCACCCCGTACCAAACAAGCCTTCCTACAAGCAAGGAAACCCAAAACCCAAAAATAGTTGGATAGTTGGCGCCGCCGCAACTAACTAACTAAACTAGCCAGCTAATAACTAGCTGGCAACTAATAGTCAGCCAACTCACAGCCCTAGTGAAATCCCTTGGCACGACAGCAAATCTCTTGAAACCTATTGCCAATATTAGTGCCGGTGCCCTGAATAGTGCCGGTATGTTGGGCTGTTTTTTTCTTTTTCAAGTTCCTCCTGGAGATGGAGATCCGGGTAAAAAAAGCCAAAGCCATACCTCGTATACCGGTGGTGGTGGTGGTGGAGGTGGTGGTCATGGTGGTGGTGTCCGTGGTGTTGGTGTTGGTGTTGGTGGTGGCGGCGGTGGTGATGGTGGCGGTGGTGTTGTTGGTGTTGGTGTTGGTGTTGGGGTTGGGGTTGGGGTTGGTGTTGGTGCTGGTGTTGGTGTTGGTGTTGGTGTTGGTGAACTATTGGGAGCCCCCCACTATTAATACTGCCGTAGTCAGTACGAAGTACAGCAGGGGCCGGTCGCCCCGGTGGCGTATCAGGTTATCCTCGAGCCTGGTATTAGGTCAGTTTCGTGAGTTCGAGCCCCGCCGGGTGCATACTCGTATAAATTCGTTGGGACTTTTTCTTGTGCACAAATTGATTTGCGGAAAGCGCGAGAGCGTGAGTTATTACTAGCAACACCCGATCGATGAAAAATCGACGAGCAGGGGGATTGCTGAACCCTATGCGCGATAAAAATTGAAGGCAAGAGCAGGGGGGAAGAAGGGACGACACCTGTGACCACGGCTTTGTCCAGAAGCTGGAAAGTAAAAAGTGTGAGAAAAAAAAACAAAAAAAAAACTGCTCTATAGAGTCGGTGAAATCGGTTGGCACGACAGAAACCATTGCCAACAAAAGTAATGCCGATGCCCTGAATAGAGCTGGTAGGTATATACTGCCAACAGTGCCGGTGCCCTGAATAGTGCCGGTATACCCCTGAACAGTGCCGGTATATCTATTGCCAATAGTACCGGTGCCCTGAATAGTGCCGGTATATTGGGCTGGCATATACCGACACTGCCGGGACCTGCCCAGCTACTTACGGAGAAACTTAGCAATTAGGACGAAAAATGGTTGGAAAAATTGGCGAAAACACAGGTTTCCGGATCCAGGTGGACCGTAACTGGACCAAGTCCGGCGGAAGGCTTTTTTCTCATGGCCGGGGGAGGTGTTAGTGGGCGAGCTTGCGCAAGTCCCACACCACCAGGAATGGTGCCGTTCCGGGCGGCTATCTCCACCGCACCTGACACCCGGGGGTCAGGTCGGGTCGACGTCCTCACGCATGCATCCGTATACAACGGCAGTTTTCGCTGCCGGAGTAGTAACGGGGACCGCCGGTAGGGACAGCTCGCGCTATCGCTATCACACGGGAACCGAAGGACACGCCAGCTAACGCTGGATTGCAAATGCAATGGAACTAAATCGACACACGACGTGTATGAAAATACGTGGAAGTGCGGTGAGCCTGAGCTTCATTTTTTCCTATCCGCCCGAGGATACACAAAACAAAAACAAAAAAGAGTACAAAAAGAGTATCGTAGGTCCTGACTCAAGGTGGTCCCCCGTGACTACCGCTGTAGTCAGTACGAAGTGCCCCTGCTCTCTATAGTGCCGGTGAAATCGGTTGGCACGACAGGAACTCTCTCAAAACCTATTGCCAATAGTGCCGGTGACCTGTATAGTGCCGGTATATGGGCTGGCACATTGCGGCACTACCCCCCTGTTTATTGGGGAACATGGTTAGTAAAAGTTGGGGGATATATACAGGTTTTTTTGTCTATCGTATCATAGGTCCTGATTTAACATGGTCCCCCGTGAACACTACTGTAGTCAATACAAAGTGCCCCTGCTCTCTATAGTGCCGGTGAAATCGGTTGGCACGACAGGAACACTCTTAAACCCTATTGCCAGTAGTGCCGGTGCCCTGAATAGTGCCGGTACACATATTGCCAATAGTGCCGGCATTAGTGGGAGCCCCCCACTATGTGGCGGGGAACACAGCAATCAGGTCCAAACATGCTCATTGACAGTAAATTTTGGGGAATGCATAAGCTCTTGTGCCGATCGTAGGTCCTGGATGAACATGATCCCCCCAATACCGTCTGTAGCAAGTAGAGTAAAAAAAAAAAAAAAACGCGCGGCACAAGTCTAACGGCACGGCACTGCCGTCCGTGTGTACTGATGACTTGTTGTACCGCCCTGTGATACGAAAGAAAACATGAAAACACCCCCCTCCCTAGAACCAACCTACGAAAGACCTTCCTATTGACATATGGTCGGGTTGTTGTTTGCCGCGATGCGATTGTTCGTGATAGCTAGGAATCCCCTCCAACGACGGGATCAAGCCATGGGCGTAGACCCAACCTAACCCCAACCCTAA
This sequence comes from Undaria pinnatifida, assembly GCA_012845835.1. Taxonomy (NCBI): domain Eukaryota; class Phaeophyceae; order Laminariales; family Alariaceae; genus Undaria; species Undaria pinnatifida. The sequence goes on from JABAKD010000005.1 coordinate 3,806,542, forward strand.
CCCTAACCCTAACCCTGACCCCAACCCGGACCCAAAACGGGCCAGAAACAACGGGGCAGAAACGCGGCTGCCCCGCTTAGGATTATTTCGGAATCGTTCCGATCTGCGGACCACGATCTCCGAAATACTGCTGTGGCCCACGATTTTGCCCCCTTGCACTAATAGTGAGTAATAATTTCCTGGAAAGATAGGAACTTTCCTGCAAAGTTCCCCTACCTACGTCGGTCCTACAAGCATACTGCATCCATGGACGATTTTCATGGTCGTTTTTTTCCAAAAACAAAGGGGGGGGGGCGCACAGAAACACACAACGAAGGTGATAGCTTTAGAAAGAACTCAGTGAGATTTTTCCGTAAGAAATATCGCTCGGCATTTGACCTCGCCTTGTTGTCGAGAAAATCAGCTTCGAAAGACCTTACCAGCATGTGTTACCCGGTACCTGGTAAACGGAAATATGAGAACAACAACAAGGAATGCTTTTGACTTCCGGTTGTTTATGGCTTGCCGCTGGTAGTCGTGCTAAGCGCGATAATATGAATGCAGCAGCAGTCAATTCGTACGTACATATCCGGTTCCAACAATACGGTCCTGTATCATACAGGTGTGAATGTGACACTGGTTACACAATAATCTTGTTCGTAAGTTCCGAGAGCAGTACTCTGTAAAATATGATAACTCCCGCTAGGAACTTGTGCTGATGGAAATTTGTAATGATCGTCAAATGTGTGCATTGGTGAGAAGAACGAAAAACCCAACCCAACCTAACCCAACCCAACCCAACCCAACCCAACAAAAGGATTGAGGTTGCGCCGTATTACCAATTTTTTATAATTTCTCCCAACTCCCAGCAGTTTTTCTTTTTCGGAGATTCTGGAGATCCCGGTCGTCGCGTGGGAAATGAAAAAACCGAAAAATTCGGCAAGTGAGGCGCGAAGTTAGAAAGGAGCCCTATTGTTTGCGTCGTCGGAATTTCAGAACTCTCGATTCTCTCGAAACAACGAGTGAGCGCAGTATCGTACCATATACATACCACGCAGCTTATTGCTGTCGCTTGACTACATGTATACCAGCAGCGAGCACAGCTCGGTGGTGTATACGGTACCGGCTATATCCCCGGTACTGTGACTACCCTGGTACCACGTACTGCTGTACCTCGCCTTCGCGCGTCGCGAATATTTAATGATTGGCAAAACAATTTTTTTTTTGGCAGTTTCGGGGGGCTTTTCCTCCTGAGTACTCTCTCAACAGGCACGAGCCCTTTTTTTTTTTGTGCCTGATAACAACTATGATTTTTTTTCTTCTTTTTTCTTCTCACACTTTTACTTTCCAGCTTCTGGACAAAGCCGTGGTCACAGGTGTCGTCCCTTCTTTCCCCCCCCCCGGTTCTTGCCTTCAATTTTTATCGCGCATAGGGTTCAGCAATCTCACTGCTCGTCGATTTTTCATCGAGTGGTGCTAACTCGCGTTCTCGCGCTCTCCGCAAGCCAACTTGTGCGCAAGAAAAAGTCACAACGAATTTGTACGAGTATGCATTCGGCGGGGCTCGAACTCACGAAACTGACCTATACCAGGCTCGAGGATAACCTGATACGCCACCGGGGCGACCGGTATATGATTCTCTGTACACGCCGACTCCCAAAATGCTTAGACCTACAGGTACAAGTACCGAGAACATTTTTCAATTACGTACGGCACTACAACTTCTAGTCAGTAGAATTAATAGCCCATGCTTGTGTACAGCAGTAGTATAGTACTGACCCTCGAGGTGCTGCAACAAGAAACGATGATGCTGGACGAGGCTACGCATGTGCGTGCATACTACATATAACGAAGATTTCGTAAATCAGACAAAGATGCGTCCCACACGGACTTTAGTTTAACTTCTTACCGCAGATAACCGCTCCCGAACATATTTCGAAATCGGAAGTTCGCGCTGAGTTTCGTTGCTACGAAATAGTTTGTAGCTGTTCGGCCAACGATGGTCGGAATACCCAGCATCCAGCATAGCAGCTACACACCTGCTATGACAAGACGAGATGGCATAAACGTAAGACCAAGACTGTACTTCAACTAGACTTCAACAAGCAAAACCGAGATAAAACCCTAAATTTTACTGTACGAGCCGAAAAAAAAACATCCCAAGGCAATTCCAATTGTTTGCCTCCAAAAGCGCGGGTGCACTCCCAAACACTTGGAATTAGAGTAGCAAATAATTAGGAGTCCGAAACGGATAACTTAAGCTCCACAGCCAGCGCTGCGAGCTGCCTGCCTGCCAAAAAAAACACGTACGTATGTACGTATCATATATGTACGCCTATTATATGAATTGAATAAAACTGCTTGAAATACGCCAGTTCGATAAGCTCAATGGTCGATACTCACCTGTGCAAGTTGCGTGATACACCAGCCGCTCGTTTTTATAGATGCGTTACTATTTCTTCAATTTTTCACGAACAAAAAAAACATCCGCAAGCTGCCGGTCCAGATATTATTTCACTCAAACGTGTCAAGACATACCAGGTATGTATGATATGTACACCGGTACTTGTGGAAACGCACAAGAGATTCCCGCAAAAAAATAATCAATCTGCTCGCGTCAGGGTGTCAGCTGTGTTGTGTTCACGCTACACTCTGTGTTGTACACACTTTATATTTATGGTTAATCACGAATGAACATCACCATTCATTCTGCTTCGCATGTACGATACCTGGCACTCTGTTTTTCATGCGTTTCCCCCCTTTGTCCACCTGTACGTCCCAGCTCAACGATGCGCATCGCAGGTCTAACGTTTCACTTACCCTCCAGCTGCTTTCTGCACAACAGCAAGCCGTGGTTAGTTACAGCGGGCAAGGTGTCTTTCCTCCCCCCCCCCGCCAAGCAATTGCCTCCATCTCTATCAGCGGATAGCTATTATCGCGCACAGGATACGAACAGCAGTGTACGGGCAGTGGTGGGACTTTTTGAGGGGACCCCCAAAGCCAACTTAGCATAGAGGGTCGAGTAATTGTTTGCTACGACGATTGTTCGCGCTAGGAAGCACCTACAAATATGGGATCAAGGCACAGGCGCAGACCAAACCCAACCCCTAACCCTGACCCTAGCCCTAGCCCTACGTTCCCTCCTTACACTACTAGTGAGTAATAATATCCTGGAAATATTGAACCTGGCCTTGGAAAGTTCCCCTGCCTAAGCCGTGGGTAGGCACACTTGTGGTTGTTCTCACAAATAACTCGCGTTATCAACTCCGTGGTCACAGGACAGGCTCCAGCCACTATGAAGGGCCCAGGGCAAGAAAACAAAAAAAGCATGCTGGAGGCGTACGATAAAAGCAAAACTACCCCCCATCCCGTCCCCGTATATCTGATCAGCTGGTTGTTCATGTCGCGAGAGAGGGTGCGTACCACGCAGAGAGTTTTTGTGACATGAAAAAAGAACAACAAAAAACAAACAAAAACAAACAAAAAAAACAAAGGCGTTTCGTGTTCTGTCACGGAACAACGCATGTTCCGCCGGAGGCATCGATCGACCTTTACGATACGAACACGACACATACCTATCAACTATGCACCTGCTACTAACAGTACCCGCCTGGTACAGCCATTCAGCAGTATTATAGTACAGCAGTTTAGTATAGACCCACGAATATTCGTTCTGGGGTAAGACATACCTCATACACATTCGTACCAGGTACCAGGTTGCGAAATAGACAAGCCGCCCTCTCATAACAGAGAGCCCTACAAGAACCTTAGCCTGAAAAATTCGGGGAATCAAGAAATTTTGAAGAAATTTGAAAGTTGTTACACTGAATTCAAGTGTAGGACACACCCTGTCTTAATGTATGAAATCTAGGGTAAGACCAACCTGCTATAAATCAGAGGGTCGGTAAAGTTGGTTCACGTTTTGTCCCATCAAAACGAGGATTTCCCACATTGTCTCAGGAGCTCTATATACAACAACCTTAGCCAAAAAATTACGGGGAATTAAGAAATTTGAAGAAACTTGAAAGCTGTTACACTGAATTCAACTGTAGGACACACCCTGTCTTAAGTATGAAATCTAATAACACGCTAAAACCATCATGTTTTGAATCAGAGGGTCGGTAAAGTTGGTTTACGTTTTGTCCCATCAAAACGAGGATTTCTCACATTGTCTCGGGAGGTTGGTTGCCTTCCCCGAAAACGTGGATCCCAGGCTTATATCAAGTATTATTAGTTTGTTCTCCAACACGTGGGTGAACTTATTTTTTGGTACAAGCATGGTACTTGTACCATTTTCTAGACGTCGTTTTTGGGCGTTTTTTCGTTTTTTCAAACAGGTTTTCGAGTTGTCTCGTTCGAAAACGTGGATATAACATGCACATACTCCAAGTGATCACAAGTTATATCCATAAAAAACGTACAAGTGGCGTGAGCTCCACGTAGTTTTGTGCCTTAAAATGTGTACTACACTAATTCCAAGTAATTTGTGCCGATCCACGTTTTCGGGGACAAATCACTTGGAACTTACCTGGAAATTGGACCAAGTCCCCGGAGACGCAGCGGGTGTATTCGTAGATTAATCAACTTGCGACAGCAACATATAATCGGTTTGTTCGTAGCCTTGCTTGCTCTAAGCAGCCCCAGGCAGCAGCAGCAGCAGCGGCAGTAGCAGCAGCACCAGCAGCACCAGCAGCACCAGCACGCAGCATCAGGAGCAGCAGCACCAAATCAGCGGCAGTAGGAGCAGCAGTCACAGCAGACAAAGCACCGACAAAAATCTCACAAAAATAATGAAAAAAAAGCCCAAATCCAGTCTATCGAGTAGACAGATAGATGATCTGATAAGATACGAGGGGTGCTCTAGGACTGAGTGACCCCTCGCAGACCCCTCCCTTCTCATCTCCCACCTTATGTGCGAGTACGTCGAGGTCGCAATCGATGTCCAGCGCCACGGGTCCCATGGCGAAGGGGTTGTCTCCTTGAGAAGGCTCCGCGGAGACTCCATCAATCTTCATGGCTGCTTCCCCTGGCGACGTAGCACAGCCCCCCCAACCTAACGCAGTTTTTTTATACTGTACCTGGTATAATAACAGCCAGGTCTGTGACTCCGTGACCTCTCGAGCGTAATTATTTCCCCCTCACTTCCCTCCCTCCCGTATGTTAGTCTGTCTCCTCTCAAGCCTCCAGCGCGCGATGGTATCCAGCACGGTCGAGAGCCCTACACAATCATAGAGTAGCCACCAACCTTGACCCTCCTCCGGCTGTTCGACGAAAGCAAGAGCTGAGGAACTGGGAGCGCAAACAACATAGCCCCAGCACCAGCAAGGCACCAAGCCAAGAAAGAAAAAAAATCGCCAGAAAAGGTTTCCATAAGAGTATTAACGTTTCGTGTAGGGGATCCGGGTTACAGTTACAAAATGCGGAGGAACCCATTTGTCGGCCACAAGCAGAAGAAGCAATGTAGGCCACTGTTGCACCGGTGCCATCTAGCCTGGTTCTTCTATATCACCCCGCGACCGTGATAGGCAGCGCTGCGAAGCCATGGTGGATCCGGACCTCGTCGATCCTGGGATGTTCTTGAGGGGCTGCGGGGAGCCTCTGGAGCAGTACCGGGAGTGTCTCATGACGAACTTGAAGGATTGGAATGGAAGGTTGGTTTAAATTTATACGATATCACGAAGATAAAGTTTCACTTCCGTCGCATATTGTTGCATACCCGCCGTCATTCTCCATACATACACAGACATGTGCGCGCGCTTGAGCGTGTTGGCAGGGGAGGTTCTTAGTACCGATGGACACCCAGCGCATCCAGTGTTCGAGCCGATTATTCGCCCCATAGAGAAAGACACAAGCCCTGTCGGCCCTGTTGTCACAAAATACGAGATACCTGGTGTACAGCAGAAAAGCACGTGCGCATTTTTCTTTTCAATGTCTGAGATGCGTCAGCTGTAATGAGTGCGATTACATGCACTGCATCTGAATCGTGATGTGATGTCATATCATGACGATGTTTCGTCGCATCTTGCAATGTCTTCGTCCACGTTTTAAAACTCCAACCAACCAAGTTGCTTCAACCCTCTCCTCTCTTGCCGCCCCCCCTTGGGTGCTGCCACAGCGCAGTCGGCCTCTGGGGTATCTAGCTATTCTCTGAAAGGGACGTCCGTTTACAGACATAGACTATACAAATAAGTAGTCTAGTACTAAAACGACAGCAGCACGAACAGCAACGTTGTTGTTCTCACTTAACTAGCACAATCAAGTCCGTGGTGACAGAACAGGCTCCAGTCACTCTGGAGTGGAACACCCCCAGGGAAAACACAATACGAGTACCTACTTTGTACTTGTAGAAAGGTAAACTGCACTGCAAGAAGTACGACAGCCTCCCTAGGGTGTGAATCTTACTTGGTAGCAGTGTTGCGTTCAGCAGAGTAAGAAAGGTCTAGGCTGACATTAGCAGGGAAGACCCAGGCTACGGTAGGGGGGTCCCCTTTTGGGCCTTTTATTTCAGTGGCTAGGGGTCACTCGCGCGAGTAACCCCTTTGTTTCTATGCAATCTCACGTTTTCTTTATGTTTTACGTTGACGAAATCAATCCGCAATGCAAAGGTGATCTAAGCTGCGCCAAACCAAGTGCCTAAACCATCTTCATCCGTAGGGTACAGAGCTACTCGTGCGAGTGGCTCAAACACACCAGTGAAAACGGGGGTACCCCCCCTACCGTAGCCTTGTTCGGAAGTAATAAGCTAGTCTATACCTGGTACGTGGGGAGTCGCCATGCTGGACATGCTATCAAGAGTAGGGTCGAACACACCGTCCCAAAATGAGAAACCCAGCCAGGCCAGTCAGTATTTCTGTTTTTCTTTTTGTCGTGGGGGGCGGTCCTGTAACGAACGGCTTGTACTGACAGTTTTAAGAGGATAGCCAGGTTCTTCGGCTCAATATTTGAGCTGGCTGTACGCGTACGGATGACGCTTTCTCAGATCGTCCGCATCATCCGGAGACCAAAGGTTGTTCGTACACACATTTCTAGCGACAGGGAGTTTTTAGGGGTCTGCGGCTGAACGCGTTCGTAGAGTTGATGGGGGGGCTTGGCTTGGTTTGGCACGACGTCGACCTGGATGAACTATCTGTTGTTGTTGTTGTGCTGTTGTTGTGAGCCTTAGTTTGGGTAGGCAATAATTCGCTCCCACCCTCCTTTGCGAGCGGTCAAACGGACTATTAGTAATAATGCCCTCTAATTTCTTAACAAAAGTCGTCGACGGCAGGACCATGGGTTTTGGGGTCGTGGGTTCGAGTCCCACCATCCACCAACAATAAGTTTACTTTGAACGATTTTTCCCATGCCGAACTTGAAAAATACTCGCTCTGGTCGCTTATAGTGGGATCCGAAGGACGCGTCAGCTAGCGCTGGGTTGCGAAAGCAACTAACTGAGTTAAATCGACACACGATGCGTATGAAAATACGTGGAAGTGTGGTGAGCTTTATTTTGCCCCATCCGCCGGAGGATGAAAAAAAAAAAAAAAAAGGCACTCTCTCTGGTATAACCAAGAAATGAAACCGCTCTTGGATATTGACACGTCCGCCCGTATGTCCGGCCGACCTGCTATTCCGCCGTTTCAGGGAGGAAGAGTGTTGTATAAAGCTTAGTTTGGGTAAGCTATTGGTTCATATTTTTTCGCGAGTGGCCAAACGGACTAATATCGCCGTCGTACCAGTAATGACCCCGACCTGCAAGAATGATGACTCTAATTGTTCGAAAACCTGCGAGTTGTCACACGCGCACCTCGGAACTCGAAAAGCCTACGTACGGGATAGTAAAACCTGCTTTGTACTGCTGTATGTGTGTGCCACGTACCCCTTGTGTGGTGTGTATACGCGGTATGTGTGCGCCATGGATGATCGATCTTTTTTTTTTCCCCGTGTGTGTCGGTTTCATAAGCTGCACCGTCCCTATAGTTTCCGATGATGCAGATCCAAAACCATACGGCGAGAAGATCCAAGAATCTGTACGAATGTATATATATGTATGTAAAACGGAACGATAATGATGTTGGTGTTGTTGATGATGATGGTGATGATGACGGTGATGATGATAATGATGTATTTCGGCCGTCGTTTAAATATATATAGTCTATATTATTAAAAGTAGAAATACACTCCAGCTGTGAGATCGAAGATTTTGTCGAAACTCATCTTTGCAAGCTGTGTGAGATACTCCGTTCGCGCGTATTGCGGGTTGTGTGTCCTCATTAAGGATATAGGTCGGCGACTCCCCTTGCAACTACAGTGTAGCTGTCAGGGTCAACAGGGTGATGTTAGTCAGTCTGTGCGCGGAAACTATAAAACCCGTTTCTGAGGGGGACAAAATCTGACAGCTGTGGAGGGAAATGTATCCTTTTATCAAGTGAATCTTGTAAGTCGAATAACCGGTGAGGGGGGGGGGGCGGAGTTTTTAAGGACGTGGGGGCCTGGTTTTGATCAAAAGGGGGGGCGGGAGGGGGGGAGGGGGAAAGGGACAGGTGGGGCAGCTCAATTTGTGCGTGGAAACTATAAATCCTTCTTGTGGGGGAGGGGGGGGAGAATGTGTGGGGGGGAGGGGGGGGGGAAAGGCTTTAGGTCGCACAGATGTAAGGGTTTGCTATACGCCTGGTGCTAGGTCTAGGCGATGGTGCGGGTGGTGGGAAAGGAGGGGGCGTTGGGGGCAGGAGGGGGGGTGGTGGGAATTGCAGCACCGGCATGGACGGCTCTAAAACGATAATGAGGTGATATCCAGCGTGTGGAAGTGTTTATTACTCTGGCGGATTTCGACATTAGGTGAGGCGTTTGAGCAAGAGAGAGCGAGGAGAAAAAAAAGAGGGGGGGGGGGGGGAGGGTTTTCAAGAGGTTTATGTCACATGTAATATTAAAATACACTCCAGCTATGAGATCAAGGATTTGGTCGAAACTCATCTTGGCTACATTGTGTGTGATACTCCGATCGCGCGTATTAATCATACATGTAGGGGCTTGCTATACATATATATATTGTAAAATAAAAATACACTCCAGCTGTGAGATCGAATATTTTGTCGAAACCCATCTTTGCAAGCTGTGTGTGATACTCCGATCGCGCGTATTACGGTTTGTGTGTCCTCATTAAGGATATAGGTCGGCGACTCCCCTTGCAACTACAGTGTAGCAATTAGGGTCAACAGGGTGATGTTAGTCAGTCTGTGCGCGGAAACTATAAAACCCGTTTCTGAGGGGGACAAAATCTGACAGCTGTGGAGGGAAATGCATCAGTTTATCAAGTGAATCCTGTAAGTCGAATAACCGGTGAGGGGAGGGCGGAGTTTTTAAGGACGTGGGGGCCTGGTTTGGATCAAAAGGGAGGGGTGGTGGGGGGGGGGGGAGGGGGGAAGGAACGGGTGGGGCAGCTCAATTTGTGCGTGGAAACTATATACTGTTCGGTTAATTTTTGAGTTTCGCTCGGTCGCTCGCTCGGGCGACCGCGCTTGGTCGGGCGATCGACCTCATCGTCGCTCGGATGGCAGTAGTCGGCGGCGTTGGGCTTCCTCGTCGTTGGTCGTGCCGTAGGTCGGTCGGTTGGGCGTGCCGTAGGTCGGCCGGTTGGTTGCGACGTCGTCCTTGTTACAGTTCAAGCAGGAAACACTGCAGGCAGCAATGGCATCCTGCCACCTTTTCGATTCGAAGGTGGACGCACGCTGCTGAGGCCCAGAGCTAAGGGCGCACTTACGGCAGCACAACCCTCCGAGACACCCTACTTGGGGAGTTCCATGCTCACAACCAAGTCTACGGGGGGGGGGGAGAGGGGCCTCTTTTTCACTGCTACTGTGGGTTTGAGCCACTGGCGCGAGAGTGACTCTGTACGTATCTCACGGACGGATAAGACTTGGTAAACTTTTTTTTTCAGGCACAGCGTAGCTTGTCGTTCCTTTACCGATTCGCATCTTGCGAAATTAAGACCAGCACGAAGAAAGCGTAAGACCGTGGAAGAACAGGGAGGTCACTCACTCGCGAGAGAGCGACCTCGAGAGCCACTGCCAAAACAAAGAACCCCCAAAGTACCCCCCCCCCCCCCCCCCCCCGCCCGCCCCCGCCGAACTGTACAATGAGGAACGGGATGCGCTACAGGAGAAGATTTGAGGAAATTAAACGTATGTGACATGGAAGAGTTTGGTAGACTAGAGATTAGCGAGAAAACGATCGCTATCCTATGAGATAGCCACGGCGAAACAGGACGGGGATAGTATACGCAAGCCGCTTCTATGTAGCACATGGAAGAAGCGTGATGAGCGCCCAAATGTTGGAGGTGTCTCTACTAGGAGTAGGAACGGTGCTATGTCTCGAAAGGGATGCGTGGTCAATGGTCAAATGACTAAGGCAAGCAACACATGAGTACCCCCCCCTCCCCGCCCCCCACCGTGCCGTAGCCTCACGGCGCTTCCTTCGCGCTTGGTGAAAGCCATGTCTGCCCGGTTGGTGAAAACCCGACGTGCTCCGTGCCGGCATAGCAGGGATGCGAGGGTCTATGGTCATACGACTACGGCCATGCATAAACTGAGTACACCCCCCCCCCCCCCCCCCCCCGCCGCCACCGTAGCTTTGGTCCTAGCGCCACACTTGCGCTTATGATTGGTGTGACTCGTGCTACGATGGAGGTACGGTATACCCCTTTTTGGCTAACCTAACTATTTCCTTAGCCGCCCCCACCTTAGCGTTGTGGTCTCGTGAACCCAAAACAACGCTTTGGAATCATACAACAAACAGTGTAGACTGTGCAGCAAGACGAACAATGCCTTCCCATGGCCTATGGACCCCCTCGAGACCCTCAGAGGGAAAAACAAAATGAAGACGAAAAATGGACGAATCACGGCATCGGCCACTGTTCTGGCTGGCGACGATACAAGTGGTGTCCGAACGACGACGCCAACAACGCAGAAGAGACGCGCACGGGACAGGCGCAGGCAGCACGATCCTACTCGTGCTGCTGCTGCTGCTGCTGCTGCTGCTGCTGCTGCTGCGCGCGCGCGCTCTCGCCACTGGCAGACGCCTGAAAACATCACTAATCGCCGGATTTTTCGTGGTCGCTATGTTATAATGAAGATAAATCGAGCCTCAAAAAAGAGTTTATATAGGTGTACAGCGAAACCTATTATAGACGACTACCGGGGGTGGGGGGGTGGGGGGGGGGCGGGAGAAGGCTAGGCCCCTTGTGACCGCGGTTTGTCCAGAAGAGGGTCGCTGGGGGTAGAAACCCTTATTACGAGTTGAGCTCCCCCCCTTTATTATTATTATTATTTTTATTTTTTTTTCCCGCTCTCTCTTGCTCAAACGCCTCACCTAATATCGAAATCCGCCAGAGTATTAAACACTTCCACGCGCTGGATATCACCTCATTATCGTTTCAGAGCCGTCCATGCCGGTGCTGCAATTCCCACCACCCCCCCGCTGCCCCCAACGCCCCCTCCTTCCCCACCACCCGCACCATCGCCTAGACCTAGCACCAGGCGTATAGCAAACCCCTACATCTATGCGACCTAAAGCCTTCCCCCCCCCACACACACACACATTCTCCCCCCCCTCCCCCACAAGAAGGATTTATAGTTTCCACGCACAATCTGACCTGCCCCACCTGTCCCTCCCCCCTCCCCCCCTCCCGCCCCCCCTTTTGATCAAAATCAGGCCCCCACGTCCTTAAAAACTCCGCCCCCCCCCCCCTCACCGATTATTCGACTCACAGGATTCACTTGATAAACTGATGCATTTCCCTCCACAGCTGTCAGATTTTGTCCCCCTCAGAAACGGGTTTTATAGTTTCCACGCACAGACTGACTAACATCACCCTGTTGACCCTGATAGCTACACTGTAGTTGCAAGGGGAGTCGCCGACCTATATCCTTAATGAAGACGCACAACCCGTAATACGCGCGATCGGAGTATCGCACACAGCTTGCAAAGATGAGTTTCGACAAAATGTTTGATCTCACAGCTGGAGTCTATTTTTATTTAGTATAATAATACTACCGTAACTAGTATCATGCAGGTAACAAAATAAAAGATAAAACGTGCTCGCCTGGGTTGTACCTGTGGCAGATCACCCGTTCGTTGTACGTACGTGCGTACGTACTTGGCTTTGCACTTGGTAGAGGCGTGCTGCGATAGGGAGGAGGGGTAGAATTTTTGGATTTTTTTTTCAGTAGCCTTTCACTTGACGTCTGGGTTTTACCCAGCTAGGATGAAGTATATAAATTGGGGAAAGTTTTTGTTGTTAAACGAGTTTTGTTGTGATCGATCAAGTTTTTTTTTGAAAAAAAGTTCTATGGGTAGGGTCGGGGTCGGGGTTGTAGGTGAGGGCCAGGAAAAGGTTTAAAAAATGGCATCATAGTGTTTTGGGCAGTTTTTTTCCCGGTTTTTTTTCCCTCTTCATAATACTGAAAGCACACGTGTTGGGCTAAACCAACTTCCCCCGATTTGCATATTTTATTCTAGACAAATACTTCAGAATCGCGGTGAAGGCGGCTGGATTGACGGGGATCATGCACTGCTGGTAGACGGCCAACGATCCTCGCCCAAAACACCTCAAACAGCAGCTACACGAACTGCCCCGACCCCAAAACCACGACACATAGGCACCACCAACCAGAATACACCCACTACCCAACCCTATTCCTCAACATATCAGCTCGGACCATTCATACCCAATGTGTGTGGTCCAAACAAAGTGACAGTTACGGCTTGTTGTGGATATCAAGGTATCCAAAATCTGATACCGAATCCAATATCATAGGCGGTAAGAAAACATCGCATTTTACATTCCTGACTTACAACAAGTGAAAAATCTCACCTCCTCGCCAGCCAGACCTAAACCTCACTGGTAGACGGCCAACGATCCTCTCCCAAAACACCTCAAACAGCAGCTACACGAACTGCCCCGACCCCAAAACCACGAAACATAGGTAAAACCCACCAACATACACCCACTACCCAAGCCTATTCATCAACATATCACCTCGGACCATTCATACCCAATGGATGTGGTCCAAACAAATTGACAGTTACGGCTTGTGGATATCAAGGTATCCAAAATCTGATACCGAATCCAATATCATAGACGGTAAGAAAACAATGCATTTTTCATTACATACTTACAACGAGTGAAAAATCTCACCTCCTCGCCAGACAGACCTAAATCTCACTGGTAGACGGCCAACGATCCTCTCCCAAAACACCTCAAACAGCAGCTACACGAACTGCCCCGACCCCAAAACCACGACACATAGGCACCACCAACCAACATACACCCACTACCCAACCCTCTTCATCAACAAATCACCTCGGACCATTCATACCCAATGGATGTGGTCCAAACAAATTGACAGTTACGGCTTGTGGATATCAAGGTATCCAAAATCTGATACCGAATCCAATATCATAGATAGGCGGTAAGAAAATACCGCATTTTACATTCCATAATTACAACGAATATCGTATTTTGAAGTGTTACATGCATATGCAACGTTATTGGGGATACAGAGTGCCCCCCGCAGGTCTGCCAATCGAGCAGGTTCTCGGAGAGTACTCACTTTCTTTGCCTTCGTAGAGACGTAGCTTTATTCGATTCCACCAGAGCCCCGGATAGCTTCTGAGATCGGAGGCACGTGCCTCCGATCTATTTCCTAACTTTCCCGAATATAAAACGCCAACCTTGTAATACGAAACCCATCCAAAAGATCTCAATTATGATAATTACACTGTTACAGGCCTTTCGAGGCCCGTATCTTAACACATACACATATATATACATACGTGCGTATTTTTTTTTGTATCCGCATTCCAGAGGCACAAGTATGAAACATGTCGGAAGGTTGGAACATTCCTTGGAACATTCTTTCTCTCTCTCGAGGTCCGAGAAGTGCAAATTATTTTTTATTTTGTTTAATAATACTCGCGCTACACACACGCTACTGCTGCTGTAATACACTTTCAAGATTGTCGGATGGCAAAAAATAAAGTACTCGTAAACGTTGGACGAAGTTGCAGAAAAAACAAAAAACGCGTGCTACGATAGAGGTGCAGCGCCTTTTTTTTTTTAATACTACCCCTCAATTCGGGAGCTTAGCGCCTTCAGAACTGGAAACCCTTTTGGGGGACAATTTTACTTGAATTTAGTATAGGGAGGGATTTGGGGGCTCTAAAAGGGTTGAGACCTCTCCCCCAAAAAACGGATTTGGAGAAGAAGAGTAAAACTGCTGCCGAATACAAAAAAAAAAACATGGCCTATAATAGGTACACAACGAAAAAAAAAAGAAATCATGCAAAACGAAAATTGCCGGATTTGGAGAACAATAAAACTGCTGCCGGATACAAAACAAAAAACAAAAAAAACATGGCCTAAGATAGATACGTACAAAACGAGAATCAGGCAAAAAAATGAAAAAAATTGCCGGATTTGGAGAAGAATAAAACAACTAACTGCTGCTGCCGGATACAAGACGAAAAAAAAAAACATGGCCTAAGATAGATACGTACAAAACGAGAATCAGGCAAAAAAATGAAAAAAATTGCCGGATTTGGAGAACAATAAAACAACTAACTGCTGCTGCCGGATACAAGACGAAAAAAAAAAACATGGCCTAAGATAGATACGTACAAAACGAGAATCAGGCAAAAAAATGAAAAAAATTGCCGGATTTGGAGAACAATAAAACAACTAACTGCTGCTGCCGGATACAAGACGAAAAAAAAAAAAACATGGCCTATGATAGATACGTACACAACAACGAGAATCACGCAAAAAATTAGAAAAATGGCCGATTTTTCCGACATTTTTTGGGTTAAGCTGGACCGTCATTCATAAACCGTTCCAGACGAAAAGCGATTCGTACCAGTATCGTAGCACGCGTCTCCTCCGTAACGGCAATCAATGTGATCCAACATTAACCTTGCGCCGACGGGAGGGGTAGATTACATCGCGGAAAACTGCTGCTGTCCACCATGTTGCCCCAAATAATAGAGAGGACAACATGTTTTAGTATAATAATACTAGCCATATAGGAACGTTTTCTTCGGTCGACAACGGGATTCAACATCCAGTTGCGTCGGATCCCGGGGATTTCTTGCGTCGCGGAAAAAGCCGTCCGTATGAACGTGGTCCAAAAAGGGTTGACTGGGAGCAACGATGACAACGCGCAACAACAGCGTCATCATCAACGGCATCGACGCCAACCTAATAATCCCGTCGCACGTGCACATTTCGTATAAAATATATGCGTTGTAACTATCTCGCCACTTGAAAAAAAAAAAAAAAGTCAGCGTGATTTCAACATGAAAAAAAATGCGCCAATCCCAGGGATTGTTAGCATCATAGCGGAAAGCTGTTGGCATGGTCGTGCCCCAACAAAAGGTTGGCAGGCAGCAACGACGACCACGCGCAATAACGGTATCATCAACGCAATCAATCTCCATTCCGATTTACATACACACACACATACATACGTACTTCGTACGAGTACATGAAAATGTAACCATCTCGCCACTTTTTTCTAAGGCTTTTAACCTGCGGTTCAACCTGAAAAATGCGCCAACCGCAGGGGTTGGTATCGCGGAAAGCTGCATGGAATACATCATTAACGTCCCAAAAAAGGTTGACCAGACAAAGACGACAACGCACATCAACATCAACGCCATCAGCGCCATCAACGCCATCAACGCCATCAACGCCATCATCATCGTCGTTCTTTACCCCATTCCCAACTCTTGAAATTTATCCTACATACAGTAGTAGTTTAACCCCGAGTGTTTTGTCCCCACGTCGGTACTGCGGTGCTCAATGGGTCAACAGTATATATAGAAAACCGGTCGCCCCGGTGGCGTATCAGGTATTCCTCGAGCCTGGTATAGGTCAGTTTCGTGAGTTCGAGCCCCGCCGAGTGCATACTCGTAAAAATTCGTTGGGACTTTTTCTTGTGGACAAATTGACTTGCGGAAAGCGCGAGAGCGTGAGTTAGCAACATTCGATGAACAATCGAGGAGCAGTGCGATTGCTAAACCCTATGCGCGATGAAAATTGAAGGCAAGAACCGGGGAGGAGAAGGGATGACACCTGTGACCACGGCTTGTCCAGAAGCTCGAAAGTGAAAGTGTGCAAAATAAATAAATAAATAAGTAAATAAATAGTGTTGAGGAATTAATGGGGTATTAGTCCGTTGGACCACTTGCAAAAGGTTGACCAATAGCTTACCCAAATCAAGCCTTATAACACTCCCCCCCCTCTGAAACGGCGGGATAGCAGGTCGGCCGGATGTACGTGCGGACCTGTCAATATCCAAGCGGTTTCATTTCCTGGGGATACCAGGGGGAGTATATTTCAAGTTCGACATGGGGAAAATCTAAAAAGTTTATTGTTGTGGGTGGTGGGATTTAAACCCACGACCCCAAAAAAACCCACGGTCCTGTCGACGACGCCATTTGTTAAGGTGTTAGTGGGGTATTAGTCCATTTGACCACTTGTAAAGGGTTAACCAATAGCTTACCCAAAACTAAGCCTTATAACAACAATAGCCACCTTGTCCACGTTTCTTCGCTCCCTGACGTGATTTCAACATAATTGTCTTGTTCACTCTCGCCACACCGCCCTCTTATAGTTACCTTCTTCGCGGTTGCTCCTCCAATGATCTCAGGGGTTTGCATGGCGGAATGCTGTCCATGGACGTGATCGAAAAAGGTTGACGGACAAAGACGACAGCGCGCAACATAATGATCACGGCTACGGTGTGGGGGCTTTTTTTTTGCAGTGGCTCGCGGTCACTCCCGCGCGAGTGAACCCCCCCCTCCTCCGTTCCTATGCGATCTTAACGCCTTTGGAACTGGAAACCCGTTTTTGGGGACAAATCACTTGGAGTTAGTATAGTATAGGAAGGGGTTAGGGGCTCTGAAGGTTTTTGAACTCATATCGAACGCGTGCTACGATAGAGACGCACCACTTTTTTTTCTGGGGTTCCCCAGTTTGGGAGCTTAAGACATGATCCTCCCCAAAAACTGATTTGGAGGCTAATAGAACGCTACTCGTACCGGATGAAAAAAATCCCATTGGCGTAGGTGCACAACGAGAACCAACATGCAAAAACTAAGGGAGGCGTATTTTCCGACGATTTTGGGTTAAGGAGCCCCGTCATTCAGGAACCATTTACGCCAAAAAAAGGTATACCTCAATACCTCTAGCGTATAACGCGTCTGCGCCAAACGTTTTGCCTACAGCAATGTTGTTGGTAAGGTTCAGAGTCACTCGTGCGAATGGTCCAGATCTGGTCGCGATAATGGGGCTATTATATCAATCCCCCCTGCCTTTGTCTAGTAACTGCAACGACGAATGCTATCAACGTCCTCAACGCCAGCAGCGTCGATTGTATATGTGTATTTGACGCGTGCTATATATGCTAGAGGTGCACCACGTTTGTTTCCTGATGTTCTTCACTTTTTTTGGAGCTTTTAACCCCTTTAGGACCCCCGAACCCCTCCCTATACTAAATCCAAGTAATTTTGTCCCCAAAAAACGGGTTTCCAGTTGTAAAGGGGTTAAGACCTCTCCCCAAAAATGGATTGCGAGAGAGAAGAAGATAAAAGCGCTGCCGGATGGACAGAAACAGATCCCACGGACATGGTGCTCAACGAGAACCACGCTACAAAAAATGGCCATTTTTTCCGACGATTTGGGGTTAAGGAAGCCCCGTCATTCGGAAAAAATTTACGCCAAAAAAAGGTATACCTTAATAGGGTTAGGGTTACCTCTATTATCGTAGCAAGCGTGATTATTAATAATAATCGCAAGCAAGTCGACGAAGGAAGAACGGGCTGAATGAAGTCTTCTCGCGCTGAAAAAAAAGAGGGAGGCACGTGCCGAAAGTGCGGAAGCGGTGGGGGTGGGGGGGGGGGGGATCCTGCTTATAGCCCCGGGTCTGAGTTACCTTTAACAGGCAGGGAGAAAGGAGAAAGGAAAAAAAGTGCGAAGATAATTATACTAATAGTATACCGCGGGTGAACAAAAAGAAAAAGAAGAGTAAAAATCGTGATTCGACATCAACCAACTACTATAGTATTGCTCTCTTGCTTGCTCGATCGCAGGGGCTTGCATCGCGGAAAGCTGGCTACGGTGAAGATGCACCACCTGGGCCAGATGAACATCACCCGCTTCGATCATCAGAAGGTGACTTGACAAGCTAGGCCGCGGCGGCGTTCTGCTCTCGCTACGTAGCAGCACGGCGAAAACAAACACATGGATGGTATCTGGATATTATGTATAGGCTTGTACGCGTGGATTACGTCGGTGCTAAGCAGACAATCGAGAAGGGCGTCTGACTTCGGGCGCAAATTTTACGCTTGGGCGTAAGAGAGAGAGCTCCTCGAGTTAACCCTTTTAGAGCCCCCAATCCCCTCCCTATACTAAATCCAAGTAATTTTGTCCCCAAAACGGGTTTCCAGTGGTAAAGGGGTTAATCAGCCCGCAATAGTAGGTGCTTCTCGTCGTCTACACTCGTCTACACCTTGTTGCCCGTCGAAAAAAAAACGTCCTGAGACCGAATGCTTGCCTCACGGCTGGTCATGACACAAAAACGCCTCCTCTTCGGCAAGCGGCGAGGGGAGGGGGGGGGGGGGGGGGGGGGGTCGTGCCATGCCTCTTCTCGAACTCACGCAGTATTCGTAGATGTCCTGTACCCACCGCAGCTATGCATGTATGTGGTGATTTTGGTTTTAGAAGGGCCTACGCACGAGGTTTTTCCGTGCCCCATCGCTGCCACAACGCGTGTGTTTTTTTACGCGATGGTTGGTCAAAGCCGTACACCGCGCCACCGGACCTTCTCATGACTTGCCTCTCTTCTTTGGGTTAGAAAACACCCCCCAAATAGCATCAACTTTTTTTTTGTGGTTTCTCTGTTTCGCAGTCTGTGACCACAGAAGTGTTAGCTAGCTGCTGCTCGTGGTGGTTTCTTCTCTGTTTCACAATCTGTGCCACAGAAGAGAGAGTCGTTCTGCCGTAGCCCCCCCAAACTTTTCTCTAACGAAATCGCCGGTTTTGAAACCAAGCTCTCCTCGGCTGTATCTCCGGAAACACGATGCCCCTTGCCATCCCAACGTCATGGTTCGACAGTCCTTTGCAGGCAAGGAATAATACGTGATCAGATTTTTTTTCCACAGCATCCTTCCTCGTGTCGAGCAACCAGATAAAAACGCTCGTTGAAAAAAATGGCTATTTTTTTTTTATGGCGCGGGGGGGGGGGGGGGGGGGGGGGGGGGCGGGCGCGTATTCGTTTGTTGCTCGCCTCAGTCGTTTGACCATTGACCACGCATGATATCCCTTTCGAGACTGAGCACCGTTCCTACTCCTAATAGAGACGCCTCCAACGTTTGGGCGCTCATTGCTGGTTTCGGGGAAGGGGGGGGGGGGCTATAGTAATATCGGTACAGAAGTTGTATATCTCTCGTAAAGACGAAGGATCCATCAGGACGGCCGGCGGGTGTGCTGAGCGCGCTGGTGATGATGTCGCCGGGTAGGAGGAATGGAGGCAATGTGAAGAGGCACAGCAACAAGCAGCATCTCCCCCACACCGGCAAGCCATTTATTACAACACGCACGCACGCACGCACGATGGCACACACACGCTCTGGGGCGAAAAAAAACAAACGGGTAGCGATAGTTGGATAGAGGTACCAAGCACCTTCTTTTTTGTTTTTGGGCCAAAATATGAACAAAAACAAGAACAAACCAAAAAAAAAAAGGACGAGATTTTTTAACCCAAAACCGTCGTTTTTTTTGTGTTTTGTTTTGTGTTTTTGTTTGTTTGTTTGTTTGTTTGTTTGTGTGTTTATTTGTTCGTTTGTTTTGTTTTTGTTTTCTGTTTTTGGCAAGAGGATTTATTTGTTTTTTTTTGTGTACTTGTTGAACTTTTGCTTTATAAGTTTGATCAAAAATCAGATTTTTGTTTCTGGGTGATGATGTATTCGTATATACCCGGTGAGTAATACGCGCGATCGGAGTGTCGCACACAGCTTTCAAGTGTGAGTTTCGACGAAATCTTCGATCTCGCAGCTGGAGGAATGATTTTTTTTATTTTTTGCAATATAATACCAGGTATACAGATCTCCTAAAAATAATCATCATGTCCATTCCGAGCGTGAAAACTTTTTTTTTTTTTTCGGGTGACCCAAACTCGTCGGGGTTGTCACTAGTTTTTACTCCGTATATATTTTTGCAAGGTGATTGTTTTGTTATTTTTCATACCTGGGCCCCACCGGTTTGTTCATTAGTCGGATTGCACTCGCTTGCTTTCAGTACGCTCAAGATCACTTTTATTAGGGTGACAAACATACTTCGAAGTATATATATAAATCATGTATCATGTATATATACGAAGTACCTGGTAGACGTATAGCCTATATATATAAATAATGTACAATGTATTATATATAGATCTTCCCAAAATAATCACGATGTTCATTCCTCTCGTGAAAAAAAAAAAAAACAGCATTTGGGGTGAGGTTTAGTACGCCAGGTATATTATTGACCCGCCTATTAGAACCCCTAAATATCTCCCCATACTAATTTCAAGTAGTTTGTCCCCAAAAACGGCTTTCCAG
>JABAKD010000005.1:3829654-3912154 GCA_012845835.1 Undaria pinnatifida
GTGTTAAGGAATTAGTGGGGTATTAGTCCATTTGACCACTTGCAAAAGGTTAACCAATAGCTTACCCAAACTAAGCCTTATAACACCCCCCCCCCCCGAAACGGCGGGATAGCAGGTCGGCCGGATATTATACGGGCGAACCTGTCAATATATCCAAGCCGTTTCATTTCCTGGGGATACCAGGGAGAGTATTTTTCAAGTTCGACACGGGGAAAGTCTGAAAAAGTTTATTATTGTGGATGGTGGGGATCGAACCCCCGACCCCCCAAAAAACCCATGGTCCTGCCGACGACGCCATTTGTTAAGGAAATTAGTGGGGTATTAGTCCGTTTGACCACTTGCAAAAGGTTAAACCAATACGTAGCTTACCCAAATTAAGCCTTATAACAGTATCCTATATTTTTCTTGTTGTATGGGCTGCATAGTCGGCTCCAGGAAAAATTGCAGACGCCGCCGGCGTGGAGAGATGCACCCATAGGTAGTTTTGTTTTTCGTCGACGCTTTCAATTGTGAACTCAGCTCATTAGATAACCCTAGTTACACTCAAACGGCGTTAAAGACAAGGTGTTGTATGTCAGCACTTTTTTCTTTGCCGGCTCAACTTGTGTAGTAGTACTGGGGCAATATGGACCTAGGGGCCGACCTCTGATATGCAGGGATGCCTCTGGCTCTGTAATGGTCGCTTCACACGAGGGCTGCTTGGGTGTCACACCCCTGGTGGTGCTAGATGTTTGCTGTCCCCCTCGCACCTTGTGACAGAAGGGGGGGAGGAGCCGTTCGTTCAGGCAGGCGATAACGCCTGCCAGCTATAAACGGGACAACTGCAAAAAACCATAACGCCCTAACGGGGTGGAGGGGATACCATACTATTCGCAATAGGGAATTATTTGACACGTCAGGCAGAAAACGATCTAAATAATCTATTGATAGATCCTAAATACGTAGCTATGATAGATCGTGGTGCAGGATCTGTCTATTACTAGTACAGATCCAACCCAAGGAAACATGTGGCTACTATCTGTAGGTCATTTAGAGCACGGCTCTCACCCGGCAATATGATCTATAGGACACGTAGGTCAAATAGGGAAGGGATCTGTCTGACCTGAAAGACACAGATCATATGGATCATTGATAGGGCTCTAATATTCCTGATGTGTGAACTGTTTGAACTCAACGATTCCATGAAGGGAAACATGTTGCTATTATCTGTAGGTCATTTAGGGCACGGCTCTCAGCCGACAACATGATCTATAGGACACGTAGATCAAATAGACAAGGGGTCTGTCAGACCTGAAAGACACATATCACAGAATACATTTTCCTTCACAGCTGTCAGATTTTGTCCCCCTCAGAAACGGGTTTTATAGTTTCCGCGCACAGACTGACTAAAATCACCCTGTTGACCCTGATAGCTACATTGTAGTTGTAAGGGGAGTCGCCGACCTATATCCTTAATGAGGACACACAACTCGTAATGCGCGCGATCGGAGTATCACACACAGCTTGCAAAGATGAGTTTCGACGAAATCTTCGATCTCACAGCTGGAGTGTATTTTCATTTTTTATAATATCATATAGATCATTGATTGATAGGGATCTGATCTGCTCGACGTGTGAACTATTTGAACTCAATGACTCCATGAACGGAAACATGTTGCTATTATCTATAGGTCATTTAGAACACGGTTCTCACCCGGCAACATGATCTATAGGACACACAGATCAACTACAGAAGGGATATGTCTGACCTGAAAGACACGGATCGCATAGATCATTGATAGGGATCTGATCTTACCGATGGGTGAACTATTTTGAACTCCACGACTCCATGAAAGGAAACATGTTGCTATTATCTGTACGTCATTTAGAGCACGGTTCTCAGCCAGCAACATTTTTCTAAGGACACATAGATCAAATAGAGAAGGGATCTGTCTGAACTGAAAGACACAGATCGTATAGATCATCAATAGGGATCTGATCTATCCGATGTGTGAACTGTTTGAACTCAACGACTCCATAGGCGAGCAGTGGTTGCAGAAGTCGACTGAACTTTCTCCCTTGCGCTGCTGTTGTCACCGAGACACCGTTGTTTCGCCAACCAAGCTAGATCGACCCACGGTACACGCGATAAGGGTTTCTCAAATGCCAGAAAGAAGAGGGCAAAAACGAACGAAAAAAAAAGGAAAAAAGGAAACACTGCGCACGAAGTTTAACTTATTCTCTATCTATGGCATCGACCTTAATCCCCCCGCTGCGCCTTTGCTCCCATCCCACCCACCTTTCTCAGTTAAATGCTTCTCTGCCCTCTACTCTTGGAATCCTGAGCGGTAAATTTCTCAGCATCGATCTACGTATTCCACCCGCTGCCCTTGCTCCACCCTTCCTTCTCGTTACGTGTTCACCCTTCCACACTTGAAAACCCTTAAACATGTCACGCGTCGGACAGATGATCTATCCCCACTTGATGATCAAGATGTTTCAGGAAGGTCTGTATACTCTACAGTAGCTCATGGCACCGTGTGGGAGCCGTACGATCTGCAATAATCTATCGAATGTGTCCGACACGCAGGTTACGGTAGAGGTGCGCTGGCTATTTTTTCTTTCGCCTTCTGACTGTGGTGGCTTGAACAGCTCCATTCCTATAACCCCCAAAAACTGATCTTGAGCAAGAATGAAACTTTATCCGATGAACAAATCCGTGGCCCAGGTATATACGAAACAGCCATTTTGCCAAAACGAGAATGGCTTGCCGACGATATGGAGTTTAAATTAAGGAGCCTTGTCCTTCAGACAATGTTTTTGGCCAGAAAGGGGTGTGCCTTTCGATACCTCTATCTAGGGTTGGATCTGTACTCTACAGATCCAGATCCTACATAACATCTCACAACGGCAAACACAGGATCTATCTACGGTAGATGATCCGTATGTATGGTCGATATGGTCTATGTGATCTGGATTATCTAGATGATCTAGATGATCTAGATAATCTGTACAATCTATATGGTGTAGATGATATAGATGATCTAAATGGTCTTGTAGATGATCTATAGGATGTAGATGATGTAGATGGTCTATATGATCTATATGTTGTAAATGATCTATATGATTTCGATCGTGATTTGTCCTAGGTGAGCAACAAAAAAACGACGGGAAAACAAAAGGAAAACCGACGGGAAAAAAAAGGAAACCTATGTGGGACGGTAGTCCAGCAGCACGTACATCTCTTCCTTTAAGATGGATGTTGTGGAGACACGCCGAGGTGGGCAGTATGCGTAACCGTACGCTCGAGAGTCAGCAACAAGGGAACACTTCAGAGTGCCCTCGAGGGGCCAGGATGGCCTTGAAGCATTATAGCGATAACGAGGCGGTACGATCTAGAGGAGATGGCCTGGTATCCACACCAATTTATCTTGTACATTTTTTTTTGTCCTCGAGCGGATGGGGAGAAATAAAGATTTTGAGCTAACCACAATTACACTTCCACGTATTTTCATACATGTCGTGTTAATTTAACTCAAGTGCGTGTTCGCAATCCAGCGCTAGGTGGCGTGCCCTTCAGTTTCCCATGATA
Organism: Undaria pinnatifida; assembly: GCA_012845835.1. NCBI lineage: Eukaryota > Phaeophyceae > Laminariales > Alariaceae > Undaria > Undaria pinnatifida. The sequence continues at coordinate 3,833,226 of JABAKD010000005.1, forward strand.
GCGACAAACGCGAGACTGTCCCTAACGGCGGGTCGCAAACAAAAAGAAGGAAAACGTGCTCTGTGCACAACAGTCGAACTGACCTCTTCCTTCTGTGCCCGCGCTTCGGTTTTGTCAAATTAACTTGTTTCGTGGTCAATTCGGCAGCTCATCATGGCGCGCATTCGCCAGCTGTCGGAGATACCCTCCATGCCGAAACGCGGGCCCGACCAAGCGGAAACCACGGAACTAGAGGCGGCCGTCCACCTGCCCCGCCCCGTGCCGGAGACGAGGAGGCTCTCCAACGTGTCTTCTCAGGGCAGCGTTAGCCACGGACCGTCTGACGAGTCCACTAGCTCTGGTGAGACGCGCGCTGTACGACAGAGATAGCGTTTTTTTGGCCACTTTTGGACGCGTGCCGCGATAACGGTGCACCGCTTTTTTTTCTGAGGTACTTCAATTTCGGAGCTTAAGACACCTCCTCCCCCAAAACTATTCTGGAGAGAAACTGAAACTGCTACTCGTACACCGGATGAAAAATCCCATGGCCTAGGTATTGAACGAGAATCATCATGCAAAAACTATCTAAGGGGGGCGTATTTTCCGACGATTTTGGGTTGAGAAGTCCCGTCATTCAGAAACGATTTATGCCGAAAATAAGGTATAACTTAACACCTCTATCGTAGCACGAGTCTGTTTTTTTTTTTGGTTCTTAAGAAAGGCCCAAAACGTTGTCGAAACTACCATTCTTTTTGTTTTGCTCTGTACCTGGTATGATGTTTTTTTTCTTCTATTCCTCGGCCATGGTTCTGTTTCTCGGGTTGAACACTCGGAGTTTGGACTGAAGGAGACGTTTTGCGGTTGCCCATAAAAGACCTAGTACTTGCAGCCTGCCCGATGAGCCGTATAGTTCTGTAATCTGCGGACACAAGATTCATGATTCACGTATGATATGTACGAGCGTTATAGGATATATGGTATTGGGAAATGAGTGTTTTCTATTGGATGGTGGTGTGTTGTCAGAATGTCAAGCCACCCCGCTGGAAACATGCCTTCTATGGTATGTTTAGTTCAGGGTTGATTCCGATGGGGTACACCCTTTATATCTGTCTTGTTTTCTGTCTTGTTTTGGTCCAGTTTTGCCCCTGATTTGTGGGCGGCTTCTGGCCGATCTTGACTCATTACATGCGGAGACGACAATAATAATATACATCATTTTCGCCTTTTTTACGACTGCTTCCGAGGGCCCATCGACGGCTCCCACCTCGACATGATCCATCACAAGATGACCTAGGCAACCCCGTGTACGACGTACTCCACGCTAGCGTTTGGGAATGTAGAATTGACTATTTGCTCGTATCAATGTCCGAGAACCAAACTCGGGTCTGCGTTGATACTTATTGTTATACTATTTTTTATTTTGACTGGGGCATGTTGAAAACGGGAGTATCTATATTACCACCAGAATTTTGCTTGATCGAAGGTTTGGAAGCATATTGATTTGGGGGAACAGTATTGGTGTTTTCGATTAGTGGAAGACGAAATTCGGTACCTGGTATTTTTATGTTGATGTCAGCATTGAATTTGCTTGATCGAAAGCTTGGGAGTATGATAATTTGAGGTAAAATATAGGTGGTTTCGTGGAAATCTTAGGCTTGATTTATTGAACCACAATCGAGAGATTTTCTTTCTGGTCTTACACGGGCTAATCCTACTGCACTCTTGATCGCCCATATTCTTATCAGCGATTTCCGTTACGATTACCGCGGTTCCATTTCGCTAGCTACGGCGTTGGATATCAATATTCATGTTTTTGGAGCAGAGGCAGTATTGTTTTGGAATTGAAATAGGATACTGGAGGCATGTACCTTGTTTTGAATAGGCAAGTTTCGGGTGGTGCGCTTTGGATGGACGATATCATGACGTGCACACAGGCAGGGGGAATGTTGGTTTATGTGTTGGTTTATGCCTGCGCACAAGTTTGATGTATGATGTGTATGACTGCATAGAGTCTACGGAGATGGTAGAGTAGAACTATTGATATGATTGGCGGTCCCAATCTTCGATATGTTCGAGTTGAGCCCCCTTTGGCGCAGTGTACTAGTGCTACTGTTGTTACTCAGTCTACTTTTTTGTTTTTTTCGGGTGTGCATGTTCAGAGTGGCCTCCGGAACTCCGGTACTATAATATATTTTCTATCTTATTATCTTCTCCTCCGCGTCATGGTCCCTCGTCGGGTACCAAGGGCTATCTCCCCGTTAGCCACCCTACGCCGGGCATACAGATTGTCGATTAGCCCCCCCCCCAAGAAAAAAGGGTTCTTTAACGAAACCGCGCCGGTTTCGAAAGCCAGTTCCCGGCCGTATCTCCGGAAACACGATGCCCCTTGCCACCCCGACGTCATGGTTCGATAGTCCTTCGCAAAGCAAGAAAATAAGTCAAGATATGCTTTTCACGGCATCTTTCCTCGCATCGAGCAGCCATGAAACATTCGTAAAGCATAATCGCTGTTTTTCTTCGGGGGGGGGGGGCTAATCATTCGTTGCCTGCCTTAGGAATTTGACCATTGACCAATCATGCCTTTCGAGACAGAGCACCGTTCCTAGTCTTAATAGAGACACCTCCAGCATTTGGGCGTTCATTACGCTTGTTCCATATACTACCTAGAAACTGTTTTTTATCCTATCCCCGTCCTGTCTCGCCGTCTATGGCCGCCACCTATCTCCTAGGATAGCCGGTTTCGGGGGGGGGAAGGTGTACTCGCTATTCATGCATGGCCGTATTCGTATGACCATTTTCTTCTAGGATAGTTGGTTTGGAGGGGGGGGGGGGGGTACTCGCTATTCATGCATGGGTGAGCAAAACTGAGCTCACCCTCAAGTCAAGAACCTTGCAAGCAAAAAAAAAAAGTGTACCCCTCCAGTAGTAGCTTGTGTCCCCTTCCCCCCGTAATACAACCCCCCTCCCCTCCCTTCCCTCCCCTTCCTTCCCTCGCCTCACTCCCACTCACGGTACCGTCCGTTCAAAAATTACTGCTTCCGATCATGACGCGTGCGACGATGTATAGAGGTATACCTTTTTTAGGCGTTAATGGTTTCTGAATTATGACGGGGCTCCTCAACCCAAAAATGGTCTGAAATAGGCCATTTCCCCCCCCCCCCCGTGATTCTCGTCGTGTTCCTAGGCTATGGGATTTTGCGTCCGGTAGCAGTGTTCTTTTTCTCCGAATCACGTTTTGGGTCAAGAGGATCATGTCTTAAGCTCCCGAATTGAGGAACCTCGAAAGAAAAAAAAGTGGTGCACCTCTATTATCGTAGCACGCGTCGAAAACGAAAAAATAAAACAATTAAAAAAGCAAATACTCCGGAGTATATGTTTTTTTTTCTGACGATTTTGGGTGAAGGAGCCCCGCTGTGTTCAGAACCCGTTCCACCAGCCAAAAAAAGCGCTCCTCCCGTCTCTGTCGCAGCTGGCGTGGCAAGTCGAAGCCACTCTGGTATTTAATGAAGATTTCGAAGCCGAGGGGGCGGAGCGGAGCTCCAGAGGCTTCAAGTAGTCCTCTTCCTAATTGGGTCGCACACAGCAGCAGTAGGACGTCGAACGGAGCTCCCGAGGCTTGAAGTAGTCCTCGTCCCCATAGGGTCGTACGTGCAAACAGCAGTAAAACACCGACGAAAAATTTGAGGGTTCCGCTATAGTATATATAGACTATATATATTATGTTCCCTCCCGAAAATGACATGTGTATGTATGTGTGTCTGTCGCCGAGCGAAATTGCGCTTTGCCCGACGCTAACTGAACGGATCGCGATGCGCCCGGAGTCGGATGAACGGGCAAGACAAGGGAGGAGAAGACGCTCTCGCCGGTTTCGCGAAAATAGTGGTCGAGAGTTTGTCGAGGGAGCTTGACTTTGAGTGGAAATGGCCTCCTGGGATCGACTTGGCCTAAAGCAGCTATGGAATATTATGAGGAAGTGATTTCCATCGTACACACGCGGACCCAAAAATTCCTCGTTGCTTCCACGCGTCTAGCAACCGATTGTTGCCACGCGCCCCCCCCCGCCTCCTTCTCTTATACCGTACCGCACTTGTGTTTTCGGGCCTTTTTTCCGAACTAGCCGTGGTCGCGAAAAGCGTCGTCTCTTCCGCCCCCCGGTGCGGTGTTTGCCTTCACGTTTGTAGAGGGTCCATTCAGCATTCCCACTGCTTGTCGAGTTTCGTCAAATTCCGCACACACACACGCTCTCACGCTGTTCGGCGACGGAAGAAGACTCACAAAAAGTCCTGTGCACGTAGACGTCTTGTATAGGAGTCATCCCTCTGCAGTGCGGTGGGTGTTGCGTTTTTAGAAGAGTCATCCCTCTATAGTGCGGTGGGTGTTGCGCTTTTAGAGGACTCATCCCTCTGTAGTGCGGTGGGTGTTGCGTTTTTAGAAGGGTCATCCCTCTGCAGTGCGGTGGGTGTTGGCGCTCTTAGAGGAGTCATCCCTATATAGTGCGGTGGGTGTTGAAGCTGCTCAAGCAGTGTGGAACTATCGGTTACAACGATAAGCTTACGAGTGTATTTCGTTTTTAAGACTAGCGCGTAGAAATGTTGGTCTGTTTGCACGAACGAAGAACGCCTTCGAAGTCGTGTTTCGGGTGACATTTTGACAGAAATTTCTTAGAATATGCTGTGCCCCTGGTGTGATTTGTCTCAGAGCGCAGCCGAAGTTCGAAGCACCAGCACCAGCGCCAAAAAAAAACGAGCGGAGACGACGGTAGGTTACCGCTGATGGCCCAAGGTCAAACCCTCTATGTTTGCCGCGTTGCGCCTGAATGCACAGCTGTCGAGAGCACCGTCACCAAGGAACGCGACCGTCGGCGGTCGGTAATGCGCGCAAAGGCGGTGAGGGGAGGCCGGCGGGGAAGCATGGCGATAGACAAGACCTGGGAAGCCATCAACAGGGTGAGGTTACGTAAACCGAAGACACACGCTACGGACGGGTGCTACGATAATAGAGGTGCACCACTTTTCTTTTTCTGAGATTCCCTCAATTTGGGGGCTTAAAACATGTCATTCTTGATCAAAAACTGATTTTGGAGAAAAATAAAACGGCTATTTGTATACATGCCGGATGAAAAATACCATAGCCTAGGTGTACAACGAGAATCATGCAAAAAAAAAGGCCTATTATTTTTTTTTTTCCCGACGATAGTATTAGTATAGTATTAATATATTATGGTATTAGTAGGTTAAGGAGCCCCTGTTATAGAGTATCAGTATAGCTGGCAATAGATTCGGTAGGATAGTCCGCAGAGTTATGGTCTATTGGCCACAAGAAGGTTCTCTTAAACGGAATATTCTGAGTGAAGCGGATAACCCGTAGAATCTAGCTAGTTTGTACCACAAGAGCGTTCTCGGAAATGGAACGTTCCTCCTCTGGACAAGATAGATAGAAGTAAGCGCGTTAAGCGCTCATGGGAACATTAGGACATCCAGGAGAACGTTCCTTGTACGTTCCATAGGAAAAGGTCCGGAACAGAGCACAGTAGCAATGCTGGGGTGAAGCGAACTCTGTGAGCTTCACCCCACCCCCGTGCTCTCACTACCTGCTCTACCAGCTGTACCTGCTATACTTGCTCTACCCAGCCCTATCGTGGCTAGGCCTGTGTTGTCTGTCTTTTAGAGTCCAATGAAGAGGAAATAATGTATAAGTTTTTGAGTCTATCCAGCGAGCCATGAGGAGAGACCAAACAAGGGCACCGGAACCCATGAGGAGCACGCTTCCCAACACCGACCAACCACGCATCCCCCACTCGGAGTACCACCACACCCCGTCATTCAGAAACGATTTACGCCAACAAAAGGTATACCTCTAGCGTAGCACGCGTCTACGGTAGGGGTTCACCATGTGACTGATTCTTACCACGATAGCCCTCCCCCAAAACCAGCGGCTTTTTTTCTTCTTTAACGAACGTTTCATGGCTGCTCGACACGAGGAAGGATACTCTTGAGAGAAAAAGTATCCATATATTTTCTCTTGTGTTGCAAAGGTCTATCGATCGATGACGTCGGGGAGGGTGTCGAGGGACATCGTATTTCGGGAGATTACGACCGGGAGAGCGCTGGTTTTGAAACCGGCGATTTCGTTAAAGAAAAGTTGGGAGAGCTACCGTGGAAACGACTCATCGTTTTTTTCCAACACTGCTCCTCACCTGAGCAGGTCTACTGCTGTAATATCACCCCAGAAACTAACTTGTTTTTTGTACGCTGAAAGCGCAAAATCTGATAAAACAAACTCGTGGCCCGAGATGTGCAAAAACAATCATTTTGCAAAAAAAAAACGCTTTTATTTTTTTTATTTTTTCGAACATTTTTCGACGATTTTGGGTTAAGGAGCTTCATCAACCATAATATTACTTTACTGCCAAAGAGTGTCACCTTCATCGTAGCACACGTCCGAACAGGAACCGACGTCACAGGGGTAGAGGTTAAGTTTACAACAAAAACCCTGTTTGGTAGAGCTGTGAGTCAGCACGATCTCAAGTCGCCAACTCGTTATTAGTAGGACTAATATCTAGTCATTTCCCGAAGGTACCGACTATCCGACTTATTGTTCGATTTCCATGCTCGTAGGAAAGATTTAATAAAAAGTGGGATGCATTTGATCCTTTATGGGCGGGCACCTCCCCACCCCCGCCGGGGATAGCCAAGTTGGTTCGTTTCGTTGGCCTGACTTAAGTCGGCAAGTCGGCCGGCCGGCCATCAGCTGCCTTCGCCAGCCGGCTTGCCGACTAAAAGTCAGTTAGTCGGCTAACAGCAGCGTGCCGATTAGTTGTTAGTCGTGTACTCCTGGCGACTCACAGCTCTACCGTTTGGGATTTTTGAGGGGAAAAAAATATGATGCTAGGAGGTAATCACTTCTGGGACTCTAGAGAGGGGCTATACATACCTACCGGTACCTTTTGAGGGGGGGGGGGGGGCACTCATTTGTTGCTTGCCATAGTCATTCGACCATTGACTACGCAACCCTTTCGAGACGGAGCACCGTTCCTACTCATAATGGAGACACCTCCAACATTTGGGCCCTCATTTTACCCTTTTCCATATACCAGGGTATCACATAAGAACTGTTTGCTTGTCCTATCCAGGGGGGGTGGGGGGGTGCCCAGTTTGTGCATGGCCGTAGTTGTGTGACCGTAGACCCTCGCATCCCTATTATGCCCGGGGCGGAGCACGTCGGGTTTTCACGAACTGGGCAGGCATTGCTTGCACCAAGCGCGAAGCGCCGTGAGGTATTCGGCTAGTCGCATGAAGGGTGAATGAACTGCATCCTTCCAAGAACCGCTCGCAATACGGACTTCGGCACCTTGTGCCTACTTTGTTGCCTGTAGATGACAGCGCCAATGAGTTATACTTTGTTTTCTGGTGTGGCGACTCCAGAGACAGCAATGGGCATTACTATGTAACTGCCTCGTGGGTGCCTTGCCATATTCACACTTCGTGATGTGATCATTCCCCTTGTGCGGAGATAGGGTTCTCCACCCCGCACAGCATGATCTAACTCGATATCCATCATGGTTGACCGCCAAAAACAAAACAAAAAACAAACTCTCCGTGTGTGGGGGGAGGGGGGGCTTTTGAGGGAAAACAACAAAAAAAAAAGGCGGCGGCTCTTGGAAAGAACCTCGTCGTCGAGACCTTTTTCCACCAACGCATCGCTTGGCACACAAACACCCTCCCTGCGGTCGGGAAAAAATCGCGGAGGGGGGGGGTGCTGTATGCTATTTTGCTTTATTTATTTTTTTACCCACGGCACGGTGGAGAGTTCATCGATTTTTTCTTTCGCTACTAATAACCAATCGGCAAGTGCCGTAAGCAACTAACCAGGTGACTTTAGTCAACAAGTCGGCTGGCGAAACCAGCTGACGGCCAGCCGGCCTGCCGACTTAAGTCGGGCGAGCGAGGCGAGCCGAGTTGCCTCCCGCCGGCAGAACGAGGGCCCGCCAGAAAAAGACAAATGCGCATCCCGCGCTAACCCCTTCAGGACTGCAGTCCCAATTTGGGGACAAATCACTTGAAAATAGAGTCATATGTAGGTTTCCGTACACTGCAGTACTAAAAGGGGTTTAAGCACTCCTTCCTGCAATTATGGACAATATGATAAGATCAAGGGGCTGTTACAGACACAGGCCACCCTTTGCAGGTTTCTCTACTAGGCAGGTTCCACGTTGGTCACCCGCTTGTACTAGATAAGCTCTTGTATTGGCTCCACACACGCCACGGACGAACTGAATAGCGTTCAATTCCGCCAAGACAAAAGCATCATCCCCTTTTCCCTATACACATGCCTTCAAAGACGTGTGAAACCCTTTTATTTCCAGCCGTATCCCATATATTACGCCTTGTTAAGCTCCCAGGGGAATACCATGACACTAGCCCACCCTGATGAGCCGTGTATGCAGAAATATGGAAGATTCGGCGAAGCACCGGTTCCACGATCTAGAACATGACTCGAAGATGTGGCTCTTCACAACATCCTCCCACACCTCTACTCTGCGAGGCTACGAAGCCTCAGGGAAAATGCTACAGCAGAAAACCTCAAACGAAGAACGGAAGACGGGAAGAAGGGTACAGAACACTCTAGCGAATGGCGGGATCGACGAGCGCGAGAGCTATCACTTCTGCAGATTAGCGAGGGAAACGGGGGCAGAGAAAAGGGAAATCGGGAACTATGCAAAAAAATAGAAACAATAACAAAATGCGAAAGCGCTGGGGTCGAAGGCGGAAGAGTCAAAAATCTCGCGAGCAAAACCCCAAGCAGTCGCGAAAGACGCACCAGAACGCGCTATGTACGAAACCCAACTCGCGCGCGCGGAATGAACACCGTGCCCCGCCCTGCGGGGGCGACGTCAAAACCGGGCGGAGAATTACCCGGAAAATCCCCCAAGGAAAGCTGAATCGAAAACCCCAGAACAAAAACGAATGTCCCCCGAAGGAGCAAACTTCAAAACCGGGAAAATCGGATCAAAATACTCGAGGGCAGCAGTTGTGGCCTGAACGTCAACTAGCCACGTCCGCGCCTCGAGATTCATCTACGTCACTTTGTATCCCACGTGCAACTGATCTACCCCGACGGAGTTGTTGGAGGCACCAGGAACCTTGAACACGCCTCCTGTCGGAGTCGTGCGGTGAGCCGGAGAGAGCGGATGCTTTGATCGGTCCCGGGTCGTCTAGGAAACGTACCAAGTACGAGTTCCCCGTCGATGGATGTGCGAGCGCTGATCTTCCCAAGCCACCACAAGCCGTCATCGGCTTTGTACCAAGAATTGGCCCCATTGGGGAGCACCGTGGTGCTGTAGTGCTGTAGTGGCGTAACCAGTCAACTCGCGGCACGTAGCCGTAGCCAAGTGCCAAGAAACGTTCGCTGTTAGCACGGGAAAGCTCCCGTTGTGCAGCTCCAATGCGCATCTGCCGATACAGGCGGTTTGTCTGGCGGTGTTGGTTCGGAGTGCCAGCCCAGTAGAGCAAGATCTGCTGGCGTGAGAGCTGGAGGTCCATCTCCCGTTCCATAACAATCAACCCAATAAGTCGGATAGTCGGCACCTCCGGGAAAACGACTATTAATAACTATTTTTCCGACTAGTAACTAGTTGGTGACGTAAGTCGTACCGACTCGCAGCTCTACCGATTATTTTCTGAGGCTTTCCGAAGCTCCATACATACCCCACCCGAAAAAAAAAAAAGTGATTTCGAGAAAAAAATGGAAGTGTGATATTTTTACGGAGGACTACTGTAGTTGTCAAGACCCCCGACACGCACAAGAAAAAAACCCGTATCATACACATTCTCCTGCTTTTACTAAACATTTTCTTGGCCCTAAGCACTACTCTGTACCTGGTATGTTGGAAGAGTACTGTATGGTACTAATCAGGACCCCCGATAGTATACGCAAAAAAGGCCAAATACCTCTGTTTTTTCTAAAAAAAATTGACGCGTGCTGTGCGATAGAGGTGAGGTGCGCCACTATCTTTTTGTTTTTTTCGTCCTGAGGTTCGTCAATTCGGAAGCTTGAGACATGTCATTCTTAACCCCAAAAAATGATTTGTTGGAGATAAATAAAACTGCTGCTTCGTATATAACGTATGAAAAAAAAGAAAAAAACATGGCCTCGTAGGTACACGACGAGAATCGTCATGCAACATTCAAGGGGGGGGAGAAATTCTGACGATTTTGGGCTAAGGAGCCCCTTCTTTCAGAAACGATTTACGCCAAAAAAAGGTATACCTTAGTAACTCTATCGTAGCGCGCGTCTGCTACGACACTTGGTCCGGAGAACGACCCCGTGACTTGGGCATCCAACGTGACATTTTTTTTGCGAAAAAAAAACAAGAAAAAAATGGAGTCATCCCTCGGCAGGAGATGTTGCATTTTTTTGGGGACCAAGCGTTTTTTTTTTTTCCGACCGAGTGAAGAGCTCGTCGTCAAGCGTCGAGCTACCGGTCGGTTTGTCCGATAATTTTTATTGCGAGTATACTTGTTTCAGGAGGGCTAAAAGTAGCGCAACGGTTAAGATTGGTCGGGTTTTGCGCGAAACGAAGAACGCCTTCGAAGTCATGGGTTCGGGTGAGATATCGAGCTCCTCAGACAGCGTGCGACGACAGAGAATGCACCACTTTTTTTTTTTTTCCCTGAGGTTTCTCAATTTGGGAGCTTGATTAACCCAGTTTTTTTTTCCTTAATAATGTTGACGCACTCACGCTACACACACGCTACTGCTGTAATACACCTTCAAGCTCGTCGGATGGCCGAAAAAAAAAAAGTAAACGTTGGACGAAGTCGCAAAAAAACAAAGCAAAAAAAAAACGCGTGCTACCATAGAGGTGCACCAGTTTTTTTTGCTCAATACTACCCCTCAATTTGGGAGCTTGATTAACCCCTTCACAACTGGAACCCCTTTTTGGGGACGATTTTACTAGAAGTTAGTATGCGGAGGGATTTGGGGGCTCTAAAGGGGTTAAGAACTCTCCCAAAAAAACCGATTTGGAAGAAAAATCTCGTGGCGTGAGTCAAGAAAAAAAAAATGGCCTATTATTTTTTTTTTTCCGCCGATAGTATTAGTATAGTATTAGTATGGTATTAGTATAGTATTAGTAGATTGAGGAGCCCCGTCATTCAAAAACCATTTTCGCCAAAAAAAGGTATACCATAATACCTCTATCTTAGCACGAGTCCTCATCATGATGGGACCTCAGAAATTTCTCAGAATTTTGCGACGCCCCCTATCGTGCGATGCGTCTAGCAGACAGTAATCAGGGCCCCCGGCATACGCAAAAAAAGAAAATATATATATATGTATATATATACACCCCTCTGTTTTTACTAAATCTGTTTGGTCCTGCAACACCATGTTTCCCCCGTAAATACTTGTAGCCGAAAAGTAACGATCCCGTGTCTTTTATAGTGTGTGCAAGGTGAAACTTGTTTTTCTTTTTGCGAAAAAAAAAATGAAAATTCCGAAGATTTTGGGTTGTGTAAAGAACCCCCCCCCCCCTCCCCCTCCCCGGTCATTCAGGAAGACGTTTCAGCCTAAACATGCCGGCCGCCTCGGTCGCACGTGTCGTCATTTTTTCCCTCACGGAGCGACCAAGCAAGCGGGCCCCCATGGAGTTGGAATGGGCGTTGTTGTTGCCGCATCAACCCAGCTCAAACTTGCACCAGTTTAGCTAGACCACCAAGCAAGCAGGAACCCCTATGGAGTCGGAATGGACGTTGCTGTTGCACCAGCCCCAGTTCGAACTTGCACCAGATTAACTGGAGCGATTTGTTGGGACAAGTCGCAAACAAAAACAAATCACGCACGCACGCACACACGCACGCGCACACACACCACCAGTCACAGTTAAAGATGCCGTTATAACCGACGGGCCCTGAAAAAACAGAATGGACCCTTGCTGTTGCATCAGCCCGGGTTATCGGCTTGAACCGACTCAGCTGGAGGCGATTACTAGGTAGGACAGCCTTAAACATACAAACAAACAAACAAACAAAAACACGCACGCGCACACCACCAGTTACAGTTGGTTGAAGTTGAAGTTGTAAGCCAACGAGCCCTACGACTCAGAATGGATGACGCTGTTGTTGTTGCCGCGTGCTACGTACGATAGAGGCATTCGTATCAAAGCACTTACTTTTTGTCTGAAACGGTTTTCTGAATGACTGGGCTCCTTAAATCTCAAAAAATCGTCGGAAGTCCGTTCTATTTTTTTTCGCGATGGACTGATTCTACGACACTCCACCGCAAAAACAGTGATTTAGTTAACGAAGGTTTCATGGCTGCTCGACACGAGGAAGGAAAAGAGGAAGGATACTGCTGCAAAAAAAGTTTTTTTTGTTTTTCTTCATCCTCCGGTAGATGGGGAAAAAAAAATCTCGAGCTCACCACACTTCCACGTATTGTTTCCGTACACGCCGTGCGTCGATTTAACTCGATTGCCTTCGCAATCCAGCGCTAGCCGGCGCGAAAAGAAATTATCCGTATATTTTCTTGTGTGCGAAGGACTATCATGTCGAACGATGACCGTCGGGGTGTCGAGGGACACCCACCGTATTTCAGGAGGTACGGCCGGGAGCTGGTTTCAAAACCGGCGATTTCGTTAACGAAAAGTTGGGGGGGGCTACCGTAGTAAGACTCGTAACCACTATACCACCATGGCGACCGACATGTTATGTATGATACCGTATAATCAATGTTATACGATATGGTATGTATGATATGATATAATACGATATGATATGATACTGTATGATATCACATGATACGATGTCCATTATATCATATGATAGGTTTCTGTGGGGCTACCGTCGTAAGACTCACGGTTTTGGTTGTGCACCTGTCAATAGGCCGTGGGATGGTTCGTGGAGTAGCAGTTATTGGGGTCGCGTGGTACGGCAGAGAGAGGTGTACCCCTTTTTTTTTGCTGAGGTTCTCCAATTTGGGAGCCTAAGACCTCTCCGAAAAAAAAAAAACTAATTCAAAAACAAAACTAAAACTAGCTACAACAGTATGTACCGGGTGAACACGTCCCATGGCCTGCTTGCTTACTGTAGGTAAACACACGACGAAAGTCATGCCAAAAGAAAATGACCTATTTCAGACGATTTTGGGTCAAGGAGCCCCCGTCACTCAGAAACGATTTAGGCCACAAAAAGGTATACCTTTATCGTAGCACGCGTCTGGGGGAGGTATCTAAAGCTCCCTTCACCTCTGGAAACCGTTTTTTTTTGTCAAAAATCTACTTGAAATTAGTACAGTGAGGGATACTGGGGCACTAAAGGGGGTTACTTAGGCCAAGAGCCCTCCAGGGAAGAAAAGCCAGTGCGCCTCAGCTACGATAGAGGTGCTACCACGTTTTGTTTTTGTTTTCTGGGTTTCCTCAGCTTGGGGGGGCAGGGGGGCAGGGGGGAAGGGGGGGAGGGGGAAGGGGGGGCGTCCTGCCCATGAGACTGAAGTCTGGGTCTGGCCATCATCGTCTAGAATTTGTGGGCCTACCAATGGCCGTCGCAAGATAGCGTAAGACCGCCCTGACTTCTTCGCCATGTTGCGTTCTCTCCCCAGTGCCATTGACGGTGCACTTGATACCCTCTATGAGCCCAATGCCGTCTTTACTCAGTTCCTAGGGTTTGCCAGTATGACATGTTTTCTCTTGTCCTTCCCTTGCTTCCACTTCTTGCCTTGTTTTGTCTTGTTTTTCTTGTGATTTCTTCTCTTTCCTTTCCTTTTTCGTTTTTTGCCTTCTTTCCTCGTATTTCCTTTATCTTCTTATCTTTTCTTTGTTTCTTTCTCCAATTGACTTGCGTCTGTCGTGCGCATACGTAGTGATAGGTACTACGTGCAATATATACGTGGTAGTCTTTATTGGGTGGCAAGCGGTATAGTCGGTTATACGAGCCTGGCACACCGTAGGCTGACTCCCGATTTCACTTTTTATATGTATCTGGTGGAGGCATGAATTGCGTCAGCTGTGATATATGCGTGTACCACCTTTGGTTTGTTTGTGCTTTTACCCTGGCGTATTCCTCAGCTCCAGAGTGACTGGAGCCTGTCTTGTGACCACGGACTTGATCATGCGAGTTAATGTGAGAACAGCAACAACAATACCCCACCCACAAAACTGAATTAGCCAAAAAATGGTATACCTTAACACCACTATTATTACCCATTTATTTTCTGAGGCTCCCTCGATCGAGGAGCTCTATACACCACCCACAAAACTGATTTAGCCAAAAAATGGTATACCTTAATAAACACCATTATTATTGCCCATTTCGTTCCTAAGGCTCCCTTCCTCACTCGAGGAGCTCTTTTTTTTCTCCATCCCATTTATTATCCTCGCATAACTCTCTTCGCGCTCCCTCCCAGTAGTTGTAGTAACTCAGATCCGGGGTCACATAGCGGGCCCTCCTCCCCCCTCCCCACTACGGTACGTGCCTTCGTTTTATCGCGAGAATAGTTCAGCATTTTTTGCTCCCCTCGTCGACTTGCGTCGAGTTGTACCATATACCTTGTTATTTATTCGATTTCATCGTAAAAAAAAAGCGATGCAATACATCAGCATTAACTTGTATGGCATTACCTATTCCTTACTGCAACGGGCAATAAATTTCCGTGGTCCCTAACACGCCAATGCCGTCGTCGTCATGGTGCATTACAGGCTTACTCTGTGTCCATTGTTGTTACTGCTATTGCTTAGGTGTTGACTCATGAAAAAGCTTACTATTACGGGGGACCCTAGTAAATAGGACCTACGGTGGACACAAAAACCCATATATTCATCTATTTTTGATAACAATATTTGGTCCTATTTACTATCGTCCTCCGCAATAACAACGAGCGGCCGGTGTATCACGCAGCTTGCAAAGATGAGTATCGACCCTAAAAATTTTGTCGAACTCACCATTGACGTTGTCGGAACAGTTTTGCAAAATATCATGCTCCAGGGTATAAAAAAATAAAACAGTATGAAATGGGATGGGATGGAATTCCGACTATACTTTTTTCGGTAGGTTATTAAGGAGTCCCGGAATGCAGAAAATGCGTATTTTGCCAAAAGTGAAGGTATAGAGCTCCTCAATCTAGCAACCACCCACAGAAGGCGAAAAAAATGGCGCACATCTGCCGTACGTAGCACGTGTGTGTATGTCCGGTATCATCTGCACCGTCGATGTGACTGTATGCAAGGTGCACGCACGCTCGGAGAAAGCGCACGATTAATTTTTGCATTCTCTGTGTGGGACATTGTCTCGTCTCGGCTGCTATTATTTGTCCTAGGTCGGAAAGTACGCACGTTGCACATTATGGCGTGTGCGGCATTGATCGCATGTCTTCCGGTATATGTTGTCGGTAAGGTCGGAACACTCGCACACACGTTGCACGTCCGAGTGTTGTGCAGGAATCCTGCACCCGAAGGCTTTCGTATGCAACGTCGGAACACATATATATGTCTTATGGTACCTTGCACGAAACCCAATCCGCACGTGGCACGATTTTTTGTAGGTCGGAACGCACAGGCACACGCACACGTTGTACGGTCTGTTTGCCACAGGCCACATCCCCGGAATTTTGTCTCGAAGGAGTCGGAGTGCGCACACGTTGCATGGATGGCCTGGCCTGCACATGCATGCGGCATATCATCTCCCAGAAAGGTTTTCTAGGCAAGACGTCTCGGGCACCCCGCGCGTGCACACACGTTTAAGCGCACCGCCACCGCCAGTCGGGACCCCACGGTGTGTCCAGCTGCCCGCGCCCGCTCGTCTCACTCAGACGCGTGCTGTTTATTATACAACGCACAGAACAAGTATAAGCACTCCTTGCTAGGGGTGCAAATAAACACACTCCATAAAAAGTCGACGAGGTATTAGCACTTTTTGGCTGAAAAAAAATCTGAGCGACGGGGTTTTAGAGCCCCCGAACCCCTCCCTACACTAATTCCAAGTAACTTTTCCTTCCCCCCAGAAGGGGTTTCCAGTTGTAGAAGACGTTGACCCAGAACCATCGGAATTCTCATTCTCGTTTCCGCAATATGGTTGTTTTGCACACCTGTGCCACGGGTTCTGTTCATCGGATTTTGCGCTCTACAGTTTTTGCTCAAAATCGGTTTTTTGGGAGGGGGTATAGAAGTCCTCCTTGAGCATCCACCCTCAGAAGGCAAAAAAAGAGCCGGCGCACCTACACCGTGGCGGGTGGTAAGCAAAACAGCCTGATAAGCTATTAAAAAAAATAAAAACAAAATGAAGACCCAAGGAATCAACTGCTGAGAGCACTTAGCAGCGCGGTTAGGCACGATTTCGATGCGAGTCAACGAGGGAAAAAGAACTAGCCGTAATATTCCCGCGATAAAAACGAAGGCACGTACAAGTATCGTTGTGGGAAAGGGGGGGGGGGGAAGAGCCTGCTTGTACTGACCCCGGGTCTGAGTTAGGCCTACGGAGCGAGCATGAGAAAGGAGAAAAGTGCGACGATGATGGAAGGTATGAGCGAAACAAACAAAACATCCCGTACGGGCTGGCCTGGGTGTTTTTTGCCGGATTAGTTGCGCGGGTGTGCCCGGCGGCTTGCCGTTTCTCGTTGTACTTTTAAGACTGATTCTACGATAGCCCCCCCCCCCCGAAAAAAAAAAACTATTACGGGGGTCCCTAGTAAATAGGACCTACGGTGGACACAAAAACCTATATATTCATCTATTTTTGCAGACAATATTTGGTCCTGTTTACTATAGTCCTCCGTAATAAAACCGGCGATTTTCTCAAACAAACGTTTCGTTGCTGCTCGATACGAGGAAGGGTGCTATGAAAAGGACATCTTCACATATTTTCTTCTTTGCGAAGGGCTATCGACTAATGGCGTCGGGTCGGCAAGGAGCACCGTATTTCAGGAGATACGGCCGAGAGCTGGTTTCGAAAACCGACGATTTCGTTAAAGAAAAGTTGGGGGGGCTACCGTAGTAAGATTCTTAACATTTCAAGAGTTTCCCTCCCCCCCCTTTCAACATGCTATACCCCCCCCCCCTCGGGATTTAACGCCAACCACATCGGACCCGAATGGGGAAGCTACGAATTTCAACACTTTTATCAAGTAAAAAAAGTCGACAACACGCAACAATGGTAACAACAACGTTGAACTATCCCTATTTTCGTTGTTTTCGGCTATTTTCGTTACACGTTTTAGGCCTTGAGTGCGTATGAATAGGTTTTTTCGCATGCATTTCTTTCTAAACCCAGTTGTAGGGTGAGGTGTAATACGAGTATAAAGCTTATTAACGCCTTTTAACAACTGGAAACCCGTTTTATTGGGGATAAATCACTTGAAATTGGTGCAGAGAGATATTTGGGGGGCTCTGCAGGGTTTAAGAGACAAGGTTCTATTTTTTTTTTGTGCCATCGGTACCGTAGCGCACGGTCTCACTCATTGTGATCGCCGCCCTTATCCCACTGTATCTCCGCCTTGGACGAATGCTACGATAGAGGTATACCGTTTTTTGGCTTAAACGTTTTCTGAATGACGGGGCTCCTTAATTCCAAAATCGTCGGAAATACGCCATTTTTGTTTTGCGCGATTCTTGTTGTGTATCTAGGCCATGGGATTGTTAATCCGGTATATAGCAGTTTTGATTTTTCTCTAAATCATTTTTTTGGGAGAGGTCTTAAGTTCCCAAATTGAGGAGCAGAATTAGAAAAAAAATGGTGCACCTCTATCGTAGCACGAGTCTTTAGCCGAACACCAAGGGTACGCTATTAGTAGGGGGGATGTTATGAGGGTGTGATGATGTTATGATGATGTTATGACACCCCCTCGTTTATCACTACCCCGTTTGAGCCACTCGCACGACCGACTCTGTACCTCACTGACACAAGCGTACCTAAAGATGGTTTCAACGGCGCTGTGTAGCTTACAGTTCCATTGCGGATTTTATCGCAAAATAAAAACAGCGCGATCGCAATATAAAAACAGCGCGCAAGCCTAAGACCGCCAAGGAACAGGGGGTCAACGCGTGAGAATGACCCCCCCATCCACTGCAAAAAATGGCCTCAAAAAGTGAACCTCCTTCCGTAGTCTTGGCCTGCGGTCGCGGGGGCTCAGGCGGACGGCGCCGTGAAGGAAAAGCAGCTGCACGAGGAGTGCAAGCTTCGGGCACCTTCCCACATGTTGGAGACATATAGGCACTCTGATATATATATAACCCTGGCGAGTCTTCCCACGGCAGGCGTGCGGCAGATTCTAAGAAGTTTCTGAGCTCCTAAAGTTGAGGAGCTCAGAAAAATCTCACCGAAAACATGACTTGGAAGGCATTCGTTCGCGCGACCCGACCCGATGTTTTTCTATGCCCTAGCAATTAACACACAAATTGTACGCGTAAAATCATCGACCTAACCGATAGTTCCACACCTGAGGAGCCAGAAAAAAACGCCTGCCCCAAAAATTGCCAAACCCATACCGTGGGATGACTCTATCTCTTACCCTGGACGCGTGCTACGCTAGAGGTATACCTTTTTTTGGCGAACATGGTTTGTGAACGACAGGAGTCATCAACCCAAAATCGTCGGAAACAGGCCATTTTTTTTTTTTTGGTGCGTGATTCTTGTTGTGTACCTAGGCCGTGGGGTTGTTAATCCGGAATGTAGCGGTTTGTATTTCTTCTTTAATCAGTTTTAGGGAGAGAGTTGTCTTAAGCTCCCAAATCGAGGGGTAGTATTAAGAAAAAAGGTGGTGTACCTCTATCGTAGCTCGCGCCCCTAACCCTGGCCCTGACCCATAGAAACCCAACCAACCAATGCAGGGAAAATCCCGTTCGTTCCATGCACATTCTGCCTCAATCATTTTTTGACAATTTAACAAAGTGCTAACCTCTACTGGAGGTGTGGAAATTAGCCACACCTAGGGTTGGGACCATGGCGTCTCCTCCTCCTTTGACCGCGCAATAAAAAAACACGAAAGCATGTGCCTGGAGGGGGTAGAAGGGAAGACACCTGTGACCACGGTCTTGCCCAGAAGGTCGTTGAGGCACAAAACCTCTTACGGGTTGAGCTGAAGTGTTAAAATTGATTGTTTGACAAAAAAAACTCTACCGAGGTGTGGAAACTGACCGCACCTGTTGGGACCACGGCGTGTCTTCCTGCCCGCGCCTTCCCTCGCTAAGCTTGCCCGCACCGTTATCGCTGCCCTTGCCGCACCCCCCCCCCCAAACTGCCCTCCCCAACTATCCGTTCTGACCGCAGTCTCGGGCTCAGGCGGACGGTGCCGCAAAGCAAAAGCAGCTTGGGAGTATCCGGCGCAGAAAATCCAACATCGGGCAGCAACCAGCAGACCTCAAGCCGCTCAAGGTGGGTGGGACATATATCTATATGTATTCGCAAGGAATGTATTTCCGAACACTGATAGTTCCGTTCTATCACTGTCCTCACGGAGTCCACCCAAGAAAAGAGCAAAAATCAAAGAAAGCGAAGCAAAGCAGATTAGAGCAAAGCAAAGCAAAGCAAAGCAGATCAGAGGCAAAGCAAACCAAAGCAAACCAAAGCAAACCAAAGCAAACCTAACCTAACCTAACCTAACCTAACCTAACCTAACCTAACCTAACCTAACCTAACCTAACCAAACCAAACCTAACCAAACCAAACCAAACCAAACCAAACCAAACCAAACCAAACCGAACCAAACCATACCCAAATCACACCAGACCAAACCAGACCAAACCAGACCAAACCGTCTCCAATTCGTATTGAGTCGGTTCCGTTTCCGTTTTTGTTTGCGAAAAATACCTCAAACACGTCAGCTGTGATTTTCGCCGTTTGAGTGGTCAATGCTCAGCGTACTATGTATGCCCTTCCCGTTTCACTTCAAATTGTTGTCCCCTTCCCTTCAACCCCGTCATTACTTCCTCAGTCCCTCGATTTCGAGAACAAACGAAAACACGTCCTCGTAAACCGATCCAATCTCGTTTCCTTCGCCGTGCTCGCTAAAGTCGCAGTGAATCATCACCGAGTTTGACTCTAGTGCCTCTTTGTTTCAGCTGTTTCGTTTCATCTGTTCCGTTTACAACGTACTTTCTATATTTTCTTCCCTTCACTTTCCTTCCCTTCCCTTCCCTTCCCTTCCTTTCCGTTCCCCTTCTCCCGCCGTCGATTACTAGCCCATCGATTTCGAGTACGAGCCTACCTTGGAGGACGGCAACTTATCACAAGGAGGAAGTTATGACAGTTCTGTGAGTACTCCCCCCGCCCCCAACGGCTGCCCACTCTTCATGCCACTCGGCGAAAACCACAAGGCGCGAAGCGCTTGGTGCGCGGCGATGTTTGCCTGGTCGGTGAAAACTCGAGGTGCTCCGTCCCGGCACTGTAACGATACGAAGGTCTTTGGTCTTTAGCCTACGAGTTTGCGGTAAATGAGTACCCCCCCCTCCCCTTCCCCCCGGGCCGCTGTTAAGCAGCCATATTTTAGTTTTTTCCGGAGCTAAGTGCGATAGTTTTTTCTCCGAGAGAGGGAAACCGTGTGCAGCATAATTTTTTACGTTTTTTTTTCCTGCGGCGTCTTACTGAGGAGGCTATATACCCCACACGAAAACTGCTTTGATGAAAAAATGGCGCAGCTCAGTAGACTGGTTTCTACCGACTGTAGGCCTAGAAATCGGCAAAGGGAAGCTGTCGTTCCGTCTCGTGTGCTCTGCTGTACTCGCCCGGGCTATCCATGCACGTGAGACGCCTGAAGCCTCGAGAGCGAGTGATCATCACTCCCCCCCGTGCATCCGATCCTAAACGGCCAACCGTCGGTAGGATCCCCCCCCCAGTATCGTATTCATTGGTATTTTAATTCATCAGTTTTGAAACAAAATTGACATTTCGAAAAAGCATGTTGCTGAGTCATCCCACGGTAGGGTTGCGGGCGAAAGTCCCCGAGCTCCTCACATGAGGTAGGAACTCAATATCTCACCCGAAAAATGCTTTCGAAGGCATTCGGTCGCACAACCCGACCAAGCTTCTACGCGTTAGCCCAGAAAAAAAAAAACGTACTCGTGAAATTACCTCATTGACCGGCAGTTCCCCACACGAGGAACTCCATCGCCCGGGGACGCTTTGGCCCAAACAATGCAACCCCTACCGTGGGATGACTCTGCTTCCCGAGAGAAAGCGTGTGCAGTCACACGCGAAGGTAAAGGTAAAAGACGTCTACCGTTTTTTTTTCTGTGGCTTCTCACTGAGGGTTCTTACCTCCACCCGAAAAAACGATTTTGGGGAGTCATCCCACGCTAGGTGGCGCAGCAGATTCTAAGGATTTTCTGAGCTCCTACCATGAGGATATCTGTCAATATCAACATCATCACCCCAACGCGACTTCGAAGACGTTTGTTCCGAGCAAACCCGATCAACAGTCGCCCAAAACACGACTTCGAAGACGTTTGTTCCGCGCAAACCCGACGAACAGTCGCCCGAAACATGACTTCAAAGCCGTTTGTTCCGCGCAAACCCGATCAACAGTCGCCCAAAACACGGCTTCGAAGACGTTTGTTCCGCGCAAACCCGACGAACAGTCGCCCGAAACATGACTTCGAAGGCATTTGTTCCGCGCAAACCCGATCAACAGTCGCCCAAAACACGGCTTCGAAGACGTTTGTTTCGCGCAAACCCGACGAACAGTCGCCCGAAACATGACTTCGAAGACATTTGTTCCGCGCAAACTCAACCAGCAGTCAACCGAAACATGACTTCGAAGACATTGGTTCCGATCAAACCCGACCAACATCAGTTCTCCGCAGAAAGTCCTAAAACAGAAATATGAGCGAAACAAGTTGCGATGCTAATCGATAGTGCCACAATTTTGAAGCTCAACCCGGTCAGGAACGTTTGCCCCCCCCCCCCAAAAAGCGGGTGTTCTATGTATGATACATTATTGTGTTTTATCATAGTGGACGAAACTAGTCCTAACCCTAACCCTGGCCCTAGCCCATACGAGATATACCGATGAAGACCCCCTAGTGACGTCAACTGGAGTGAAATGGTTGAAAATACACAAATAATGTGTATCTGTGCAAAAAAGCGCAAGCCCTTACCCTATACTAACCGAAAGTTGCCACCACCTTAAGGAGCTCGAAACCGGCCAGGAACGCTCTGCGCGAAACAGTGCAGCTAATGCAACCGACCTGAAACTTTTGGCGCGAACAGTACAGACCCTCTACCGCGCAGAGGCGAAAAAGACGCGTGCTACGATAGAGGTGCACCACTTTGTTTTTTCTGAGGTCCCCCTCACTCTGGGAGGTTAAGACACCTTTCCCAAAAACACCGTTTTTTTGGAGAAAAAGTAAAACTGCACTACCGGATCAAAAATCTTATGGCCTCCTTAAGCACACAACAACAATCACGCCATAAAATCGCCTGTTTCCGACGATTTTGGGTCAAGGAGCCCCCGTCAGTCAGAAACTATTAACGCCAAAAAACGGTATACCTCTAGCGTAGCACGTGAAGCGTGCTGCGATAAGAGGTACACCCCTTTGTTTTCTTTCAGGTTCCTCAATTTGGGAGCTTGAGACAACCCTCTCCCCAAAAACTGACTTGGAGTAAAAAATAAAAACTGCTACAAGCACCGGACGAAAAAAATTCCCATGGGGCCAAGATACACCAACGAAAATCATGCAAGAAAAATGGCCTATTATTTTTTTTTTCCGACGATAGTATTAATAGGTTAAGGAGCCCCGTCATTCAGAAACCATTTTCGCCAAAAAAAGGTATACCTCTATCGTACCATGCGTCAGAAGCCGTGTAGAACCGCACCATTTGTCTTACTGAGGGCCCGCACTTGAGGAGGTTTGTACCCTACGCGAAAACTGATTTGGAGAGCAAAAACAAAAGTGATATCGTACCCCCCCCCCCCCCCCCCTTCCGATGAACGATCTCATGACGCAAAAATATCGCCAAAAAAATAAGGATTATCTCGAAATTTCCGACGACTTTGGGTTATGAGGAGGGTTCCCCTTCCCCGTCATTTCCAAAAACGTGAACGCTCTCATGGGTCTAGGTAAGGTATACGAGGCAACCATATTGCCCCCCCCCAAAAAAGAAAAACTTGATAGTAAAAATTTCCGACGATTTTGGGGTGGTATAACCTCTGACTGATTCTTACTACGATAGCCCCCCCCCCCCCCGAACCAGCGATTTTCTTTTAACGAACGCTGCATGGCTGCTCGAGACGAGGAAATATGCCACGAAGAAAGTATCTTCATGTATTTCCTTGGTTCGCAAAGGATTGTATCGAATGATGACATCGGGGTTGAAAGGGGCACAGCGTATCTCGGGAGACACCACCGGGAGCTGGTTTTCAAAACCGGCGATTTTGTTGAAGAAAAGTTGGGGGGGCTAACGTAGTAAGACTCCTCTCCCTATACAAATTCCACTTAGTTTTGCACCTAAAACGGGTCAAGGAGGGGGTTAAGGAGCGACGTCGTTCAGAAAACGTTGCAGAAAAGAAATTGCTGCCTCCATCGCCGCATGCGTCGGTCATTTTCCTTGCCGTAGGTGGTATGGAGTAGCTGTGGCAACTACGTGGGCTTAGTGAGACGGGATAATGTCTTTAGCAGCGATTTACAGTCACGGCAACCACGCCACCGCCAGCACCACCACCACCACCACCACCACCACCGCCAACCCCGCCAACACCACACCGCCGCCGTCCGCAATGTTTTCGGCAGGGTGGGAAAGGGGGGTCGGGGCGGCAGTCGATGTCGATCCACAACCCCGACCCGGCGAGGCAGGCCCGGATAGAAGCCGCCAAGGCGAAGCGTCAGCGGGCGATCGAGTACGGGAACAGCGCGCTGAAGGCTACGGTTCGCGAGGGAAATTTGAAGGATCTCAAGAAGCAGGTGCGCGTGTACAAAACAGAACGACTGCTGTTTTGGCTGGATGCAAATTTTGTTTTTGGTCCCTTTTTGTGGTGCCACGCACTGGGAGCCGAATCGCGTAAGGGCGGGCCGGCTTGTCTAGGGTGTCCTTGGACAGAACTGCCGCTGGGTAGCGGTAGCTGGGGGGGCGAGGGCTTTTGTTGTTGTTGTTGTTGTTGTTGTTGTTGTTGTTGTGGTTGTGGTTGTTGTTGTTGTTGTTGTTGTGGTTGTTGTTGTTGTTATTGTGGTTGTTGTTGTTGTTGCTGTTGTTGTTGCTTGCCTTGGTCATTTGAACATCGACCGCGCATCTTTTTCAAGACAGAGCACCGTTCCTACTCCTTACAGAGACACCCCCGACATTTTGGGCTTTCAACACGATCCTTAACTTTTATCTCCTTGCTGCTTCGTGTTGCCGGGGGGGGGGGGGGTGTACGAAATTAGCGCATCATGGCCGTAGTCGTACGGGTGGGGAGGGGAGGGGGGTATTAGATTGGTGCTCACAAGCCTCGCGAACAACTGCCGCATTCCACTGATGAAGCACCCTTGACCACAACAGCTATACCCCCCCCCCCCCCCCCCCCCTTCCCCCTCCGCCCTCTCGCGCTGGGTGGTGCGCCAGAATTTTCTGAGCTCCTAGCGTTGAGGAGCTCAATATCTCGCCCGGAACACGATTTCGAAGGCATTCGTTCGCGCAAGCCCGACCAACCCTGCCATGATCTAGTCCCGAAACAAATTCTGCTCGTAAAACTATCATGCTAGCCTATAGTTCACACACTGACGCGTGCTTACGATGATAGAGGCGAACCACTTTTTTTTTTTTCTGAGGTTCCTTAATTCGGGGGAGCTTCAAGACGCTTTTTCTTTTTGGAGCAAAGCACAACTGCTACCTGATGAAAACAAAAATCCCATGGCCTAGGTACGCAACGAGAATCACTAAAAAAAAAGAAAAACAAATGGCCCATTCTTTTTTTTTCTCCGACGAGTTTGGGTCAAAGAGCTCCGTCATGCAGAAAACATTTACGCCAAAAAAAGGTATACCTCTACCGGTCCGAAACCTTTGCCCCCCCCCAAAAAAATATTCCAACCCTTGCCCCGGGATGACTCACTAGCAGAACCTTATTGATATTGGGGTCCTTGGTCAAAACCGCTGACATAGTACGCCTCCGCCTTCTTCCGTCGCCGTCCGGGCTTACGCCGTGTTTGGCCTCTTCCCTTCCCTGCCCACCCACCCACTCATCCACCCACCCACCCAGCCCGTCCCACCAGGCGGCCTCCCGCCCCGTCCTGAAACAACGGAATATTAGTCCGTCGCTTCGTCCCTCGTATACAGCCCCCCTCGAAGATGGATTTATTTTTTCTATTGTAAGTCCTCGAGTCATTAATAGTACCAGTGTGAGCTAATGAATGGTTTCGCCCCCCCCCCCTCCCCCCCTCCCCCCTCCCTCTTTTTTTTTTTTTTATTCCCTGAGTTGTTAATAGTGCCAGTGTGAGTTAAGGAATGGTTTCAACCCCTTGGACTTGTACTCTTTCTTTCGTTTGGATAAAAAAAATACACACACATTGTTTTTTTTTTGGCAGATTTTGGCGGACTTCGTGAGCACGATCGGGTGCGACCGAGCGACCCTCATGTTTGTGGACACGCCTAACCAGGTGGGTGAGGGCAAAAAGGGTTTCCAATCGTCCGGGGGGAGGGGGTGAAGGAAGAGGGGGATGAGGGGGGGAAGGGGAGGAGGGGGAGCGGAGAGGGGGGAGAAAAGAGAGAGGAGGGGGGCAAGGCGACGGGGGAGGGAAAAGGTGGAGGAGGGAGGAGGGGGGATGCGTAAGGCGGGGGGGGGGGGGGTGGAGGGGGGCAGGGGGGTAGAGGAGGAAGAGGAGGAGGGAGGGTGGAAGGGGCCCCTGTGTTGCTTCGCACACAAGAAGTATTTTTTGTAGCTGGATCTACGATGGAAACCACACGTGGAATCACCTCTACCTCGTTTTTTTGTTGTGCCAGATTTCACTATTCTGCCCTAACTCCAGCCTCACCCACTTAATCAAAAAGTGCACCACCCTGCGATGGACCTTTTGATTCTCTCACTTCAGAGTGGCAAAAAAAGTGGCAGCAGTTTGCGTGCCCGCTAAGGACCGTGGCAAGTGTCGCCGAAGTTACAAAGTGTGGTTCCAGGTCGTTGGATTTTCTCTTTCTCATGCTGGTGGCCAAGTCATTTTTACTGGTGTAGCTCTATAAGCACTCCCCGTGTCGTCGGACGTACGAGTATTTTTTTTCTCATACGGTTAGTTGTTTTGTGATCTAGCGCTACCACACTACAACGCAGTGGTTTTCGTCCAATAGGTATTTGTATTTTGAAGGCGCACACGTCTTAAGCCGATTGCAGCGTCGGTGACAAAAACAAAAAAGACCACCCCCACCCTGCAATAGCTTCCTTGCCTGTATACACGAGCATACGGCGAATCTTACGCGGTAACAAACAAGGATCCCACCCCCCCTTCCCTCCCACTCCACTCCCTATCCGCCCTGTTGACGCCCGCTTATTTTAGGAACTGTTTTTCTTTGACGGAAACACGAGAATTTCGTTCCCGCTTCGGAAAGGAATAGCCGGACATTGCGCGGCGACTGGCGTCGGCTTGATCGTTAACGATCCCTACTCGAATGAACACTTCAACGCCCAGGTGAGAAAGGGCGCCACGTGGGCGAATTCTACGCTAGAGACACATAACCACACTTTTTTCCCGACGCTTCCCCTCGAAGTGCCAAAGTTGTAACCTTTTTGGGAGTTGATTATATCTTGATTTTATTATAGCGACCACAGAAAAACGACGATTGCGACGTTTTTCGAAGAGTATACGAGTAGTAGCGCGAGCGCGCGCGCAAGCTGTACGAGTAGGACCATGCTCCCTGCACCCGTCCCGTACGAGTCAGTCTTTGCGTTGTTGTCGCCGTTCCGACGCGAGTTTTTTCCATCGCCATCCAGCAGCGGCTGATGCCGTAATCGTCAATTTTTCCCTCTGAGGGTCTCGGAGGGTTTATTAGCCCCTTCACGACTGAAAGCGAGTTATAACCCCTTCACGGCTTAAACCCCGTTCACGACTGGAAGGGGTTATAACCCCATTCACGGCTGAAAGCGAGTTATAACCCCTTCACGGCTTAAACCCCATTCACGACTGGAAGGGGTTATAACCCCATTCACGACTGAAAGCGAGTTATAACCCCTTCACGGCTTAAACCCCATCCACGACTGGAAGGGGTTATAACCTCATTCACGACTGGAGAGCCCCCTTTTTTGTGGGACAATTTACGTGGAATTAGTATAGGGACAGATTTTGGGGCTCTAAAGGGGTTAAGCCGATAGCACATGCATGCTACGGTAAAGGCACTCCTCCTGACTTGAAGATCTCACGGGTCCCCAAAAAATTGTTCTCGAGCAAAACGGAAGGCAAGAGCTACCCGATGACCCAAGCCCATGGCCTATAGGTAGACAACGCAAAACGTGCGGAAAAAAAACCAAAAAAATCAGACGATTGCGGGTAAAGGTGGGCCGGCTACCTGTCATGCTCGCGAAACAGTTTTGACCAAAAAGGGCTGCATCGCTACTACGAATCGTAGCACGAGTTTGATAGCTGCAACTGGCGACACATTCTCTACGTCATAGAGGTGCAGCATTTTTTTTTCGTTGTGTCACGTGAGGACAGGAGGTTTTATGATCGAGACTCCTCCAAGAAAACCGAATTGGAGAAGAAAAGTAGAACTTGCGACCGGATTGAAAGATATTCATGGCCTAGGCAGACAACGAAAATCGTGCAGAAAAGGACCAAAATTCCGACGATTTCGGGCTAAGGTCTCTCCCTATACTAACTTCAAGTAATTTTTTCCCCAGAAGGGTTTCCGGTTGTGAAGGCGTTAAGGAGCCCCCCGTCATTCAGAAACCGCTTTACGCCAAAAAAAGGTATACCTCTATTGCAGCCCGCGTCAGGGGTGCGGCAGTTGACCATGGACGTAGGGTATGTGGCAGGGAGCTGAGGCAGTGTGCGACGCTCCAGCACGGAGCATCACCTTTCCATTTTTCTGCCTGCTTTCGCGCATCCCTTCTATAATCTTCGCACTTTTTCTTTCTTTTACTACTCCCTCCCTGGACGTAACTCAGATCCGGGGTCACCAAGCAGGCTCTTCTCTCCCCCCCCCCCTCCCCACTACTGCACGCGCCTTCATTTTTTTATCGCCTGTGTTCCCGACCGACTACGAGAGCCTTGACAGACGCGTGCTATGATAAGAGGTAGCAGTTTTTCGGTATTTTGTTTTTTTTTAAGTGACGGGCATGGGCTCCTTAACCCCTTTAGAGCCCCCGAACCCCTCCCTATACTAAAGCCAAGTAAATTTGTCCCCAAAAACGGGTTTCCAGTTGTAAAGGCGTTAACCCGTCTTAACCCTCCTTAACCCAAAATCGTCGGAACGAATTCCATTCTTGTTTTCCAATACGCCTTTTTTATTGTATGCCTGTAGGCCGTATCGTACATATGTGGTTTTGTTTCATCGGGTTGAACTTTCAGGTCTACTTGAAAAAAAAAAAAAGTTTTTTTGGGTAGATGTATACTGTTAACAGTATAGAACTCCTCATCAGGTCAGAGAACTCAGAAAAAGAAAAAAACCATGGTTGGTGCGCACACCTACCGTTAGCATGTGTCGACATGGCGTATTGTTACCGTTCATGAGAGAACTGACAACAATATGTCATCTCTACGGCATGGCTCTTGTCGATAGCTTCCTCGTCCGCGTAGAGCACTCCACCACACCGACCCATCCCCCCGTTTGGCTGCCACGCCCCTATTTCGCCGACACAACACCAACGCGTCTGACACCCAACGTATTGTACGTCATTCCTGCCCCCGCTTTCTCCTGCTGCTTTCTGTGCTTTCCCGTGCGACAGATCGACAAGGACACCGGCTTCTTGACGAAGAACATGCTCTGCGCACCCATCAAGGTACCCCCCCCCCCCCCCTCCCCCTCCCCCCGCCCTCTCGGGATGCCTGCCTGGTCGATGAAAACCCGACGTGCTCCGTCCGTCCCGAGATTGTAGGGGATGCGAGGGTCTATGGTCATACGACTGCGACTATGCATGAAATGAGTACCCACTCCTGCAATAGAAGCGTTTTCATTCCCGGCAAGAGTTGCCGTAAGTCATCCCCAGCTCATGATCTAGAGAGTTAGGGGCGGACAGATTGTTGAGTTATACTATTTATTTATTTATTTATTTATTTTTTTTTCATCCTCCGGCGGATGGGGAAAAATAAAGCTTTAGCTCACCACACTTCCACGTATTTTCATACGCGTCGTGTGTCGATTTAACTCAGTTGCTTTCGCAGCCCAACGCTAGCTGGCGCACCCTTCGGGTATACTATTGAATAAAAATATTTGTAACGACGTCAGCTGTGGGTGAATTCGACGACTTATCTAGATAGTTAGGGGCGGACAGATTGTTGAGCTATACTATTTGATGAAAATATTTGTAACGACGTCAGCTGTGAGTGAATTCGACGACTTAGGGTCGATACTCATCTCTGCAAGCTGCGTACTGAATCGATCGCCCGTCTTTAGTAAGCTTCATAAGTCAAAACCCAACACAAGATTACGTTGGATTTTGTTACCTATCATGTATAACTAATTGGCATACTATTATTTGTACGACCCACAGATGGTATTTTTTTCCGAGCGAGATCTCTGTGACACGGCTCGCTCCTGCGCACATGTTTAGCCACCGATGAGATCTGTGCGGTACGGCTCTTTACACAATGTTTCGTGGCGGAAGATGTAGGATCTATATGGTCTATTTACGGAGCTCCATCGTTCGCAGGATGAAGTCGCACAAAAAGGAAAGCATCGCCACCTTTCAGGAGAGCGATCCTGCGCTATGACGACTGTGTTCGATTGAGGCTCTGTATACCTGGTAAAACCGGCTAACAAAATAATATTGAGTCAAAACGACATCAAACAAAGGTGGGTGCTGTTTTTTGCCCTCCTTTTTCTTCTTTTGATGATTCATCCAGCTACCAGTGGACCTCTGTAATATATCATGCTTTGTCGAATGGCATCTGAATGTCACGGCTCCTGCTCACAGGGCTTCTTTCAGGATGGGATCTGTAGGATCTATCTGCACGATATCATACGGCTCTTGCACAACACCTCATTGAAGGAAAATTTTCTGTAAATATCATCTGTAGATGATCTGTCCGTTGTATGTGGCATGTGATCAAGGCTACGGCACGGGGATACCTCCCTTGTTCAACCTCCGCCATGACCACTTTTCACGAGTGACTGTGTCTCACTGACAACAAACACTCCAGGCGATGTGGTGGCGCAGCGCAGCTTACCATCCCATTTGCGGATTCACATGGCAAATTTTTTTCCACAACGCGAACATCACGAAAGCGTAAGGTCTTAAAAAGGGACACGGGGTTCACTCGTTCACTCGCGCGAGCCACCCCGAGCCACCGTAAAACTTTTCCCCAAAAGTGACCCCCCCCCCCTGCCGCGGTCTTGTTGGTGTTCGCGGGCCGCCCCAGTGACAGCGGCTGCAATGCGCGGCGGGACGCAAGCATCGAACGAAGAAAATATTGGCACCTGACGGCCGCTCGCGCGCGGAAACAACCCCGGGATGATGCCCTCCCAACCCTCGCGACCCGACCCCCAACCCCTCCCCCCAAACCCCCATTCCTCTATAGGAGTAAGAATGGCGCTCCGCCTGGAAAGGAATGCGTGGTCAATGGTCGAATGACTAAGGCAATCAACGAATGAATAGCAACAAAAGGGTACCCCCCCCCCCGCCCTCCCAACCTCCAACCCCGCCTCCCCCTCCCCGTCATCAGACTACGGCCATGCAAGAACATCGAGTACACCCTCCCCCCTCCCCGCACACCCACCACCCCGCTCTAACCTCCAATTCACATCTCCCAATACCCAACCCTACCCCACCGATCAGCTACCTTCCCCCCAATCAGAAAGAAGATGGTAGAAGCAAAACAGTTTGTATGTGGTATATGGAAGAAGCGTAATGGCCGCCCAAATGTTGGAGGTGTCTCTGTTGGTAGCAAAAACGCTGCTTCGTTCCCAATGGGATGGGTCCTCAATGGCCAAAGGGCTAAGGCAAGCAACAAATGAGCACCCCCTCCCCCCGTCCCGTCTTCCCTTCCCTCAACCCCCTCCCCCGCCCGCCCCCCCCTCGAATCTTCGACCCCTCCCCCTGCAATGCAATGATGTCCGTCTTCCCCCCAACCACCCTTTTCAACTCCCTCCGCGCGTGCGTCGCCACACAAACAAAAAACAGTCGCGGAGAGGCGGCAACGTTGTGGCTGTCCTGCAGATGATAAACAAGAAGGGCGATAAGGACTTCACTGAACAGGCAAGCTTTTCAGCACTCTTTTTTGGTATGGTTTTGTGTTTTTTTGGTGCGTTTGAGTGCTTTTCTGGTATGATTTTTTTTTTTTTTCTTGTGGGTTTGAGTGCTTTTCCGGGCGCGTTGGTATTTAAAGTTTTGTCCGTTTTTTGGTGTGTCGTTGTTGTTTTCGTCGGTTTAGTGTAGATTTGTGTGAGGTAAGGTTGTGGCTGTCCTGAAGATGGTAGAAAACAAAGGGGATGAGGATTTCGCTAAACAAGCCAGCGTTATTCTGTGATTTTGTGCATTTTTGTCGATTTTTGTGCGTTTTTGAGCAATTTTGTGTGTTTTGTTTAATTTTTGTACGTTTTTTTGTGTATTTTTGGGTGGGTTTCCGTTTTGGGGGTTTACGGTTCGAGGTGGTGACATTGCAGCTGCCCTCCGGTTGGTAAACACGAAGAGGGGTCACTATACTACCGAACAGGTGATTTTGGAGTTATTTTCGGTATGATTTTGTGCGTTTTCGTGTGTTTTTGTACGTTTTGATGCGCTTTTTGTTTGGGTGCATCTTTGTTATTTTTCGTTTTCGTTTTCATCGTCGTTTTCCTTTCAAGGTGGTACCGTTGTGGCTATTGTGCAGATGGTGAAGGTTGTTGTGCAGAAGGTAAATGAGAAGGGGTATCAAGGAAGGATTTCACCAAACAGACGGGGTCTTGAGTGATGGTTCGTACGGTAGTGAGAGCTTTTGTGCATTTTTGGACAGGTTTTGGTGCGTTTAGTGGGCGCGTTCTCGGGTGTATCTTCGTTATTCCCGGTTTTTCTTCTTTCCTTTCGCCTTCATGTCGAGGTGGCATCGACGTGGCTAATCCTGCAGATGGCAAAAAAAAAAGAGATGAATCGGGCCTTCACCGAGCAGGCGACTTCGTGTTAGGTCCATATGCAGCAGCAGGAGGAGGAGTTGGTATTGTCCCGAGGGGCTTTAAACCCACAATCGTCGGGTTTTCGTTCCTTTTTTTGTGGTTACAGCTTTTTGTTCTATATCTGCTACTAGGTCATGGGATGAGTTTCGTTGATTACCTACGATTAATAGCAGGCCATGGGATATTGTAATGTTCATCTGGTGGCAGTTTTATTTTGCCCCCATTTCAGTTTTTCGGAGGCATCCGAAACTCCTTAAGTGAAGAGGGCGTACGAAAAAAAGATGGCGCGCCTCTACCGTGGCATGCGTCTGAGGAGCCTCAGAACAACGGCCTCGGA
Source organism: Undaria pinnatifida (assembly GCA_012845835.1). Taxonomy (NCBI): domain Eukaryota; class Phaeophyceae; order Laminariales; family Alariaceae; genus Undaria; species Undaria pinnatifida. Next base: position 3,865,728 of record JABAKD010000005.1, read on the forward strand.
AAAACAGCTTCAGAAAAAGAGCCTCAGAGAAACAGCCTCAGAAAAACCGCCTCAGAAAACAGTCTCAGAAAAAAAGCCTCAGAAAAGTGGGTTTAGAAAAAATCCTAAAAAAATTGGCTTCCGAAAAACAGCCTCAGGAAAGCAGCCTCAGAAAAACGACTTCAGAAAAACAGCCTCGGAGAAACAGCCTCAGAGAAGCCGCCTCAGAAAACGGCTGCAGAAAAAGGCTTCAGAAAAAAGCCTCCGAAAAATGGCTCAAGAAAAACAATCTCAGAAAACAGTTTCAGAAAAACAGCCTCAGAGAAACCGCCTCAGAAAACAGTCTCAGAAAAAAAGTCTCAGAAAAACAGCCTCAGAAAACGCCTCAGAAAACAGTCTCAGAAAATCAGCCTCCGAAAAACAGCCGCAGAGAAACCTCCTCAGAAAACAGTCTCAGAAAACAGCCTCAGAAAAACAGACTCAGAGAAACCGCCTCAGAAAAACGACCTCAGGAAAAAATCCTCAGAAAAAGAAAAATAGCTTCAGAAAAAAATCGTGAGAAAAACATTGGTGCATCCCTTGCCCTAACTTGCTGCTGTAAATTCAGGATGCTGATGTGATGGAGATGTGCAACGTAAAGGTGGCTCACGCGCTGGACACCACCTTCTCCGCGCTAGTAGCAGCCGAAAACGACTGGGCAAAAACCGCGGGTCGCCGTAAAAGCGTCGGTGGTGGCAGCGGTAGCAACGACGGTAGCGGCGGCGGCGGTGGTGTTGACGCTGGTGGAGGCGTGCCTGCGGCAGACACAGCAGCAGCAACAGCGATAGCCGGCGGAGAAGTTGGGGATGTTATTGCTGCTGCTGCTGATAAGGGGGGGGGGGCGGGGGCGGCGGAGGGGAGGAGGGAGAGTTACCGGATCCGCAGGATGTCATCGACGGAAGGAGGGGGCGGGGGCACTTCTTTTGAGGTGTGTATGGTGTGGACGGGGGGGGGGGTAGGGGGGGGGAGGGGGGGGGGGCGGGGGGGGGGCGGGGGGGGTGGGGGTGTTGGTTCTGGTGGTGGTGGTGGTAGAGTGATGGTAGGGTGGTGATGCTGGTGGTGGCGGTGGCGGCGGTGGTGGTGAAGTGGTGGTGGTGGTGGTGGTGGTGACCGACTCGGTGGCAAGAGAGCAAGGGGTGCTTGCTACACATGTAAAACTGAAAATGTACGCTAACGGACCACGCGTGTTTCCACAGGGGCTGCACCTTTTGGCCGAACACATCTGACATACGAGGCTACCCAGTATCACTAGAACGCACGTTTGTGACAGACACAACTTGCGCGTTCTTCCCAATCAACCAAATGTTTACGACCAGTCCTCTTCGCCGCGTACACAGACAGCGTGCGTCAACCATGTAGTCGTGTCGAATATGTGGTGAGGTCTGTTGCCTCCCGCGGGAATTCGGTTCGGGGGTCCATGTGATGCCATCATCTCCCTCCTCTTCAAATCCACGATCTTCCTCCGACGGATAACTGACATGATATCTTCTTCTTCTTCCCCCCCCTCCCCCCCCCGCTCTCCCCCCTCCCCTCCTCCCCCCCTTTCCTCTCCCCCCCCCGCCCCCCCCCTCCCCCCCCCCTCCTTTCCCCACGCTTCCTACCGCGTCACCGTACGCCTTCCGCGGGGGCTTCAATTCTCGGACGCATACCATTCTTTCCCATCGACGATAACGAAAACCGTCACCCTCATGTTGTCGATGGCGACAATTCTTCCACCGAACCGCGGCTTATTTTTTTCGCCGACGGGAGAGAAGGGCCAGCAGATCTCCAACCGGAGGGGGAGCGGCGCGTCGAGGGCGGACCTGGAGAAGCTTAAGCGCAGGACCGACTACGGGAAGGAGGTACTGTGAGGTTCTCCCTATAGCGCCGGTTGAATAGTGCATGTTTTCCGGAATAGTGCCGGTTGAACAGTGCATATTTTCTGTATAATGCAGGTTGAATAGTGCATATTTCCTTTATGGTGCCTGTTGAATAGTGCATGTTTCCGGCATAGTGCCGGTTGAACAGTGCATGTTTCATGTATAGAAGCCGGTTGAACGGCAGTGCATATTTCCGGTAGTGCCGGTTGAACAGTACATGTTTCCGGTATAGTGCCGATTGAATAGTGCATATCAAGGGTATAGCGCCGGTTGAACAGTGCATGTTTCCGGTATAGTGCCGATTAAATAGTGCATATTAAGGGTATAGCGCCGGTTGAACAGTGCATGTTTCCGGTATAGTGCCGGTAAAAGACGCGTGCTACGATAGAGGTACTCGTGCTACGGAGGCCCACCGTTAACAGGATGAAACTACACACAGAAAAAAGAGAAAGCATTGCCACCTTCCAGGCTGGCCCTCGTACGCTACGACTGCTGTGGCCGATTGAGGCTCTGCGCACCTGGTAAGACCAGCCACTAAAATATAACTCGAGTCAAGCGCTATTAAACAAAGGAGGGTGCTTTTTTTCGTTTTTTTGCCCGTTTTTGTTTTTTTGATTCATCCTCTGCTAGCAGCGGATCTCCGTTATAGCACTTTTTGGCCCAAAATATTTTTCTCACTGACGGGGATCCTTAACCCCTTTAGAGCCCCCAAAATCCCTCCCGAAACTAAACTCAAGTAAATTTGTAAAAAAAAAATGGGTTTCCAGTTGTAATGGCGTTAAGCCGTCTTAGCCCTCCTTGACCCAAAATCGTCGAAATGTTGTGTTTGTATACAGCAGTACCTGGTCCACATTTTTTTTTTTTCATCGTGTCACACTTTTTCGGTTTTGCTCAAAAACGTTTTTTTTTTGGATGAGAGATCCTTCAGCGAGAAAGCTCCAGAAAAATAAATATGCTATTTCACGTCTACCGTAGCATGGGTTGGCCTATTAAGGCCTACATACTGCCGGTATATAGTCTAGCGCCAGTGAAATTACAGGGCCTATTGCCCGTACAGTGCCGGTGAAATCGCTTGGCACGACCGAAACCCGCTATACTATCAACAGTGTTACCTATACCCAATCGTGCGGGTGTTCGATATATTGCCGGTAATGTTGGCTGGGACGTACTTGTAGTACACTAGTAGTACTATATATGGAGACCGACGGGAAACCTGTCGGCGCTGCAGCAGCAGTAGATCATACCTGGTATGCGATAGCTGGCGCTGAGCAGAGATTGAGATAGAGCAAACACAGAGTGAAAATAATCTCTCACAGCACAGGCGTCGAAGCTGCCTGTACTGACGGTTTTGCACCCTAGTAAACCGCCTTTCCAACTAGTACAAAGCCCAAACATCTTATTGAAAGTCATTCGTGGACTACAGATATCGTGACAGAAAACCACCACTGCACGCGTTGGGCTGGGGTGCCCTTTTCTTTAACACACGACACACGCAACGGTGTGTTCAGGCGCACGTTTTTTTTTTCCCTGCAAGGTTCTTGGCTTGAGGAGCTCCATATATCATCCCAAGAAGACTGATTCCGAGCAAAAACTGAGAGGACAACCCGATGGGCACAACCCGTGGCCTAGCCATGCACAATGAAATCGTTTTGCCAAAATAAAAAATCGAAGAAATTTCGACAAGGTTGGGTTAAGGAGTACCCTGTCATCCATCCGCAAAACGTTCCGGCCGAAAAGTGCTACGTAACTCTACCTATCGTGGTACGCGTCAAAACTTGCCCGTTTTCCCCGGGTCACGACCCGGCTCGAAAACTCGCGGGTCGAGTCGGGTAGGGTAAGGAGGAGATGTTCGAAATCTCACGGGACGGGTCGGGCCGGATCGGGTCAGGATTTTTTTTCAAAAAATAACTGGTCGGGTCGGGTCTGATCGGATCGGGTCGGGTCGGGTCGGGTTGGGTCGGGTCGGGTCGGGTCGGGTCGGGTCGGGTCGGGTCGGGTCGGGTCGGGTCGGGTCGGGTCGGGTCGGGTCGGGTCGGGTCGGGTCGGGTCGGGTCGGGTCGGGTCGGGTCGGGTCGGGTCGGGTCGGGTCGGGTCGGGTCGGGTCGGGTCGGGTCGGGTCGGGTCGGGTCGGGTCGGGTCGGGTCGGGTCGGGTCGGGTCGGGTCGGGTCGGGTCGGGTCGGGTCGGGTCGGGTCGGGTCGGGTCGGGTCGGATCGGGTCGGGTCGGGTCGGATCGGGTCGGGTCGGGTCGGGTCGGGTCGGGTCGGGTCGGGTCGGGTCGGGTCGGGTCGGGTCATTCTGGCCCGATCCGACGACTCGCGAGAAGAGATTCGATCCGTGAAAAGCCCTGTTTTTTTTTCCCCGACAGCACGGCGGGCCTGGCTGGCATGTGGGCTCGTGTATGAACGATTTTGTACGTGTTGCTGGGTGTGCACACAGCCTTAGCCCTAGTTGTCACACGCACTCTTCCCTCCCCCCCCTTTCCCTGTTTTTTTTCTGTGGCAAAAGGGGTTCAGCGCCCCCCTCCCAACCTCACCCTCCCTTCCCTCCTCCTCGCCTCCCTTCCTTCCCGCATTCCGACCGGAAAATTTGGTTCGAAATAGTTCAGTCGGTCCTCTGTTGGAGACGAAAACAACATACCTGGTAGAATTTCTGAGATTCTTTTTTTTTGTGGCAAACGGGTGAGAGCACATCCCTCCAACCCTATCCCCCTCCCGCCGCTTCCCTTCCTTCCCGCATTCCGACGAGTTAAGTTCGTAATATGTAGCTCGGTGGTTCTTTCCGGGACAAAAACAACCCAGAATTTGTGTGCTTTTTTTCTGTGGCGAAACGGATCCCGCCCCCCCCCAACCCTCGAACTAGGAATTTACCCATTTAAAACAAATAGAGACGCGAGAAAGTTGAAATGGCAATATAAAGTAAGGAATATGCCAGAAACAAGGTTGCCAGCCATAGTTGATAGGGTTGTACGGGAGAAAATAACAAAAGGACGAGCTGGAATAAGATGGGATAATGTGGTCGAGAAAATATTGAAGGAGTTGGGAAGAGACCAAGAAGATATACCATCCATAGAGAAGTCTGGTGGGTACAAGACAGAATTAAAAGAAATAATATTAATAGAAGAAAGGGAAAGGTTAGCGCTAAGAAAATAAGGTAGACAAGGAGAAGGACCTAGAGATATACGGGGGAGTTGAGGGAAGATACTGGAATGGAAACGCATTTGCACGGTCCAATGGACTACGCGAAAACGCCGAAATTGCGATGTCGTGTAGGGGACCTGGACCTACCAAAAAGAAGAAAGAGATATACCAGTAGTCGGGAGGAGAAGGATGTGGATGCACATATGTGCCCGTGTGGCATAACAGAGAGTAAGGCTTGCATAGCGGGAGAATGTGAAATATGCAAGGAGGAACGGGATGCGCTGGAGGAGGAGGTGAGGAAATTACACGAACGTGACATGGAAGAGTTTGATAGAATAGAGAGTAGCGAGAAAACGATCGCTATCCTAGGAGATAGATGGTGGCCGCAGACGGCGAAACAGGACGTGGGTAGGATACGCAAACAGTTTCTGTGTAATATATGGAAAAAGCGTAATGAGCGCCCAAACGTTGGAGATGTCTCTATTAGGAGTAGGAACGGTGCTTCGTCTCGAAAGGGATGCGTGGTCAATGGTCAAATCACTAAGGCAAGCAACAAATGAGTACGCTACCCCTCCCCCCCCCAACCCTTTGTTTTGTTTTGGCGATCACCATGATGGATATCGAGTTAGGTCATATTTTGCGGGGTGGAGAACCCTATCTCCGCACAAGGAGAATGATCGCATCACGTAGTGTGAACATGGCAAGGCACCCACGAGGCAGTTACATAGTAATTATACCCATCGCTGTCTCTGGAGTGGCCACACCAGAAAACAAAGTAACCCATTGGCGCTGTCATCCACAATGCAATAAAAATGGGCACACGATGCCGAATTCCGTCTTACAGCGGTTCTTGGAAGGATGCAGTTCACCCTTCATGCGACTCGCCGACCACCTCACGGCGCTTCCTTCGCGCTTGGTGCAAGCAATGCCTGCCTGGTTGGTGAAAACCCGACGTGCTCCGTCCCGGCGTAGTAGGGATGCGAGGGTCTATGGTCATACGACTACGGTCATGCACAAACTGAGTACACCCCCCCACCCCCTCCCGTCTCCCTTCCTTCCTTCCCGTATTCCGACGGGAAAATAGGTTCGCGATAGCTCGGTCGGTCTTCTGTGAGGGACCAAGGGCTGCCAACGACGACTTCACAAGACCTGCTATACTTGGTCTGCACCCACTGTTTTGAAACACGAACTGCGTGGAACTACAGCAGTCCTGGTCCCCCTATAGTACACTTTTGTGATGGAACTACGGCAGTAATGGTCCCTCTATAGTGCCGGTTAGTGCCAGCTGGAAATACCAATATGCCAGGTATATCTATGGCGGCAAACCGGCACTAGTTTGTATGGTGCCACTATATTTGTTGCGTTCCCCCCATCTGTGCCAAGCGATTGCATAGGCACTATTAGCGGGAAGCCGGCACTACTCAACCGGCACTATATAGGGACCTACACTGCTGTAGGGTGGGTTAAATTCGAAGTTCCAGAAGAGTGTTTTATGCCGTTTTTCCAGGGCTTTTTTTTCTTTTTTTCGCGGGTCACGATCCAGCCCGCTGGTCGAGTCAGGCAGTTTTCAAAATCTCGCGGGTTGGGTTGGGTCGGGTCGGGTCGGGTCGGGTCGGGTTGGGTCTGGTCGGGTCGGGTCAGGAGGTGGTCGAACTCTCACGGGACGGGTCGGATCATCATGCCTCGACCCGACCCGCGAGTAGTGACCTGACCCGTGAACAGCCCTGCTTTTTATCCGCTGCGAGAACTATGCTACTCTAATTTCAACTTACTATCAACACGCACCCCCATAAGGAGGGGGGGGTGATCCTCCGAGCTGATACTAGCTGCCAGATTCACTCCGGTGCTTGTCTTGTCGCTGCATCAGCCTAGCTCGCTGATCCACTCTTTTTTCTCACCAGCAGATTCTTGACACGTGCAACCACCCACTCAACCGCCCGTGCACGGCAAGGCACGAGAGGGGGGAGGGGGAGGTGTACTCTTTTCATGCATAGCCGTAGTTTCGGACGGCCGTTGACCCTAGCATCCTTACAAATGTAGGACCATTGACCTTCGCATCTCTGCAAATTTGTAACATCGTTGACCCTCGCACCCCGACAATACCGGGACGGAGCGTGTCGGGTTTCCATCGCCCACGCAGGCATCGCGTGCAACAAGCGCGAAGCGCCGGGAGTTATCAGTGTAGCTACATGGAGAGCGAGCTGCATCCTACCAAGAACCCCGTGCGAGGCGGACTACCGCACCTTGAGCTATACTTTGTTGGATATCCGACGACAGCGTCGAATGCATTTGTTTCGATTTCTGGCGTGGCCACTTCCAGAGACAATAATGGGGGACTCTATGCAACAGCCTCGCGGGTGCCCCCTTGCCTGTGGTCAAGGTTGTCCACTCCATTCAATGCGATTTAACTCGAGTTCCATCTCGGTTGCCGTCAAAACATCAAAACGAGATGAAAAAAAAAAACGATACCCTGGTGGTCTAGCTCAAAACATCAAAAACGAGGAGAAAAAAAAACGATACCCTGGTGGTCTAGCTCACTTAGTCTACATAGTGAGAGGCGTCTTTTTACAGAGTCTTCGCCAACCGACGCCAACCCCAGAAGCGCGCGCGCGCTGGAAGGGGGGGGGGGGGGGGGGGGGCAGTCATCATGCACTGCCGTATTCCTGAGGAACACAGGACGAGAGCGGGGGGCGGGGCGGCACTCACGCGTTCTTGCCGCAGTGATTTGACCATTGACCACACATCCCTTTAGAGAATGAACATCGGAGGGGGGAGAGATCCACAGACAAGGACACGGTAAAAATAGGCGGGTGCTGCATAAGATACGACGCTCACGGTGATCGTTTTACCGTCGCCACCGATAACGTTGGTTATTTTTTCACAACGAGGGGCGACGCCCTCCCATACACGCCGTGCGCGTCGTCCGTAGCTGCGTCGACCGTAAACGATCCAAAGTTAGATGGCGATAATTTGTGAAAAAAAACTCAACCACGCTGAAATGAAACGGAACGGAACGCAATCAGCGAGCACGGCCGTTTCCCTGCCCTTTCCTCTGATCATCGGGGTGGAGTGATCGCAGCAACGCACTCAACGCACCGGCAAAGACAACCCACCCCCCAGAGTTTTTGGAGTTTGCAAAGAATCCGAAGATTTCCCAGCCATCGTGGGAGAAACGGTCCCGTCCGGTAAACGCAGTATCTTCTTCTATAGACCGTGACACGTGTTCCTGAGTGCCATCAACATGCCCCCTCGTCATTATACACGACGAGTATCATTCAGCATCCCGCCCAACCATTTTACACGACAACCGATGCTAATATCCCCCCCTGCTCTGTGCAGGACAAGGTACGACATCGCAGGGTTGATACATTGCAATATCAGAATAGACTCACACCAAACTTAGAAACCAAGCTCAAAAACCAAAAACGTGAATGAAAACTCAAAGTCCTCCAATCAAAAACCAATCTCTCAAAGCGAATCCTCAGAGTCTCAAACAAAGTAACAGCAGCCTCATGCTGGAAACATCAACCACCTCTCGAAAGCCATTGTCTGGAAAAAACGGCATCATCCTCAAAATTAGCCAGGAAAAACGACTTTTTCTCCGGATTCATAAGTAACAAGAACTCCAATTTTTTGCATATCTTTCGAATTGCGTTGTTTGTTATCATTTTCTTTGGCTTGGGAGGGAGAGTTAGTTGCCGACATATCGATCGCAGCATGCACTTCTGTGGCATGCCCACTCATCTTTGCCCATAATCACGCATCTCCCTCCCTTCACTGTCAGGGTATTGGCACAGAAATCACGAATGCCACAGTCTGTTCGCGTGTTCTACCAGTCTGTCAACACCGTCCCGAGCTGTATTATCCACTTGGTACTGTCACTGACGCCATCAACCAAACGCCGCCATGCTGCTGCAATCAATGTTAGTTCTTCAACCATACAACATGAACCAAAACGCCTACAGGTTGATTCACGTTAAAACCCCCAATTTTATTCCCCGGCGACCGACGAATGTCCACGCCGCTTTTTTGATTCATACCGTGAATTTTTCACACGTCTTCTATGTGCCATTGCGAAGACCTCACCTTTTTTTTTTGTTTTTTGCCGGATTTTTCGTCAGTTAAGATTTTCGGAAAAGTAGACCACCTTAGCCCAAATATTTCGGTCGAAAAAAAACAAGAAAGGAACAAAAAAATTGGAGGTCAGACCTCGGGATGGGCATGTAGAACACGCGTGCAAAATTTCAGGGTCTATTTCATCAAAAACGGCGAGGACACGTATACTTTTGTGCGTAAAAATGGGTAAGATACGTGATTTCCTCCAAAAGACTTGGCTTTGGTGTAGGATCCAGTTTTTCGCTAGATTCTGCCTAATGTTGAACACAGGCAGGTCAGATGTTCGATTTTTTGCGCGAAAATTTCCACAGACATGCCGTGGAGTACGTCCAACCGGATCGTGCAAAATGCGCCGCAATTTGTTTCTCGCCCCCACTTAGAAAAAGCCTGAATATCATTGAAAAATATGATGGCCTGTCATTGATTGGTCGACATGAGTTTCGCTCATAGAGACAGCCCGAGGCCGCTAAAAAACAAAACTGGCCCTGTCACCCTCTTCCACTGCCCGTGGGGGCCAGTATGATACCAAATATTCACTATTTGACTAGATATTGCGAGCGGCATTCGTGGGGGAGAGAATTTGTTTTTCTTTACTTGAACCAGCCCATACGTAATTCTCTCTCGCAAACAAAGACATGCTCACTTTTTCTTTGTTCGGTTCCCGAACTCTAACAATTTTTCCATTACTCCCGATTTCCTCGAGACACCAGTCCCCAGTACGGGACCTAGCTGAACCAGGAAAATAGAACGAAACTCCGTACTATACCGAAACGCAACCAACCGCAGAAATTCGATGTACTTGTATGTATTCCGCACGCTGTACGATGAAATGTGCAACATGTAGCGGCAGGACATTGAGCTGCTCAAAAACTCGAAACAAACAACAAATAGCTACGGGTACTGATATAAGTATACTGATAAAAGTTTACCAGGTGCCGAAGTCTCCTGAAAATTGCATTATCTCTGCTGGCATACAGGAGGGCATGTCTGTCGAAACAGACTAAATCTCGAACAACAGACAATTAATAGCTCCCCAAAAAACTGACGAACAACACCCTCGCTCTAAAACCAAGATACAACTACCGCCATCCCAAAAAAGCGCATGGGATATCCATCAGAAAGCCCCGGTTACAGGAAAAAGTCGTGTACATCAGTTGAGCGGGTTTGTCAAGAAATCTGCATGCTGATCGCCTGACGCTACATTGAGTAATGACAAAACTGCCCCTTAAAAAGAAGCTCCCGCAAAAAGCGGTGTCGCGCATCGATGTGCTTCGAGTTCTGCATGCACACTGGGTTTTTGCGCCAGGTGCTTTGCGCCCTCGTTATCCTCGAAAGCCGCAATGCACGTCGCACGAAACTCCGGGTAAACAAAATAGAACACACAAATAAAACAAAAATAAATAAATAATACATTTTGTACAGTAAAATACACACATACCGCATGAATATTGCCTCCTTGATGGTGTCGTGCCAGTCCTGAATACTCGGCCCCAGTCGTCGAGAGCGTGACGCATATATCTATTCTCGGAAGCCAGCACACTCATTCCCCCGCACACATTATAGCACCACCTGAAACCGAACCCCTGTCAGTTGGCTTTTCTGGCATGGTCAGCATCTGCAAACGCTACCAGCTCAACTCTACTGACCCTTCTGGAAAGTAACGCCGAATCTCTCGTAGAAAACTCCTACTCTAAAAGACCAAGCGCTGCCCTCCAGTGTACCTTCCTCGGCTGATTCGCGTACCTTGCTACCGCTCTCACCTTTTTTTCTTTTGAATATCCGGTCGTGTTTACTTCACGAGTCACATCAAGCACCCGACCAACTCGCGAAAAGACCAATCACCCACAGGTTCGTTCTTGTCGAACACCTCGAGCTTCAGACCAGTCGAAAGCGGGGTACTCCTCCCAGAACTGACATCAAACCTCGCCGCGGTGTTTTCAGCGAAAGCTTGTTGCGAAAACGTCAAAGTACCAGCACCCCAATCCCCCGCAAAACGACGACCAGCACACCACCGCAACTCGCCCAGATTGTTGATCGGGACAAGGCGTTGAAGGTCTTCACATAACTGATCGCACCTAGCCTCAAGTCCTGCTGCAAATATATCATCCACATGAACTACTGTTACAATGGAAACAGAGCCCAAGTCGATCAGTCGCAAGACACGCATCAGCGTAGCACTGGGCAAATTCAAGAAGGTGTGGGTGAGTAGATGGTTGTGCCACGACCCCGACGCGTGTTTCAAGCCGCAGAGACTGCGGTTCAACCTGACTACCTTACTTACCAAACGTTTCGCCGCAATCATGGGGTAGTCGCCAAGAAACATGTTCTGCAGACTCCACTGGACGAACGCTTTCTCGGCGTCAAAATGACACAAGTCCAAGCCCAACTCGCACGCAATAGCACCCAGCAAACGAAAAAAAGACGCCGAAGGCGTCGGGGGGCAAATACCTCAAAGAAGTCAATACCCTCACACTGCTTAAAAGCTCGTGTCACCAGTCTTGCTTTCGCCCGGACCACAGAGCCATGCTCGTTGAATTTCCAGGCGAATGCCGACTTCGCCGAGATGACGTTCAGGCCGCCCGGTTGCTATGTTTCCCCGAACGCACCCGCGCTCACCAGCCCACGGCACTCCTTGTCCATCCTCTGCCTCCAGATGACCGAATACTCGTCCACACACGCTTCAGCATACGACTTCGGCGTTGAAAGGTCGCTCACCGGGCGTGTGGGAAGGGGGGGGCATTCGTGCGGTGAGGCCTGGTGGACAAGTATATGACCTACACTATACCCTCCCGCGTTGCCAACAACGACCGCAGCCCATGTCCCGCAGCCTCTCGGTAACGCGCAGTCTCCCGCCTGGTCTTGCCTCTCATGCACATCGTCATCCTCTGGGTCCGTGTTATCATTACCCAGCTCCCGGGCAGCACGCTGTGGAAGCTGTGGCTGCGGTGACTGTATCGGCGGCGGCAGCGGCGACGATGGCGGCGGCGGTAACGATGGCGGTGGCAGCAGCGGTGATGGTAACGGTGGCAGCGACGGCGGTGGTGACGGCGGTGGGGGTGGCAGCGGAGGCGGAGGCGGCGATGATGACGGCGGTTGCGACGGCAACAGTGGGGTAGGCGACGGCGGCTCGGACCATCCTCTGGGATCTCCCAGAGGCTCCGGGGTACCCGGGGACGGCGGTGGTGACGGTGGTGGCGGAGGGCTCTCCTCCTCCGGAGGCGGTAACCTCAAGAACAGTTGCCTCGGGTTCTCCCAAAGAACGTCGCGGGAGTACGACTTCCGTCCAGACCGGCAGGATCTTGCAACAGTCTGCCAAGTGGTGTTTTCCGCCATTCAGGTAGAAACAAGCCTCTACCTTGGGCCCCGACTTCACGGTCCAATACCGGTTTCAAGAACATGAGTAGCCGCGCACACGTCGCTCTTCCGTGGAACTTCTGGTATGACGAGTGCATGTCCAGCTTGTCCCTGGCCCTTGCCGCCGCCGTGTTGATCACTTCGCTGGCGTACTTGCACGCCTCAGTCCATAGGGGCTGCGTCGGCGGCATCTCCGAACAGAACGGGGGCCTCCAGGCGGGACGCCGTCGCAAGCTCCAGCGTCATGGCTATGCGCCGCTTGACCACGCCGTCATGCTTCGGAGCACCAACAGGCGTGCACTCGCAGAGGATGCCACGCTCGTTGAGCATTGCCACGAACTCCGGGTTGACGAACTCGGTACCGTTGTCCGAGCGAACACACTCCCACGATGGACGGGACACCCTTGGCAACGATGTCCGCCAGAAAACCAGCAAAGACCATCGGAACGTCGGACTTCCGTTCCAAGAAATACGGCCATCCCATCCGCGAGTAGTCGTCGACGATCGTCATCAAGTACTGAGCACGACCGGCAGACGTAGGTTGTTGCCCCGACAGATTCACGAAAAGACGCTCCAGAGGCCTGGTGGAGCGGCGCTCGGTCGTCCACGGCACCATCATCCTCCTCCCGTTCGCCGCAAAACACCCAGCACAGGAAACCAACGCTCCGAAAATCTTAGTGCCCATTTGGCGCGCCATCTCACGTTATCGAAGCCAATTCCAGATCCTCCCTTCGTCTTCCCTCTCTTCGGAAGCTCCTCATATAACCCCTCCCTTCTCTCCTTCAACCCGGAACGTCCCTCCCCCAGGCAGCTACATCAACTCCACTTCCCCTTTCACCTCCTTCTCTGCGAAAGGTCCTTAACCCCCCCCTCCCCCCCCTGAATGAGAGCATCCCTCCCCCCCTTCCCGCGAACGCCTACTCCATTCCCCAGGCATTAAAACTCCCCTAGTTCATCGACCCTCGGGACGGCCCTCCGGCTGCCGCCCCCTCCTTCCTCCATCGTCGCCCAAAGACAAACACCACCTCCACAGCGTGAGCTCCCGCAGAGCCCTCATGTCTCGACCCTACCACCCCAAAAGCTCATCAAAATTTCCCTCAGCCCCCCCCGACACATGCTGCCGTAGAGGGGGCGCACCATTTTATTTCTCTGAGGTTCCTCGCTTGAGGATCTCTGCACCGTCTCAACCCAAGCAATCTGACTTGGGGACGAAACAAAGGTGCTGCCCGATGAGCTGTCCCATGGGTGGCCTCTGGGTATGCAACAAAAGTCTAGAAAAACAAAAAATTAACGAAATTCCGTCGATTTCGGTTTGTCAACGCCTTAACACCTGGAAACCCTTTTTGGGGACAAACTTGCTTGAAGTTAGTATAGGGAGGGATTTGGGGTCTCTAAAGCGGTTAAGGAGCGCCCGTCGTTCAGAAAACGTTTTATCAGCAAAAACGTGCTATCTCTATCGTAGCATGCGTCCCCCCTGCCAGTAGACCCCCCCACAACTGAGTGCATCCCCCCCCCCCTCCCCCCCCTCCCCGCCAGAAAACGCCTCCCCCCCTCCGAGTCGTCCCACGCTAGGGGTGCAGCGGATTCTAAGTATTTTCTGAGCTGCTAACATGAGGGGCAGCTCGATATCTAACCCGAGACATGGCATTCGTTCGCGCAACCCGGCCAGCATTTCTACGCGCCAGTTGAAAAGTCAACCATTGTACTCGTCCTACGATAGAGGTGTGCACCACTTTTTTTTCTCTTTTGAGGTTCCTGAATTTGGGAGCTTAAGACAACCCTCTCCCAGAAAAAAACCGACTTGGAGAAAAACGAAACCGCCCTGAAAACCGGACGAACAATCCAAAAAATGACCTATTAATAGGTAAAACAGCGAGAATCATTGCAAAAAAACGGGGAAAAAAAAAAAGGCCTCTGTTTCCGACAATTTTGGGGTCAAAGAAGCCGTCATCCAGAAACGATTTAGGCCAAAAATAATACCATGGTATACACCTCTATCGTAGCATGCGTCCATAAAAACTCGTAAACTCATCATACTAACAGACAGCTCAAGCGGTCATTACATTTTGGCCCAAAAAGCGCAACCCCTACCGTTGGTCGACTCCCGGAATCCCTTCCCCCAAGCGCTACAATACGTCTATTCGTTCTTCGACCTGGGGGATGGCTCCCATCCCCGCCGCCCCGCCCCGTCGCCCCCCCTCGACGGAACGCCTTCTCTCTCCGGAACGCCCCCGTCCCTCCCCGCCAAGGCTCTACAACTCTTTAGTTTTCGATCCTTCGGACGGCTGTCGCGCAGGTGCCGTCGCCACCTCCCCTTCCCCCTTCTTCAGCCGTTGTTGTCGCCGTTCAGATACGGCCGGCGTCTCCAGTGCGTTAGTCCCTGCAGAGCCCTGCCCTTTCGACAGGCAACTGGCGGAGGGGTACGCGTACCTGGTGGTTGTGCGCCGCCGCATCGTTTCGACAGGCGGTTCGCCAATCGAGGCGGGCGTGCTTGCTGGCGGTGTCGATGACCGGGTCGACACAACGCTCGACCCCCCCCCCCGTCCCCCCCCTTCCTTCACTAACTTATATTCCTCCTCCTTCAGCTTGTCCTCCCCTCCCTGCTCCATGTCGAGAAGGGAATCAACCGGTGGGCAGAAGCGGTTTCAGATGCACGAGGAAGGGAAGACATCAGCAATGGCCCAGAAGGACTGCAGAGAAGTTTAACGAGAGAAAATGTGAAAAAAGTGCGTAGCTAAACTTTAAGAACAGAGACGCAGCAGGGGCAGACCAAACCGTGAGCGGATGTGTGAAAGAACGGGGGAGGAGGGATGTTCACCGTGGTGGACATTTTTATAAAAATTGGAAAAGGTCAGCTGTGAGTACGACCGATTGAATGGTTGACACTCAACTTTGCAAGCTGCGTGGTACATCTATGTTTCGCTAATGTACAGCAGTAGTTGCACAAAATTTATGGAAGGTCGTTCGCGCGTGTTATATAGTTGATCCTCATGAAAGAAAGATATAGGTCGTTGACTCCCCTGGAGGTTGTCAGGGTCAACAGGTAGGATTGAATTTCGAAAAATGAGTGCGCAACGAAGAGGCGGAGAGAAAGAGAAGTAGCAAACGTATTCAAGAACGGAAACAAGGCCGACCCTGGGAACTACAGAGGCCTAACGCTATTAATCACCTAAGGAAAAACGTTCTGTAATATTTATTTTGAACGATGCAATGGGAACAATTGTGGAGAAGGAAAAAAAATGCAAGAGGAAGGCAAGCAGAGTTGGAGGCCAAACCGTCGCAGCTGCGTAGACCATTGTGTGCACGTTAGATAAGATTATTCAAGGTAGGAAAGACGCGGGGCTAACACCATGTTGTTTCTTTCTGGGTGACACAGTGTGTAGAAAAAAGTTGCGGAAGCAGCAGTGGACAACTGGAATCAGAGGAAACATGTGGAAAATGATGAAAAAATATTACGGAACGTGCTCGAAGTGTTGTGATGCTGGACGAGAAAATATCGAACTGTGTTGACAGCTTGCACGGAGTGACACAGGGGTCCTTCGCCCATTCTACGACCTCTGTCGTGCCCCTCATTTCCCTTTGTGCTACCAGAAAGGTGTCTTATGCCGCAGATTTTTTGCTCCAAAATTATTTTATGCTTGTATCAATACCACAAAAAGGCATTTTGTTCCTCGCTATGCTCCCCACCACGCCGGAATAGCTATTTGTATGCTATCAATACCACAAAAGGGTATTTTATTCCTCGCTATGCTCCCCACCACGCCGAAATAGCTGTGAGTTGGCAATGCTTGACGACTAAAAACTAACCGGTAGGTGTTGTGAGCCAACTAACTGAACTTAGTCGGAAAGTCTGCGGGTGAAGCCAACTGATGACCAACCGACTTGACGACTTACGTCAGGCGAGCGAAGCGAGCGAAATCAGCTCCCACCGGGCGTTAGGGACCCCGCACATGAAAAAAAAAAGTGCATCCCGTACTAGAAAATCCTTCTCGCAAGTGCGGCAACTCAATAAGCCGGATGGTCCCGCACATGAAAAAAAAGTGCATCCCGTACTAGAAAATCCTTCTCGCAAGTGCGGCAACTCAATAAGTCGGATAGTCGGCACCTGCGGAAAGCGACTAACTATTAGTCATGCTAATAACAAATTGGTGACTGTTAAGTCGGGCCGACTCACAGCTCTACGAAAAAAATATGCTCGTCACAGGTCATTCCCGTGGTATCTACAACCGAATTTTTTGCGATATAATATGGTGTGATGTAAGCCGTCACTGACAACAATGCAGAGCGTGCGCTTTGTACGCAATTTACACGCAACGTTTTCGTAATTTTTTTGGGGGAAGTTCCTACAGAGAGCGTCAAAATACTCGGCAACGTATGCTAATTCGTGCAAAAAATCAACAAAGTGTGCTAGACCTTATGTTGGCACAAAGAGGACTCAAGCCCACTCACATGCCCTGTGACATTGCAACGCGCGGCGGGAGATCCACACGCACACACACGCAAACATGGCGGGACAACATGTGCAGCTGACGTTCTTCCGACAAAGAGTCTGACTCTACGCCGTACTATATCTGTGGGTCCGTCCATCGAGCAGCTTCCTCGTGTCATGCTGTATCTTCTCACATGATGGTTCTCTTGCTGTTTTGCGAAAACGCCTTGTCTTTTCGTATGACAGTGGAAGGTATGACAGATGCCCTACGAGGTGCCGTTTTCATCGACGCGCGCATTTCGCGCAAGGTTGGGAGAGACGTTCATAAACGGTCGACCCAACCGAGGGACCTAAGGCCTTTACTTCTGGGCATGATTTAGGCGCCGCTATTAATAGCTCCGTCTTAAGTTCGCCGTGTCGGTCGTGTATCCACATGGGGTAATATTGCGACCAAAACAATTCCACTGTCGCGGTTGTCTAGTCCGGGGCAGAACTACCGGCCACCTTTTTCGTACGTATCGTTTTCCGTATTTTTCTTGAGTAAGCCGAAGACGTTTGTGTCGTGTTGAAACCTATGGGAATCTACTGCACGTCATATTTGTTACGCTTTTCTCGTTTAAAATGAAAGCCAAACAGAGATTTCTTGCCTCCGGCGGCGCCTTCACCGGGTTCCCCCGGTGGGCCCTCTGGAGGTGCCCTCAGCGGGAGCTCCTCGGCCGGGGGGGGGGGGGGGTTGCTCCGCTACGCTTGCCATACTTCAGTCGGCACGTCAGCTGGTTTTTTACGACTAAAGTCAGCTAGTCGACTTGCCGACTAGCGGCTAGTTACTAGTCGTGAAGTGCTTCCGCGTCACAGCCTACGAATACTGATATTGCTGTATGGAGGAGTGTAACGAAAGGCCGCGCTGGAAGAAGGTGGGATAACGTAGTCGAAAAAGCACGGAGTGACCCAGGAGGAAACCAAGAAGAAATACTGTCCATAGAGAATTTTGGGGGGCACAAAGGATGGAAGCAAGGGAAGGGCTAACGCTAAGAAGGAAGCTGAACGAGGAAGGACATTTAGAGAGATAAACGGGAGGTTAAAATGAGAGATAGGAGCGAAAACGGGTCTGCACAGCCCAATGGACTACGCGAAAACGCTGAACCCGCATTAGAGGGCCTGGACCTGGCAGAAAGAAGAAAGAGGTATGCCAGAAGTCGGGGGGAGGAGGAAGAAGGTGCCGTTGTTGCGTCGTTCTACGGTAGCCCCCCAATTTTTGTTTAACGAAATCGCCAGTTTCAAAACCAGCTTCCGGTCGTCTCCTGAGATACGGTGTTCCTCGACACCCCGACGTCATCGATCGATAGACCTTTGCGCTCAAGAAAATATATGGGTACTGCTTTTTCAACAGTATCCTTCCTTGTGTCCAGCAGCCATGAAATGTCCGTTAAACAAAACCGTTGGTTTTGGGGGGGGCTATCGTAGAATCAGCCTGATGGCGACGCAGACGAGAGTAGAACCCACATCGTGGGAGAATGTGAACCGTACTAAGGAGGGACGGAATGTGTTCGAGGATGAGACGAGGAAAATAGACGGATGCGGCACGTAGAAGTTCGGGGCATTAGATAGTAGCAAGAAAACGATAGCTAGCAGAGGAGATAGATGGTAGCCACAGCCGGTCAAAGAAGAAAAGAGGTAGGATAAGCAAAACGTGTCAACGCAATATATGAAAGAAACGCAAAGAGCGCCGCAAAAATGTTGGACGTGTCTCTGGTAGGAGTAGAAACGGCACTTCATCTCCAAAGGGATGCGTGGTCAACGGTCAAATGACTAAGGCCAGCAAAAAATGAGTGCGCCCTCTCCCCCTCCCCTGCTCCTTCTCCTCAACCCCAACATCATGGCCCGTCGCTCTCCCTCCTAGCCTTACCAGTAGTGAGTCTTCTCTTTCCCCACCGCCGGCGTCAACAGGATGGGATGCACTGGCGCCGTGTGGGTTTCTAAAGGTGACGCTGGACATGTACGACTGCCACGCCACTTGGACCATGCTCGAGAAGGAGGGCCGGTAGGTGGATGGGATAAACCTGCGCGCATACGATACAGCAGCAGGCGTCAGAAAATCCCCAGACATCCCCGATAAAGGGTACCGAAGCGCTACGGTTTTCTGGGGCTACTCCCTTGAGGAGCTCTCGACCTCCCGAACACTCTTGACTTGGAGAAAAATGAAAGCGTAAGAACCAAAGGCTTCGGTAGTGGGGGGCGGTCGCTTCTGGATTTTTTTTTGCAGTAGATCGGGGTTACTTCGCGCGAGTTTCGACTCCCCCTGTCCCTTTGCGGCTGTGTTAAGCTTTCGTGCGGTTGTTGTTTTTTCTGCGATAGGAAGCCGAGTTTTGACTCGCCCTGTCCCTTTGCGGCTGTGTTAAGCTTTCGTGCGTTTGTTGTTTTTTCTGCCATAGGAAGCCGCGAAAAGGGATGGTTTAGCTACGCTGCGCCGAAACAAATCGCCTGAAGTCGTTTTTTTTAATTGAAGGTACAGCGTCACTCGGGCGAGTACCTCAGATCCAGTAGCTCTGTGTCAGTGCACCCCTTTTTGAACTGCGCCGTCAGCAACATCGTGGGAGAAAAAGCAGAGCTTGCTCGAGAGAAGGGGTCAGATCTGAGCGCTTGACTGGATTTTGTTCTAGAGGTAGGGATGCTTGCGCGGCGCGCGGACGAGTTAGCCTGTTCCACGACCCAGAAATCTGGCGACCACTCTCCCCTCTTCCAACAGGCACCGCCGTACAGCACCACCTATAGATGGGTGGAAATAACAGTGCAATGTGAAGAGCGCACACCACATTCCAAACGACTGCACAACCACGACATAGAGCACATACTTTCGACAACCACAGTTACTTTCTCCGATCTCGCCCCTCCGCCCGTCGCCATCCCCACCCTCTCCCTCTCCCCTTCTATCCCCCCCCCCCCTCTCTCTCTCTCTCTCTCTTCCCAATCCCTCCTCACCCCCTAAAAACGCCTCACCTCTCCACTTTTGGCAGTCGTCACCTGAACATAACGAGGATGGCAGCGGGCCAGACTTTCCAATTCATAATCCAGGTGGACAAAATATGATAATCGACCCTACATTCGTCGAGATCACAGCTGACGTACTTGGAACAATTTTGCAAAATAGTGTCTTCCGTAATTCTCCCTCCCCTGCCCCCGCCCACCCCCCACCCATTCCCCTCCCTAACAACGCCTCATTATACAAATTACCGTTCCCAACGTCTCAGGTACCCGTTACCAACGTCTCAGGTACCCATTACTGGTCGTCACCTGAACATGATGAAGTTGGAAGCGGGCCAGACCTTCCAGTCCATGAGCCACGTGGACACGAACGTTTCTCGTAGGTTTTGCACGGTTTCTTTGGCTATCTCTTCGACACCGTCCCCCTTAAGAAAGGCAGCGTAGCCGGTGAAGCTGAAGATAGAGAAAGGCGCGTAGACCATCTGATCGACAAAGCACTTGATAAGGAGGAGACGAAGTCGCGTCCTGAAGGAGGAAACAACGAAGAGTTAACGAGGAGAAACGAAGCGAAAAACAAAACTGAACGAAGGGCAACTAAACGAGCGGAACCAAACGAAATTCAAAATTGCACGGGATGAAACGAAACAAAAACGAACGAAACGAAACGAAACGAAATGAAACGAGACGACACGACACGACCCGATCCGACCCGAGCCGAATCAAACCAAAACGAACCGAACCGAACCGAACCGAACCGAACCGAACCGAACCGAACCGAACCAAACCGACTCGACCCGACCCGAACCGAACCGAACCGACCCGACCCGACCCGACCCGACCCGACCCGACCCGACCCGAGCCGAGCCGAGCCGAGCCGAGCCGAGCCGAGCCGAGCCGAGCCGAACCGACCCGAACCGAACCGAACCGAACCGAACCGAACCGAACCGAACCGAACCGAACCGAACCGAACCGAACCGAACCGAACCGAACCGAACCGAACCGAACCGAACCGAACCGAACCGAACCGAACCGAACCGAACCGAACCGAGCCGAGCCGAGCCGAATCAAACCGAATCGGAGTGAAGCACAAATCGTATCAAAGCGGAACAAACACAAACGGTATGGGGGCGGAACGAACCAAAACGGAAAGCAACGAGCGAAGCGCTTTGGACGCGTGCTACGATCGATACAGGTAGCAATTTTCGGCCAAAGCAATTTCTGAATGACGGGCCGGGCTCCTCAACCCAAAATGGTTGGAATGACACTATCGTTTTTCGCGAAACGAAACGAAACGAACCGACACTGATCGAAGCGGATCGAAGCGGATCGAAACGGAGTGAAACACAAATTTTAGCACGGAAAAGCGACGAGCGAAACACTCGGGACGCGTGCTACGATCGATACGGGTGGCAATTTTCGGCCAGAGCAATTTCTGAATGACGGGCGGGGCTTCCTAACCCAAAATTGTCGGAATGACATTGTTTTTTTTTAGCGAAATGAAATGAAACGAAACGAAGCGAAACGACACTGATTGAAACGCATCGAAACGGAGTGAAGCAGAACTCTTGACACGGAAAGCAACGAGCACAGCACTTTGGACTCGTGTGGTACGATCGATAGAGGTAGCAAATGTCGGCGAACGCATTTTTTTTCCGAATGACGGGCGGGGCTCCTTAACCCAAGATTGTCGGAATGAATTGTCATTCTTGGTTCGCAATATGGATACCAATTATGCCTAGGTCATGGGTTTTGGTCAGCAAGTTTCACTTTAATTTTGCTCAAAATCAGTCTTTGGGTGAGGTATACAAGTAGAGCTGTTCAAGTGGTTAGGAATCTCAGAAGGCAAAAAAAGAGCCAGTGCACCCCTACCGTGGCGTGCGTCTCGAAGGACAAAAAAAAGTACACGTTGGCAAAAGAAAAAAAAAAGACGAAGCGATGTGTTTGCGACGTACCAACTTTGGTCGGGTAGGAGCTGGGTCTACCTAGGAAAATATACAATAATAGTATTGAAGCCGTCGAAACGTCAAGTTGGGTAGGACTTGGGTAGGGAAATATCCAACAATAGTATTGAAACCCTCGAACCTCACAATCCAAGGCCAACCACACCCACGAAAAATCAGCGTATGCCGGGCGTTCCACGAGTCAGATTACGTCTTGCGGGTCGGGCCGGGTCAAGGTGACCCGGCCCCACCCGGAACATATTAGAAAACTTCCTGACCTGACCCGACCCCACGCGACGAGGTAAGATTTTCAACACCTCCTGACCCGATCCGCGGCCCGGGTCACGACCCGTGAAAAACTCTGAAAGAAATGGGCGAGAAACACGTTTTCCTGTGTACCAGGTACCTTTTTTTTCAACATCTCACCTATTTTTTTCGTGGGTTGATTCGCCTTAGTCTTTTTTGCGTCTTTTTCCAACCCAACATATGTTGGAAATCGCAAACACCGTAAGACCAACTACTATGGAAAATATTTTGAGCGGTTATTTCTCTTTAACCGGGATCTCCGACGCCAAAAATAAAAACCATCCACCATGGGACCAGAAATCATCGTTATTTCTGGGTTCACAAATAATCGAAGCCAGAAATCAGCGGATCTGGTGATTTTTGGGCCCAGAAATGACAGCTCTTCCAATCTCTCAGAACTGGGATTATTTGACTTTTGGATACTACCTCGTACCAAGTATCACATGTCACATGTCACCACTGCCTACTCTGTACCTGGTATGATACCTGTATGCTGTACACGTGCCCCATCACCCACAACAAGGAGTCACAAAACACACATACTACAGCACACCGCGCTTGTTGTGTGCGAGACAGAGCTTCGTCCTCACACAAACGCGACAGCAGCAGCACCACCATCAAAACCACCACAGCAGCACCACACCAGCACCACACCAGCAGCACAGCAGCAGAGACAGCAGCAGAGGCGGCGGTGGCCTGACGTCGCCGGCGACAATGTACGTGCCAGATTTTCAAAAATAAAGGCAAACCGCAAAACAAGACCCACCAATTCAAAATAAACCATTTTCCAAAAATCAGAAGCCATAATGGACGCCCCTTATTTCTCTTGCAGTTATTTCTGGAGCCTCAAAACTAGAAAAATAGTCGCCAGAAATAATCGCTCAAATTTTTTCCATAATAGTAGGCCTAATGACATAAAAAAGGAAAAAAGAAAAAAATCTTGTCCAAGAGCAACGAAGCGGAACGACCACAGGCTGGTTCAAGTGAAGAAAAACATATTCTGTCCCCACGACTGTCGCTCGCAGTATCTAGTCAAAGAGCGAATATTTGATATCATGCTGACCCCCCAGGCCAGTGGAAGAGGGTGACATGTCCAGCTTCTTTTAACGACCTCGGGCGGTCTCTAGGAGTGAAACTCGTATCGACCAATGACAGGCCTTCATTTTTTTCAAAAATATTTCGGGCATGTTCCAAGCGGAGGCGAGTAAAAATACTGCGCCGTATTGTGCACGAACCGGTTGGAGGTACTCCAAGGCATGTCTGTAGATTTTTTCGCGCAAAAAATCGAAGACCTGACCTGCCTGTGTTCGACATGAAGCATAATCTAGCGAAAAAAACGGATCCTGCCCTAAAGCCAAGTCATTTGAAGCAAATAACGTATCCAACTCCTTTTACGCATACCAGTCCAAATGTCCACGCCGTTTATCAGAGATAGACCCTGAAATTTAAAACACGTGTTCTACATGCCCATCCCGAGGTCTGACCATCGATTTTTTTTCTTTCTTGATTTTTCTCGCCGAAAATATTAGGGCTAAGGTGGTCCACTTTTTTCGAAAAATCTCAACTGATAACAAATCAGGCAAAAAAAAAATCGATAGGTGAGGTCTTCGCAATGACACATAGAAGATGTGCGTGCAAAATTTCACGGTCTGAATCGAAAAAACGGCGTGGACATTCGCCAGGGAATAAATTTGGGGGTTTTAACGTCAACCAGCCTGTATGAACGGACCGAAGCGAAGCAGCATATATGGAGTGAACGGTAACGAAACCGAGCTGACACGAAACACATTAAAGCGGCGCGAACCGCACCGAAGAGCAACCAACGAAGCACGTGGCGAGGAGGGGTCGCATTCGCGTCCTGATTGAAAATAAGACAGACTGGAAAAACGAAGGTAAGACATATCAAAGCGGAACAACACGAAACGGAACGGAACGAAACTGAATGGACCGCTAAAAACAGCAACGTAAAACGAAATTAAGTGTACACCACCATCCCCCACAGGCTTACACTGGCATTCCATGACATTTTTTTTGTGGGGTTCAAACGTTTGGTTGTTGGAGTTCCACCTAGTTGGCGAGGCGTTACAATCAAAGATTAAACTAAAAACTAAAAAATATGTTGATGCTTTTCACGAATACCTGTCCGCCCCGATGTGTTTGTCGAGGAGGCGATACCATGCCCCAAGAAAAACCCCGTTGAGCACGACACCCAGTAGCCCCACCTTAACACTTCGCGTGTAATCCACGCTCTTCGTCCTGCATACACCACGACGGGCGCATGTTAGCAGACGGGTGGGATGGGATGATATGGGATGGAATGGAATGGGATGGAATAGGATGGGATGGGATGGGATGGGGTGAGGTGGTATGGGATGGTATGGGATGGGATGGGATCGGATGGGGTGGGATGATAACGTACGGGATGTGATGGGATGTAATGGGATGGAATGGGATGGAATGGTATGGTTTGGTATGGTATGGTACCGTACGGTACGGTACGGTATGGTATGGTATGGATTGATACGGTACGGTATGATATGGTATGGTATTGTATGAGGTATGGTATGGTATGGTTTGTTGTGGTATGGTGTGGTTCGGGACGGGATAGGATGGGATCGTAATAGAGTATAGGGTGGAATGGAATGGGCTGGGATGGGACGGGGTGGGACGGGACGGGGTGGGATGGATTATGATGGGATGGGGTGGAAGGAGATGGAATCGGAAGGGATAGGATGGGATGGGATGGGATGGGATGGGATGGGATGGGATGGGATGTATGGGATGGGGTGGGATGATAACGTATGGGATGGGGTGGGATGATAACGTACGGGATGTGATGGGATGTAATGGGATGGGATGGGATGGAATGGGGTGGGGTGGGGTGGGATGGGATGGGATGGGATGGGATGGGATGGGATGGGATGGGATTGGATGGGACTGGATGATATGGTTGAAACGGGAGTATAACGTGTCGGATATATCTTACAGGGGTCGGGCTTTTGACGCACGCAGTGCATTACAGCAGTAGAGGACACGTACAATGAAAAAATAAGGTAACAGGAGAAGCAGGCTGACGCTTACAGGGATAACATATGTCCGGGAGCCGTCACACTGAAGCTAGCGTAGAACGCACCATCTCCCCACTCCGCAATCAGCCTGCGTGGGTTAATATTTACGTGGTACGTTTCTTGTTAGGTGTCCTGCATTATTGTATTTTGCGTTTTATTAATAGGAGGCACTTCCTGGTGGGGTAAACGTACGGGCGCAGATGCGACTCCCTCACTGTTGTATCCTTAGGAAAGCTTCCTGTATTATTCTTGTGTCACGGAAACACTGGGCGCTATTAACCACGCTACAAACCCGTAGAAAAAGCAATTGCATGCTCAACTTTTCCCTGTACGTACACGCCTTCAAAGACATGTGAAACCCTTTTATCCACATACATACCCAACGTTCTCGGTCCTAAGCCTTTGCTAGGCTCCCAGGACAAAATATCATAAATATCTCCGTTCCCCTCGCCGCCTCGGCAAGGCATGCTGCGAGGCATGCCTTATCAGGCTTGTAACGAGCTGGGTAGTTATCGATATAGATCCATAGACGCGTTCCACGATAGAGGTCCGTAGCACTTTTTGAGGCGTTTTTCATGGGTGACGGGGGCTCCTTAGCCCAAAGTTTCGGAATGTGTTCGTGCTGCTGCGGTTTCAGTTACTGGTCTGCAGATATTTGGTCTTTCGCAGTACATGCGGAAGCGTTATCGATATCTACAAGGGCTCCGCATGGGTCCCGGCGATTCGGGTGGGGCAGGGCAGCACTTCGAACTGTTAGATTCAACACTTGATAGAGTAAAAAAAGGCACCCCACACACAATCATAGTCTACGCGTACAGTATGTAAGGTAATGCCAAGAGTTCGATATAGACTAACAATCATGACAATGTACTACTATTAATAGCTACCGTTTTTTAAGTGAATCTGATTGCGAGCTTCATCAGATTTCGATCGGATAAATCGGAGCACACGCCGACTGACCCTTTAGCCTGGCGACGAAACGTGTCGAGTGCGTTTCTTATATGATCTTTGGACTCAATCAAGCATCCGGGGCCAGCAAGGTGACTGACCACGTCTGCTGCGTGTTCTCTTTGTAGCCACTGAGAGGCGCGCACTGAGCCAACCTCTGAAAAATACCATGCATGATAGAATAGTATAATCTAGATCCAAGCCTCCCAGATAGACTGTCTGTGTGTTCTCTGATCGTGGAAAGACGTGCTGACGGTTTCCAGGAGCCAAACACGGTGGTATCGCTTCCTTCGTCATTCAACTCCTCGAATGCTGTTGAAATTCTGCTGCGTGTTGCTCGCTGTAGATCGCTCACTTCTTGTAGATGCAGTACACGACTACAGCGCTTACGGTTTTGACAGTTACGAATTTCAGGCTCGACTTTTTTTTAGACGAAAACAAAAAATATGTAATTTTTGTCTGATCATATATTGGCCAGGATTCATACACAAAGTACGCGTCACCCGGACACGACAGGGTCACATCCCGGGATCGGAATCCATCTACACATCTACAACTCCGACAACCCGGGGACGAAAGCGGATATCTTCCGGGTTGATACCTCCTCACACGGTGTGGAAATCTCAACCCCACCGGCCGATCCCTGATTGGCGGGGGTTCGTATGTTGAGCCAGCTCCACCTCGGGAGGATAGGGTCCCATCCCCGGTCCAGAGATCCTTCCATATCTCCAAAAATTCGACCGACTTGGGAAGAACACCGAGCTTTCTCGGGTCGACACCGCCCCGCACGGAGGAAACGTCCATCCCGGTGGCTAATCACTCATTGGTTCGAGCTCCACAGCGTTGTCCTAGGCGGATAGAGGCCCATCAACGGGGGGCATTTCCGTCGCACACGGGGAAGATAGGGTCTCATCCCCGTTTCACAACCTCCCCGAATCTCTACGGCTCCAAAAACGCGGGAACAATAACGATGACCTCCCGTATCGACACCGCCCCGCGGGGCGTGAAGCGCCAACTATATTGGCTTGCCGCTGATTGGCTGGGGCTCGGACATAAGGGCAGCGCCACCACGGGAGGATAAAGTCCCAAGCCTGTTTCAGAAATACTGGCAAACCGGAGACGATAACCAATTTCTCCCGCGGGTCGACACAGTAGCTCCGCATGATGCTGTGACAACCATCTATTCACATTGGCTAATCGTTGGTTGGCTGTGCAGCGCGTAGAGCCAGAGACACCCGGGGAGGGTATAGGCCAGCCAATGGGGGGGGGCGTTCCGACGCGCCCAGCGAGGACAGGGCTCTATCCCCGTTCCAGGAATCCTTCCATACCCCATCAACCCCAACAAACCGGGGACGAAAACCGACTTCTCCCGGGTCGACACCACACCGCACGGTGTGGAATCCCTAGCTAGATGAGTGAGGTTCGTATACAACGCTAGCACCACAGAAAAGGGTCCAACCCCCGGTTCAGAAATCCTTCGAGGTATTTACAACTAGCAAAAAATGGGGCAACTCGCACTGCTGAATTTTTATTCGTATTGCCCCAACCCCGGCACGCGGACATTTCATTCGACCCCCTGCCTCGATACCGCCCTGCACAGTGTAGCCCAACCCCCGGGTATTCGATTGATCGGCTCGGCTGGGGTTCGCGGATAGAGGAAACCGCCACTCACCAAGAAGTTCAGCAAGTTCAAAGACTATCATCTCATACTGGCCTGTGATTAGAGAAGATATACATGGACCAATTGCATACTTCAGTCCAGAACGAGTCCGAGATCGGTGCAATGTGCTTGGGTATCGTATCATATAGCAGCAGTAATAAAGCCACTTCACTTTTTTTCGTCCCCGTACCATTTATTGTCCTCGCACTACTCTCGCCCTCCCTCCCAGTAGTATAATTCAGATCTGGGGTCACAGCGATAGCGGGCCTTCCTCCCCCCTTCCCACTACGGTACATGCCTTAACTTTGATCGCGAGAATAATTCAGCGTTTTCTTCCCTCGTCGATTCGCGTCGAATTGTACCTACCCACGCTGCTAGGCGTTCTCAGCAGTTAGTTGATCCTTTTTTTGCATTTCTGCAAAAAAAGACAAACGCCACAACGGTGGGAATTGAACTCAAGGATCAACGCTAGTTGTGTTCGAGGTTAACCATTAGATCACCGGGGCGACCAGCTCTATATAACACACTAGATCTGAGAGATGATCAATCAGCAATCAGCAGCAAGGAGCACATCAAGTAGGAAGCAGCACAAGATTATTTGTCAGTTACGTACCAACACGACCGCTTCCAGTTGACCGGCAAACGACCACAGCAACGGAGACAGGCACCACGGCAACAACAAAGCACGCCACACCGCCTATACTTCTCCAAATAGTCTTATCGGGAAAAATAAACACCAAACGATGCGATACCGGGGCGAATGTGTGCCACTGGTTTTTCCCGTGGATACCGTCTACTACTGCGACCTTCGCGTGGCGCAGCTTAACAACAGGAGCAATTTTTCCCTTGTTTTTTGTGTCGAAAGTTATGACCTGTTTTTTAGTACACCCTCCCCATGCCATAAGTCAGATATAAAGCGTGTGTGTAATAGAGCATCAGTGTGCGTGCTCTCACTCGTACCTATGTTACTTGCACGAGTACACACTATGCCGATGTGCTCGAACTCGTATAATAATGCCACCTTCGAGGCCGGGGACGCAGCCACTCGCAATGCTGCTGTGTGGCTTTTTCTGACGCAGTAATCGTAATCACCACCTCCTCGATTTAGTCATTCGTGCGCTTGCCACGTCTATCCATGTACATACGTACCTACCGAAATGCAATAATAAATGCACCACTATGATACCTGCCGCGGTACCATGGGGATTTTTTTTCATAAATATTATTTGCTTTGGGACAAAATATGGCGCCAATTTGGAAATAATGTCTTGCCAAGTTTTTTTTTTATCAGGCTCTCCATACATCAAGATCCGAAGAATAACTGGAGAGTACCGTTCAACATACAAAAAACTTGCGCACTTCTCGCTTGTCTCGTTCAGCCCCCATCCGCGTTGACGTCGTCGAGGTGCGGAACGGATAAGGCAGGGTGAGGGGCATTGGAGCCACCCCTCGAAGACGGCGCTCGAACGAAGCGGTTTGACCGAGAAACGCTAGTTTCGAGAATCCCATACTGAGGCCGAGACGAACAAAACTCCTGACCAAATCCCTGTCCTCCCAAAAACACGAATCATTATATATATTGGTATATATACCTATATCCTTAATGAGGACACACAACTCGTAATGCGCGCGATCGGAGTATCACACACAGCTTGCAAAGATGAGCTTCGACGAAATCTTCGATCTCACAGCTGGAGTGTATTTTCATTTTTTATAATATATTGGTCGATCTTACCGCTGAAGTGTATTTTTTCACTTTGTTAGTGGAGATATTTGAGTATCATAGGGACGCTTGAAAGTATCTGGAAAATGTCGCGCTACCAGACTACTTGCATTGCACCACCAGCCTACTCCTCGTGTTTTTGATCGCTATACACGGGCCCCCAAAGGGCTAACAGATGATCTGCAGGTAGATCATGATCTGTGTATCTACCTGTTGTACGGAGGTTTCCGCAGCGAAACGCACCTCTGCATGAACTGATGCTTCCATGACGGTTCCGCTGCAACCTCCTGGCCAACCGACACCGGCACCGACACCGGTAGCGGATGCCGAGCCCCCTGCGACAGCGCGTCGCCGATGGCAAAGGTGGAGAACCCCACTCCTCCGTTGACCAGCACATGTCGCTGTCTACACGCCACGGCTGCTATCGCGCTGATCACTTTCATTGTTCCTGTCCACAGATTTTGGCGGAATTATAAGGAGCTTTTTTATATTACTTTTGATATAAACAAATCCTTATATTGACGTAGAAGTTATACTGGCTGATGTACACGTAGACGGAAATGTAGATACCGTTTTGCCATTCATGTGAAAATCACACGGTTACTGTGTTGAAGTCCAACTTGGCCGGGTATAGCAGCGGTAAGCAGTGGTACTGCTGCTGTACAGGTGTAAGTCTGCTGATAGACTGGTACTGTTTTCTCGGACCCTGGTAGTTAGTGCACGTGTTGACGAGGCTGGTTACGCTTGGTGGCTGCTGTGAGGCGTAGCTCGTAGCTCGGCGCTACGGCTCACGGGTAACGGAAGGTCCAGCTCTGGCACCCTACACACGTCAGACCGACAAATCGGCGACAATCGATGATCAATCTTCGCCGTCGTAGTTCGCCGGTCGTAGTTGGTCTTAGCTATTTTCGGCCAATCAAAATCGACAGAAAATCATAATCCCGCCGCATTTTTTGTAGGCATGACAGAGTAGTAAAAGATAACAGCGTGCCCGAGCGAGCTCCATCCATGCGGCCGTAGCATTGCACACACCCTCTCTCCGCCTACCATACACCCCTCCCCTCCAACCGCCTTTGCATCAAGAACCGCTTCTGGTGCCCTACTTGCGCTTATTCCCTGTAGTGGGTTAGAGCTAGGCACGGTCGAGCGCGGCAAAACGCCGCCCTGCAACTCGAAAGCGGAAAGTTTGATTGCTTTTGGTCAGCTCGCTTTGGTACACAACAGCCGCTGCTACTGCTGTGTCCCTGCCTTGCTATTGCTCCGATCCCCTCGGAGAGAGAGAGGGCATCCCCGCCTTTGCTCAGTGCCCTGGGGGAAACGCACCGTACGCGTGATCCAGCCTGCTTCCTCCTCTTGCAGACGGATTGCATCGAGAGTTGTGATACTGGTCTGCTGTGCGCTGCTGCTGCTGTGCGATTTGAGTGACGGCTTTGGCTCCTCATGGAGACCTCTCCGCTTCTCAAAGGACAGAGAGCAGCGGGCTCGGATGGTGGCCTCGAAGACCACGATGGCTTGCGGTCAAGGTCCAATATGGCCCCACCATACTCCGGCGCGGCTGTATTCGCCGTCTTCTTCTTCCCTGCGCTCGGGGGGCTGCTGTTCGGGTGAGAGAGAAAGCAGGCAGTAAATAGCGACCAGTACCTGTGCTGGCTGCATCAGTAATTATTTTTGGTACAAGAAACACTAAATTTTAGTCTTTGGGTTTGATCCGTGATCGGTCACGGGTTTTCATATTCGAGTTTGATGCACGGAACGCGCAGCACGTCTCTAGCGCAGCACACGTGTCTGTCTATCCATCATAGGACAGGAACAAGGAGCATGCAGCTGCCAGTCCAAGTGCACCGGCAGCATGCCGCGCGCGTGTCGTATTGCTGCATATACCCCCCCCACGATGCGCCTAGGGCAAATCTCCTCCCCCTGTTATCACCCTGCTTCATGTGACTTGATGCTGTACTATTTACAGTCAAACCCCGCTTAAAGACGCACTTCTTAAGTCAACTCCCCGCTATAAAGACGAAAAAAAAATCTGAACCAGGGTGCCCCGCAGATGTACAAGTTTAAGGGGGGGTGTATTGTTTACGCTGCGGGGCCCCCCAAAAAATGGTGCAGCACACCTGTAGACTGCCAGAGAGCGGTCTGCTGCTGCTGCTGCTGCTGCTGCTGCGTGGACATGGATAGATTCCTTTCGTCTGCTGACGGTCCGTCTGCCTCCCACACGAAAGCGTGTGGTGAACCAACATGCAAGATGAAATCTGTCCCGGTCTCAGCGATTCACCAGTGCCCTTGCGGGCGAGCCATGCATGGGCTTTGTGGTGTGGGCATCGGAGACGAAGGCTACGGGCAGCAGAGAATGTGCACAGACTGCCAGAAGAGAGCAGGTGGAGATAAGACCGGCAGCAGTGGGAGTCCCATGGAAGTGGATGACGATGACGATGACAGCAGCAGCAGGTGAATTTATTTGTGATCCCCCGTGTAGACCACTGCTGTACATTTTTTTGTGATCAGTGCACAGCAGCAGCAGTGCACAGCCGACGGGCTCTCTGATCGTGTAAATTCACTGCTGTACAGTACATATGTCCATCGTGCCACTCTTCTGCACAAAAAAGTAGTGGTGGAGCACGCATACAGCAGTGCCCAATTAAATGGCCATTTTTTTGTGCGACAAAGTGTGTGCTACGCTGTGTCACACGAAGACGCTGCAGCCCATTTTTGTTTGTTTGTTTTATTCGGATTAGTACAGCAGTACAGTACTACATTGTTGCTGCATGTTGCTTCTCCCCGCATATTGCTTCGTTCCCTGCGAGAAAATTTCTGGTGGCAGTGATTGATGTCGGTTGCAGCAGACAGCAATGTGTCTAACCTCATGCCCACACTTTGAATTTCCACTTTTTTTGTTGTACCACGCGACAGTACGCAGCCTGTTCGAGGAAAGGGAAAGCGGCCTGCTGCGGCTACCGCAGGCGCGAGCGGCAGCACAGGGAAACGGCCTGCCTATCGGCGAGGTTTCCAACATGAGGACGAGAAGATAATAAGAAAAACACAG
Source organism: Undaria pinnatifida (assembly GCA_012845835.1). Lineage (NCBI taxonomy): Eukaryota > Phaeophyceae > Laminariales > Alariaceae > Undaria > Undaria pinnatifida. The sequence continues at coordinate 3,898,313 of JABAKD010000005.1, forward strand.
TCGACACCAACCGAGAGAGAGAGTTCACTGCAGTCATAATAACCTTCATCCTGCAACATTGAACCCACTTCTCGGAGCATTTTATTTCGGGCGGTGGGGTGCGGCAACTACTGTATAAACTTGGTTTTTAAGTACATTCCACTTTCAACCACGGCAACGTTGTGACTGTCAGATTTGTGGATTCTCGTTTCGTTATAGTATACCTGCTGCAACGGCGCGTCTTTTGATGTATGTTATGCCGCCATCGGCCCCGGGGATGGTGCGTTATCGTCCCCGGAATCTTAAAGACGATTCCCCGCGTTAAAGACGCCTTGAAAAAAAGTACCGATATGCGTCTTTAAGCGGGGTTTGATACCATTAATAGGTACACCAGAGGTATTTTTCTCTGGTGGCGGGTAGAAATCAGGGTAAATCGTCATTTTTTCATTTTTTCCGCACGGTACGTACTTGTAGGTACCAGGTATTTCGTTTTGATACACCCACGCGCAACACCCGAGCAATACACCAAGCTGCTGCCGTGCTCGTCTTCGGCAGCAAGTACGTAGTACGTAGTGTCGAGCCGATCGGCTATCATAGCAGGCATGTACAACGAGTGCTGTCGTCTGCAAGCTGACTAAACACTGACAGTTTCCAGCTTGCGGAACAACCAGATGACATCACGTTTATACATATACCTGTGCGGGGTTCGTTTGTTTTTCATGCACGCGACAACGGCACACAAACCAAACCACGAAACGCCAGCCTCATTGACATGTTGACGGACGTTAGCACGTTCTGCCCCAGCAGTATGATAAGAGCTACCTCAGGTCTGCGACAGGCTGGCCGGCAAGCAGATACACACAGATGTACAGCAGCAGAGGTCCGCCCACAAGAAAGTGCCCAAGAGTGAATACTGAAGTGATGCTCAACTTTAGGCGGGCGCTAATATTGGACTCGAGAAATCGTGCTGAGCGGCGCGCTACGCTAAATCCTACTTCGTATATACCGTGGTTGTCTTGAGAAAAGTGATGGTCAGTCAGCTTTAGGCGGACGCTAAGAAATTTGGACCAAGAAATCGTGCTCGGCGGCGAGCGCTACACTAAATCCTATATACTTGTTTTAAGGGTTGTGTCACAAAAGTAAGAATCTGAGGCTCACTCCAAATAGAAAATTCTTGCTGCCGGGCTTATACTGCTTTAATGTACTACTGCTGTGTTCGACGCACACAAGGGGTGTCGTCAGCTTCTAGCACGCCTAAAAGCGAAAGACATCACGTGGTGTTCGTATCATTTTGGTGCGCGCACATGGCAAGCTAGATCATGCGAGAAACTTCATCCGGCCACGGCCTCAATTCATGACCGCTCCTGTGCATGTCTAAACGACCATGGGGCTAATCAATCCACAAGAGGCAGGTAGCAGGCAGGCAGGCTGGTAAGCAGGCACGCTCAAGGAGTGCTGTCAGTTTGAAACCTGCAGAAAAGCAAAGGATGGTCAAACAGAAGTAGACTGCTGTTAAAGCAGAGGACACCTACAGAGGGGGAAAAAACAGGACTTTAAACGATGGATTTGGACCACAGGTGTTTATTTGCCAGGCTGGCACTAATATGGCACTGCACTGACTATTAATTTCATTATTAGATTATTAGTATTAAGACTTGTACGTAGTCGTTGTGGTCAAATATGCCAGGAGACGGCACTTTCGCACCTGGACGGACGCTGTCATGGGAAATGCCGTGACAAGACTCTGACACCCGGGAACACGAAACAAACACCCCGTTCTCGGGAACGCCGTACCATATTGTTGAAAAATTGCCGTAAAAGGGTTTGCACACATCTCCATGGAGTTTTTTCTGCCAGGGGGATGAGGGGATAATCCGTCTTATTTGAGATGGAAACGCCTTGACAGGCAGCCTTGGCTGGCTGACTGACCGCTTGGCTCCTGGCATCTTCGGTTGGTGTGGTTTTCACCTTCGTGAGTTGTTTGACGAAAATGCTGGATATCACAGCTCGTATTGATTCGTGTCTTGTTTGTGGGTATAATGCATTCCGGTAGGTCTGAGAGACGTCAGAGACAGGGACAATGGGATCGCACGCATCACTCTTGCTGTGTGCGATGTTCCACAAAAACACACCCGCATTGCGTTACGCCCATCGCAAGATCCATACTTCATACACGTAGGAAACCGGGGGACGTGCCCAAGATGTTTCCTGTGGACCACACGTTTTCCACGTCGTCACGGACGGGTGTAATACGATATCTTCTTTATTCGTAACTCAGTTGCAGTGAACTCTGTACCTGTAATTTCTAATACATAGTACCCCTTTCGGGCTGCCGAAGAAGAAAAACTATGAAGAAAAAAAATCCAAGAAGTTTACGATTTCCCCGCAATTCGCTGCGACCCGACGAGGGAAGGACGGGCTCAAGTATGTTTCGTTAAAAATAAAGGCACGTACCCCAGTGGGGAAGGGGGAGGAGAGCCTGCTGGGTGACCCTGGGTCTGAGTTACAGTGGGAACCCCGATTCGAGAGCGCACCGTGACAAGCCGAAACATGCGCTCTTAATTACAAGGCGCGCTTGTCTGCAGTGGGAAATATATGGCCTTTAGTGTGGCGGGACATGCCGAGTTGGCCGCTCTTGATCCCCTAATGGTCTTAACTCGGATGCTCTTAAATCGGGGTACCCACTGTACGTCGAGGGAGGGAGAAGGATAGATAAAAGGGCGAAGGTAATAATACAGGTCTCTTAATGCCCGATTGGTCTTAACTCGGATGCTCTTAACCCCTTTACAACTGGAAACCCGTTTTTGGGGACAAAATTACTTGGATCTAGTATAGAGGGGTTCGGGGGCTCCAAAGGGGTTAAATCGGGGTACCCACTGTACGTCTAGGGAGGGAGAAAAGATAGATAAATGTGCGAAAATAATAAATACAGGTAGATGAGATGAGAGAACAAAACACAAAGAACTGCATCGACCGCACGAGGCAAAGGAGGCTTAGGGTCGTCCCCAAAAGCCCTAACGGGAAGAAAAAACACGTTTCCTGACAAAGTATCACGATTCTCGACAGTCTGAAGTTCTGAAATGTCGGTACCAAGAAAAGAAATCAGTTGTTTTGTCAAGAATCCTGGCATCAGTTGTTATAGTTTTGTTCAAAACCATTTCGAAGACAGGATTCCTGACAAATGTAACGTCACGATTGGTTAAAATGTCACGTTTTTTCGTCACCATTCCTGAGAAGTCTTTTTCTTCGTTAAGAATGACCCTCAACCCCATCAGAGCCCCAAAACCCCCTTCTCTACTGGTTCCAAGTAATTTGGTCCCGAAAAGTTTTTTTTTCTTCTAGTTTTTAAGGCGTTAAGGGGTAGTTAGTTCTCGTTCTGAACTATGTACAGTTCAAGGAGGTGTACTACCAGCGCGCGGCATGACACCGCCGTGCATCCTGCTGCGTGCTCACACTATTAATAGACGGTTGATATGGCCCCACACCTCGATTGTTTTTTATGCGGTATTCGGGATCCAACAGGATTTAGATTCCCTATCGATCCGCTAACCCCAGGTTTCCTACGTTAACAACGTGTCCCCTAAACAAACACGCCTCCTGTAAACTACAGTAAGGTTCAATGCAGCTATGGAAACCCCGGGGTTCCGACGTTCAATTTATCACATGTTGGAGAGGTCACGAACTGCGGTCGACCACCTGGCTCCTACATCGTGCAACCATTCGTCATGAATGCACGCCGTTGTGCGCAAGACCTAGATCCTAAGTTATACCTCCCGACACCCAGAACACGTGTAGATTATTCAGATGATATAGAGCCAGCTCCTACATCTGCCTTTCGTCATGGATACTCGTTGTGCACAACAGCTCAATCACTCTTCCGACATCGAGAAAACTTATCACATGACGCAGATTATGCAGATCGTATCGGTCGGGATCTGTATGCCTGACAGATCTGGGTCATGACACGTTGATTTTTCCGGTGCGTGCGACATTGTGTACCTGTTTTTGTTTTGCACAGGTACGACATTGGAGCAACTTCTTCCGTCCTAACTCAGCTGGAGTCGTCGACGTACTCAGACGTATCGTGGTACACCATCGTGAAGGAGAGCACCCTCCTACAGGGAGTTATTACGAGCAACGGCGTTCTCGGTGAGGGGGCTTTTTATGGTTGTCGTGCGTCCTTAATATTGTCACCCAGGTCTGTTCGGGACAACCTGACCTGGACGTTCGTGCCTGATATGTTTTGTAGTACTGTCAATACCGGTGGGTTAACTCCTTTCTTCCGTACGTAAGAAGTGAAGCTGACGTTTTTTTAGACAAGTGACGAGAAATTTGTATCATGAAGGGATCAGCTTTTGTAGCTCTTAATTTGGTCAAGAAGTAAGTGATGGTGCAGCAACGAAGCACCCGGCTGCAGGCAGCTATCACCAGCAGCGGCGGTCTTGTTGTGGAGACCATTGCCCATATACTCAGTACTGCCCCCTTCTCCTCCCTCGCCCCTCCCTTGAGCCTGAAGCCTACACCCCCCCTAACCCTATCCCCCCCCTCCAACCCCCCCCCCCCCCTATGCCTCCCAAGGTGCAATTATCGGATCCCTGATCTGCTTCAAGGTCGGTGACTACCTGGGTAGACGCCGAGAGCTGCTCATCTCGGCCGTGCTTTTCTTCTTCGGCTCTGTCGTTGAAGCTTTGTCGGGGTCGTCGTACTGGTCGGGAAGCTGGGGTCTGGTTGTGCTCATGATCGGACGCGTCTTTTATGGCATCGGCTGTGGGTTCGCCATGCACGGGGTAAGTTAGGAAGGCGTTTTTTTTGTGTGTTCGGGGAGGCTGGGGGTGGGGGGAGGGAAGATGGAAGAGGGGTAGGGGGTAGTGTTGGGTGACTTGGTGTAAGGTGTCGGGGCTGGTTGTGCTCATGGTCGCACGAGTGTTCCTACGGCATCTGCTGTGGGTTTGCAATGTGTACGGGGGTGAGTTGGTGTAAGGTGTCGGGGCTGGTTGTGCTCATGGTCGCACGAGTGTTCCTACGGCATCTGCTGTGGGTTTGCAATGTGTACGGTGCGAGCTTGGGAGGCGTTTGGGAGAGGTGCGGGGGTTAGTGTAAGGTAAGGTAGTGTACGAATATGCGGTAAGGTGCGATTCGGGTGAGTATTTTATGGGATCTGCTGTGGCTTCGCCATATCCGGGGTGAGTTATGGAGGCGTTTTGGGGGAGGATAAGGGGGGGGAGGAGGGGTGGGGGGGCTGGCGTAGAGTAAAGCGGTGTACGACATACGGTAATGTGCGATTCGGGCGAGTATTTTGTGGGATCGGTTGTGGGTTCGCCATGCACGGATTGAGTTTGAGAGGCGTTTGGGGGAGGGGGTGGGAGGTGGGGGGGTTAGTGTTGGGTAAGTTTGTGCGCGATATACGGTAAGGTACGATGCGATAGAAGCAACGAGGCGGGAGGTTATGTTTGTGGACTAGGCGGTCTAGACTTACTGTAGTATACTAGTGTTAGTGCTCCGCCTAAATCGGTCGATGGAGGCGAGGGCGGAGCTCCTAAGGGTATCTCAGTAATTGATACTTGTTCACCGCGGTAGAGTGGGTACTCTCAAGTCGCTGCTGGAGTATCCTGATGATCTGCTGCGGCGGCCTTGGCGGCATCGGTGGCGCCATCGGAGGTCCCCCTCGCGATATAGGGTTCGGTGGTGCTCCTCTTGGGGCTGCCTGTGGACCCCATCGTCCTCCGATTCCGAAGGGTGACGGTAGGGAGGGAGGGGACATCTGATTGTACCCGCGTCCCGCTCCTACAGGATTTGCCGGTCCTGCTGCCCCTCGTCCTGTACCGCCCTGTGGGCCCCATCCAACCTGACCGCCCTGTGGTGAGCCTCCAGCCTGGCCGTTCTGTGGCGGGCCACCCTGTGGTGGGCCTCCTCTCGGGTAAGGTGCACCAAAAGGTCCCCAAAAAGGTTCCCCTCTTCCTGCCATGGCCGTTTGGTGACCCGGTTGAGTTTTTCCCTCCAATCACTCCTCCCCCCCCTTCCCCGGGAAACGTCGGCTGAGGACGATGGGGTCCACAGGCAGCCCCAAGAGGAGCACCACCGAACCCTATATCGCGAGGAGGACCTCCGATGGCGCCACCGATGCCGCCAAGGCCGCCGCAGCAACAACAGCCAGGGTATGCTAGCCAACACCAGCCAGGGTTCGCTGGCCAACAACAGCCAGGGTTTGCTGGCCAACAGCGAACCCTGGCTGATGGTCTATCTAGCACGTATATGCGAATGTAGTATACTAGTGTTGGTGCTCCGCCTAAATCAATCGGTGGGGGCGAGGAGAGAGCTCCTACGGGTATCTCAGTAATTGGTGCTTCTTCACCGCCGTAGAGGCGGTATTCTCAAGTCGCTGCTGGGGTATCCTGATGATCTCTCTATTAATAGCACATACATGTAATATGCGCGATCGGTGTATCACACACAGCTTGCAAAGATGAGTTTCGACAAAATCTTCGATCTCACATCTGGAGTGTATTTTTCGGTGTTCGTGTTTTTGTTATATATGCGTCCGGTGTTTGGATCTGTCCTCGCCATATACAGATCCTGTACACCATGTCATAATGTGAGCTACAGGATCTACTTTAGATTTTCTGTATGATCTAGATGATCTAGATGATCTAGATGATCTAGATGATTTATATTATCTATTGCTGTCATGGTGGTGACGAGTCCAGCGATCCCTGTCTTATTGCGCGTAAGTCGATCCAGGGACAGGTGCCGCATAGTAGTATGAAGTTTACACGAGAGTAAATATCTTAAACCAGCCTTCAGCGAATTCTCATATCAAAATAATGATAACGCCGCCCGAAACTGTCCTCTCCTGGCATGTTTGTTTGGAAGGCTCCGGCGTACATCGGCGAAATGTCTCCGTCAGCTGTTAGGGGTGTCCTGGTTTCCATGAAGGAAGCGATGATCGTAGTGGGGATGCTGCTGGGGTACTCTTTGGGGTGGGTGCTTGACGACACCGCTGGCGGGTGGAGGTGGACGTACGGTGTGGCTTCGGTCCCGGCGGTGGCGATGCTTGTGGGGATGTACGGCATGCCTCCCTCGGCTAGGTAAGATATTGGTTGGTTGATTGGGGTTTTTAGATGGATTTGAGTTGGCTTTTTGTTTTTTGGAGAAATATATTCTCGTTGATTCTGAGTTGGTTTGAATTTTCTCTTGAGTTGGTTTTTGATGATTTTTCATAATATTGTTGGGATAGTGATTGTTGACGATTTTGCTGTTTTGTTTACTCATTGCTGGGCAGTGTACGGCTCGCTCTCCTCGGCCAGGTGATAATCTGGACTTGGTGTAGTTGGATTTGGTTAGGACTTGATTTTATTTCACAATGGGTTTATAGTTTTTGTTTTTTGTTGTTTGTTGGTGTTGGTGTTGGCGTTGTTGGCGTTGGCGTTGCGGCTGTTGTTGACGTTGTTGGCGTGGCGTTGCTGCTGCTGCTGTAGTTTTGCCGATTCTTGCTGTTTTTATTTTCTTCTGCTCGCTGTGTGACAGGTGGCTGGTGTTCTCGGGACGGATAGACGCCGCGCGCAAATCGCTGCAGTTTGTCACGCCGGGAATATCGGAGCTGGCCGTCGCTGAGATTCAGGTATGTACAAGCAAGGTCATGATAGCATGACGCAACCCTCCTGCTGAGTAGGGTGTGTGTTCGACGTGCATCGTTGTCTTATGATAGGTGGATAATACTAACCAAAATGGTTTCATCGTTAGTGCGTATTTTGTTTGTGTACTGCATGTTGCTAATATTTCTTTCTAAGGCGGTCTTGACCCCTATGCGTCATTTTTTTTTTTGCATGTTTTTCCTCTGTGGAATTGTGGAATTTTCTCCGGATTATTTCGCGGCCGGTCGGGGGGTGGGGGTCGTTTTTTTGGTGAACACGCCTCCTCGATATATGTCCTGCTGCTTGCACGCGGTGAGTTTTACGCTAGAGCGACCCCCCTCCCCCCTCCCCCGCCCAAATGTCCTCGAAAATAGCCAATAATCCATTAATGATGTGTGTGTGTTTTTTAAGCTCTGAACGAACAATTACAGCATGCCAGCATGTTTGCTGTGGTGTTGGTTTTAAGGTTAGTTGGAAGTGCGAGCGGATAAATATCTTCCTGTCGACCTGTATGCTATCACTATGTTATGGTATCCTCTCTACAGTGGGGCGTTATGATTAATGGAAGCTGTCCCCTTTATAGCTGGCAGGCGTTATCGCCTGCCTGAACGAGCGGCTCCGCCCCCCCTTCTGTCAGAAGGTGTGAGGGGGACAGCATGCAACTAGTACCAGGGGTGTGACATCCAAGCAACCCTCGTGTGAAGCGACCATTACAAAGCCACAGGCATCCCTGCATATCAGAGGTCGGCCCCTAGGTCCATACTACCTCATACATGTCTGGAACCATAAGGGCCGGTTGTTAATTTGTATCATGTGTATGAATACCTAACATGGCCATTGCTTTTCCGGGCAGGGTGGTGCCTGGTTTTATTTGTCATCCTTCTCAGCGTGTATCTGTCTCCACGCTCCACGTACATGGCTTGCATTGTAGTATGCTCAGCTTTAACAAACTTGTCTGTCTGTCTGTCTGTCTGCCTGTCTGTCTGCCTGTCTGTCTGCCTGCCTGCCTGTCTGCCTGTCTGTCTGCCTGTCTGTCTGCCTGTCTGTCTGCCTGTCTGTTCGCCGGTCTCTCTGCCTGTCTGTCTTTTTCTGTCGGTCTGCTCGTCTGTCCGCTTTTCTGTCTGTCTGTGTGTGGTGTGCATGTGCGTGGGTTTCAACTTGTCCTGCCAGGCGTCTGCCGAAAAGACTCAAGGGCAGGAGGCCGGTTTCGATGTGCTGATGGGGCCGACGTGCAAGAACGCGCTTATTGTCGGACTCGGGCTGGTCACGCTGCAGCAGGTGACTCAACATTCGGCATCCTCATGTTGACCTACTGTTGCCCTGCTTGCTGTTGCTGGTCTTGTTGGGAGGTGGTGGTGACTGAACACACTAGCTCTTGTGCTGTTGGTGTGGATATTATTGCTGTTTTTGCTAGTGCAAACAAACAATCCTACGGTGGATGGGGAAAAACAAAGCTTAAGATCACCACACTTCCACGATTTTTCATAGATGCCGTGTGTCAAGTCAATGTAACTCGTTTGCGTTCGCAATCCAGCTGGTTTTCTGGCGTGTCCTCGGTTCTCGTGTGATAGCGACAGCGTGAGCTGTCCCTCCCGGCGGTCCCCGTTGCTACTCCGGCAGCGCGAGCTGCCGTTGTATACGGATGCGTGAGTATGTTGAACCGACCTGAACCCTGGGGGTCAGATGCGGTGGAGATAGCCACCCGGAACGGCATCATTCCGGGCAGTGTGGGATTTGCGCAAGCTCACCCACTAAAGGCCGTTCTTATCGGAGATGTGAATTTTCTAAATTTCCTCTTTTTTTTCCAGGATCACCATGAAAGATCGTCTGCATTATTATCGAGCGCGGAGTTGTTTTGTCTTTTTTTTCCCCTGGTTTTTGAAAGCCGGGCCTTGAAAAGAGACCGCCACCACCCACACCAGCAGTCACGTGCGTCGTCACACAGCAAGCATGAGCGAACATCCCGGAAGACCGCAGAGGAAAGCGCCCAGGCCAAGTAGATTCGTGGAATCCGGCGACAGCAGCCCCTCCCTGGTGTCACGAACGTGCCGAGCACGACGAGGACACCAGCGATATAGCCTTCTTCATGTTTCTGCGCCTCGTGTCTGGATAATTGGGAAGGCTGAATCGTTGTTTCGTCCGACCCGAGGATGAGTCCTCCGGAGGCCCAGGCCGCTTCCTTACATCGGCCATAAGGTTGGACCAACCTGGTCAACGTTCAAAGCTACCCGGTGGTCCCAGCGTTGAGCCACGGCGCTTGTCGGAGCACTGCCTCTGAAATATGGAAATCGACGACAGGATTTCCTGACTCATGACTGTTAACTTTTCCATATTTTTTGGGGCTGAAGAATTTCACAAATTATGACAGAACACCTCCGTACTTTAAGACACATGTCACAAATGTGGAAACTTGAGAAAGTTAGGAAATTTAAGACAGAAAAAGGTCTCCGATAAGAACGGCCCTAACAAAAAAAAACCGGCCACGAGAAAACAGCCTGACGCCGGACTTGGTCCAGTTACGATCCACACTACCCATTTCAGGCGTTGGTCGTCTTTTTGCTAACTCGTTGTTGTTGTTGTTGTTGTCACGACGACGTTGCCCTACGTTTTTCGGCCGTTCGTTTTATGCGGTCCCCTACAAACTCTTGTCGCTGATTGCCTTTTTCTTTCGTCTGTCTGTTTGTCTGTTCCCGTACGATTTGTGAACCGTCTCCGAATGTTTTCCGGAATGGTACGGGACGCGAGCAGATCACCGGACAACCTAGCGTCCTATACTACGCCGACACGATCTTCGAGGACGTGGGTCTGTCCAGCAGCTCTTCGGTCCTTGTTGCCGCGTTCAAGCTGCTCGCTACGCTTTGCGCCGTGTTCACCGTCGACAAGCACGGCAGGTGACTACTATTTGTATGCATCAGCTATGATATACTATGCGTGTGTATGTATATTCCACATTTTTTTTTTCTTTCTTTCCTGGGGTATTCTTCCACTCCAGAGTGACTGGAGCTTGTCCTGTGACCAACGAACGTGGGTTATGCGGGTTAATGTTCCGATATCACCCGCTACCGGGTAACCGTCCCCACTAGCAAGATATGACGGCGTTTTCATTGCGGGTGTTCCGAACCCCCCCCCCCCCCCAGTTAGTTGACGAAGCGTCGACAGCTAATGTATACTTTTTCAGGGCTTTTCATGGATCATGACCCGGCCCATGGGCCAGCTCAGGACGTTATCAAACTCTCGCGATCCGGTCGGGTCGGGCCTTGAGGTGTTCGAAATCTCACAGGTCGAGTCAGCGGCGGGTCAGGAGGTGGTAAAACATCACGGGTCGGGTCGGACCACCTTGACCCGACCCGACCCGCGAGAAACGACCCGACCCGTGAACAGCCCCGACATTTTTATATGACAAACATGAACAACAGCAACGTATGTACAAGGTTCCACACGTCGGGCGGATCATCGATTCCCAGTTGATGATCTAGATCGTTCAGGAAGATTTGCATGGTCTGGCAGCTCATGTTGCCGGGTGGGAGCCGTACGATCTGAGTGATCTATCTAGCACATGTATGCGTCCGATGTTTGGATCTGTCCTGGCCATATACAGATCCTGTATACCATCTCAAAACGTGAGCTACACTGTAGATTATCTGTATTATCTCTATGATCTATATCGTGATTTGTCCGAGGTGTGAAATGTTTTCGGGGTTGGATCTGTACTCTACAGATCCAGATCCTGCACAATATCTCATCGTAACGGCAGATATAGGATCTACCGTACATGATCTGTGTTATCTATATGATCTGTATGATCTAGATGATCTGTCCGAGGTGTGCAATGTTTTCGGGGTTGGATCTGTACTCTACAGATCCGGATCCTGCACAATATCTCATAACGGCAGGTACATGATCTATATGATCTAGATCGTGATCTGTCCGTCCGACGTATGCAAGGTTTCCCTTCGGATTTGGCGTTGCGTTGCAGTCGCGGGGGTTGTCGCAAGTTGAAAAGGGAGAGCACAAACAGGAGTTCGTTCCTCCTGGTACTCGTCGTGGCCAACGGGCGAGAACGAAGAACTAAAAAATACAAAACGACGCCAAGCGTGGGACTGTAGTCCCGTGGCAGGTTTCTCTTTAGCATGGGGAGGTGTGGAGACACACCGAGGTGGGTTGTGTGCGTAACCGCATGCTCGAGGGTCAGCGATGAGGGAACACCTCGGAATGCCCCTGAGAAGCCAGGATGGTCTTGAAGGATTATAGTGATAACGAGGCGGTACGATCCAGGGGATGGGGCTTGATATTCACAAACGCCACGGGGTGAATGACTGGGCAGCAAGCAACACCGACCAGCCCAAACGAGTTCATGGTTTCTTCTATGTAGCTTGTACTCAGTGCAGATGGCATATGGTATGATAGGCTGAGCGGTAACTCGTTGGGCTGGTCGGTGATGCTTGTCCGGTCAATTGCGCGGTGGGTGATTGTTGTTTGTTCAGCTTTTCAGGGCTTTCTGCGTTTTTTTCTTGGCTTTTTTGCTCGTAGAACAGAACGCCTGTGATTTCCTTTTTCGACTCGCTTTGTTAACCCCCACAAGTTGAAGCCAACGGGAGACGTTAGCGATTAAACTTGTCTTCATGTCACATTGTAATACAGTAGGTGGCCCCATATAGTGCGGGTATGTGTCACGAAAATTTACCCGCACTATACCGGGCACCCGCACTATATAAAAACCGGCCACTATAGAGGGGTCTATATTGTGCCAAACGATTTCACTCGCACAATATCGGACACCCGCACTATGTGACCCGCACTATATAGGGCCACCTACTGTACCAGGTATCCTGTTACGGTGAAGATTGAAATTTCCGACGAATCCCCCCCCCCCCCCGGTTGCTGTCCTGGTCGCCTTTTTATATCGTGAACTCCTTTTGTGCTGCAGAGTGAAGTTGCTGACGATCGGGTGCTCCCTGATGTTCGTGGCGCTGCTTATCCTCACGGTGTCCTTCATGTTCGACTACGTGTCCGAGGAAGACTGCAACGATTACACGCTACAGAGTTCCTGCAGCGCTTACTCCGACAAATGTGAATGGTAAGGAGCCGTATTTGGCTTTGCGTGGCTTTGCGTGGCTTTGCTTTGCTCCTCCCTCGCCGTGTTTGTATTTGTCTCTCTGGTCAGCTCCCATTATAGGGTAAACTGGACCCGCCCTCACCTCCACCTCACCCCCCCCCTCCACTTGTCACCCCACCCCTCACCCCCGTCGCCTCCACCCCCCGTCCCCCATCCCCCGCCTTCACCGCCTCCCTACACCCCCCCACACGCCCCCGCATCCACCTTAATCCCCAACCCCTACCTCACCTCCACCCCCGCTTTCACCCCCGCCCCTACCCCCACCCTCCGCCGCACCCCACCCCAACCCCCAACCCCCACCCCAACCCCACCTCCGCCCTACCCCCCCCCCCCCCACCGCCAGCACCCGCTCCACCTGAGTTCCACGCATCCCAACCCCCACCCCAACCACCACCAAATATGCAGGTCTTCGTCTTTAATATATCCCCCCACCCGATCCCCACCTCCTCCTTCACCCCATGGCTCCCCACCAGGGACATTGGTTGCTCCTGCATGACCCCCGCCACCCCACCGCCCACCCCACCCCACCCCCACCTCCTCTTTCACTCCATAGACTCCCGCCAGGGACACTGGTTGCTCCTGCATGACCCCTGCCACCCCACCGCCGCTCCCACACCTGCACCCCACCCGTGCCCCCCCCCCCCCCCCCCCAACCAAACGTTTTAGTAGTCGTAGTAAATGTATTCACCCACCCGCACCTTCACCCCCTCCACCGCTATCCCCGCTACCCTCCACCTCCACCACCGCCTCAACCCCCAAGTGTTTTTTTGATGATCTGAAATGCGATTCCCCCCCCCCCCACCCCTATGTTTTCTCTTCAGGGACACTGGTTGCTCCTGCTCGAGCAGTTCTGGCTCGGACACGTCGTCAAGCAGCGCTTGCACCTGCTGCGGTGTTACCGGCCTCGACCTGCAGAAAGGCTGCATTTTGGGCGCTATGTTCCTTTACATCGGTGGTTACCAGGTATGGCTTACGGTAGGCCTAGAGGCATCCCATCGCGCGCCAGGAGTGCAGCAGATTCCAAGAAGTTTTTGAGCTCAATGTCTCACCCAAAACATGACTTGGAAGGCGTTATTCGCTCGCGCAAGCCGACCAACTCTCATATGCGCTAGTTCT